>CM035817.1:18762629-19332629 GCA_020458035.1 Magallana ariakensis
GAAAATACCTCTTGGTTCAAAAGCTTGAAAATTCCATAAACCAAAAACTGTGTGTTATTAAACGAATAAACCAATTTCTTCTCTGCGAGGGAGAAAGAAAGCCTCCATTGAAGAGGGTCTCCTATCCTCATCGACTTCTCAAAGTGATCAGGCACAAAATCTTCATATAGTTTTTTTGATCCAATTGCCATTAAATGGCATCCCAGTGTTTTTATTTTTCTGATGAGTTGTCCTGGTGGCCATCCAAATGACCTTTCCCTATCAAGCCATTCGTTGGCATATACAGGCCACTCTTTGTATTCCAGGCAAAATGCTCTATCATGATCTGTTCCAAATTCACTTCTATCCATTACACATGGTCCATGCAATGTTCCTTCAGGACTTAAATCCTTGTACCACCTCACAAACGCTTCGCTCGACAAAAAATGTTCGCCTTCTACTCTTTGCGTTGATTTCCTTATGTGTGTCACAGACGTATAAGGGGTTAACACAACAAGATTTACATACCCAGGTGGTACTTCAGAGAGCTGAATTAGTTTGACGACTGCAAAAGAAGTGCAAAGATTCTCGGGAGTTTCTGCAACAACCTTGGTCAACTTATCCACGTACATTTGATCTACATCTGTTCCTCTCATGCGGAATCCCTCTGCACACCCACCAGACCTAATCACTTCCATTGTGCGATTATAAAACCTTAGTTGATCCAAAACATCCATTATGTGTCGACGTATTCTTTGCAAATCTGGATCCCCAATTGCATTCAGCAAACAGTCCGCAATTAGATAGGACAAATGAGAATCGTCGAGCCACGTGGATCTGATTCCTAATGGTTAAAACGAAAGATAGGTGTAAGTAATCAACACGATTCTTATCATTGATGAACACCTCAAAAAATATGAATTGATTATAAACACATTATATCGTATGCTGGTGCTGAAAATGTAACGTTATTTGCTTCATAGAAAATTGCTGAAATAGTTAGTTAAGACATAACATGCTCATACCTGCCATCGCGTTCAACGCAATATCAGATGTGTTAGTATTTAGTTTAAAACTCCTTTTATTACTTTGCTTTATCAGAATAAATTAATGAAATTGACGTGTGCGTAAACAAGGAAAATCAGCAATATTTTAATTGCATGTTCCCGGTGTTACTATTTAAAGAGTTATGAAGCAATCTACCAGGGCTAGTCGGAAATTCTTGAAACACTGATTCATTTTCTTCCTTATTGTGAAAAATGACAAATATGTCCCAATAACCCTCTTTTATAAATAAAATTAAGTGATTAAAAATGATGATATATTGAATTAAAATTCTACATAGATATGTCAGGCGGCGACATAAAAAAATAACTACTAAGTGCCGAATTAATGTTACCATGGATTAAAATATATGCAATTTCCATATGCATTTTATGCTTTGAATTGTGACTATATTGAGCAAATTTGATTAATTTGCAATTTGAAATACGGATACTGTAAGATGACAGACATTTGTTGATGTCAAGAAACCAAAACGACCATATCCTTTCACAAATAAATTAACGTGAGTGATTCTAACTTAGATTGGTATATTGGTATTGAATAATGTACCTCAGATACATTTCATGAGAGATAATAACCCTCAAATGCGGAATCCCTCCGCATACCCACCAGCCCGTATAACGTCTATTTGGTCATTATTACAATATAATTGATCCAAAATGTTCAAAATGTGTCGTTGAATTTTTAAATATACTCTGTTTTTGTTGTTGTTTTTTTTTGGGGGGGGGGGGTTTAGGGGATCTTTTAAATATGATATTTTCCACAAAATCAGAAATATCAGAATCAGATGTTTACTTTGTTGATTTATCAGCAAAATTAAGTCCTGAACGAAAAAATTTTTCACTGTATGAATCAAAAGTTTGGTAACAACGAAATAAAATTCCATCAGGTCTTCTTTTAGACCACAAATTAAAAAAAAGTCCTATTTCAACGAAAATTTCTGTTTAAAAAATGTTTTCTTTTTAAGAAACAGAAAGAAAGGGGTTGAATAAACCTTAAGATATTTTTCACAATATGAGAACTTTACAATACTCAATTATATACATCTCTACTATGTGCATGTATAATATTTTTATGTTTATAATGTATTTTGTTGTCACAATGAGCCAGGATACATTACTTTCTACATAATCGTTTATTATCTTGATGTTAGAATGTTAGAAAAATTCCAACGAATCTGTAAAGTGTGCAAGATTTTCGCACAAAACAGCAATACTCTAAACAACTTTACATTAGGTTACAAAATGCTAGGGTCTTTATTATATTAAAATTTTGGGAAGCATGATATTCATAGTTGATAAACGTTTAGATGTCAAATTTAATTGAATACATGTAGATAACATTATAGAAAAGATAATTTTTTGATAGATTTGGGCAGCTTTAAACGAGAAAAAATTTAACGAATTAAAGTATACTTGTAGATTTTTCTCTACCTTCCAGGATTGTTTGATATGGAATACAATTTGGTCTGCCGAGTATCACATAATGTCTGAATCTAGGTCATAAAATTACTCATGCAGTAAGAAAAAGGTGAGTTATGTCTAGAGTAAACATTACCATATTTGGGATTTTTTAAAGTCAATGTTTTTGGTGGGTTTTTTTTTTACATTTTTTATCAACCAATATTTCTACAAATTGGATAAATTAAGCAGTCACAACACAAAAATACTATCAGTGATGTTGTATCAGGAAGTGGGAAAACATTCATAATGCCATCATTTTTTTTCAGGAAAAGAATTGAATTTCCTGATTTCTAAGTAAAGAGACATGGACACGGTTTGAGCTTTGAGTTTTTACAATGTTTCAATTGTGTATTCTTAATGATCAATCAAAATTTCAATGTGCATATACATGCGCGGATCTAGAGGGGGGATCTAGGGGGGGTCGGGGGGGACCCCCCCCCCCTGGAAAATGAAAATTTATTCAATTTACATAGTAAAATTATCCCTAATATTCCTCGGACCCCCCCCCCCCCCTGGAAAACACAATTACCCTTCGGACCACCCCTGGAAAAAAATTCTGGATCCGCGCATGATATATACGTTATGATACGTTCATCACGATGGGGTATGATAATGATGGCGATTCTTTTCACGGTCCATATGGACGATGATCACGATTTGAGTTAATATTCGACCCGACAAAATATTTATTTATCCCGATTAACTATATTCATAAATTGCAACTGAACGCAGCGCAGCGTGGTGTTTGCCTTCCCTAAAATTGATCCGGATCAACACGATTAGAGGGGGGGGGGGGGCGATTAAAGCGACGAGCTGCGCTAAGTAACGATGCAGTGCGATCTGATACGATGATAATGAATATTTATGATTAAAAATTATTCTTGTTGATCTTAGAACATTTTTTGACAGTCAAAAGTTATCAACGATTAACGCGATTGCCACGACATACCTCAAGATTTTGTGAGATTTGATGCGATTTCTACGATTACTCTACGTTTAAGATCGTGCTTTCAATCGCGCTGTGAATCGTGATAGTGGGAACGTAGCATAAAGGAAACGCAAATATATGCAATTTGTTAAACTATCTAATTTACCATTTCACTAACGAACTTTTGATTTAACCTCTCTATATTTGACAAATGTTTTTTTTTACTTTATTTAATTATGGTCATTTTCAATTGTCATTGTATGTTTAAGAAGACTGAATAGCCATATCCATTTTTATTAGACTACATGTATAGTATTATCCTTTATATTTAAAACTTAAAATATTTAGATTTTTCTTTACAATACTGTTCTGGCCAAAACTCATATATACAATTTTCAGGTAAATCTGATGGGTACATGTGATTCGTTGAGCATCTGGCCTCATTTAGTTCTAAGTATAAATCTAGTTGACATCATATGTATATATGTAATTGAATATGGTGGAGTTCGGATCGATCGACGGTGCCACCATCTTTATCAGTATCATCAACATACATGTTTGAGTTCATACTGAAGTCAATGCCGATCAGAGCTATAATTTTGGAGCAATTTTATGAGAGATGATCTTACATTTATCAGCCACAAGATAAAGTGACGTAAGTTCCAGAAGAGGTATAAGTAAAATTGACATATACAATGAAAGTTGTATTTAGTGCTGAACACATTTACAAACTACATGTATCTAATAAAGATTCATCATCGATATGCTCGTATAAACCTTTTCTGTTGGATTACTACTTTTAAAAAGGATTTTCTAGCTGATAATTGAATGCACACAATTTTCAGGCAAACGTTTAAACTTGTTTTCTGTCATCTGGACAGGAAAAGGTGTTTTTTTATGGAATTAAGACTATTATAAAAGCTAAATTTAAAAAAAAAATAAAGACGGAAGTTTCAAATTTGAAAATATCTGTTTAGTTTCATATATTTATACGTTGTCTCAACATAGAGTGGTTGAAGTCTTCAACGATGAAAATAGGTTGGGTATTCAATGTGGAATCAATGTTGAAATATGGTTTGGGTTTCAACGTTGAATCAATGTTGAATAATGCATATGGTTGATCAACGTTTCAACTTGATTTCAACCATTCCTCAACGTTGAAACAACGATAAATTTAAGACAGGAATAAATACAAATTCCACGTCCTAATTAATTTTAATAGCTTGGATCGTTCTTTATTGTAATGATTGACGTATTAGCAATGATTTTGTACACACATTAACATTGAATTTCGTTCTGGTTTGTTATCCTGTACTTTTAATGAATAAATATGAATAGAATGGATGAACCACAGTAGCATTTCAGACAAGACTTGTTTACATACCATGTGACTTTGTTTATGATCAAATTATCAGCAGATGAGGGAACACATAACAATAAGAAATAAAATCCTTTGAAAATACAACTTACACATAATGTATTCGCATTTATGGAGGTTAATAGCATATAAAGTCACGTGACACGCTAAATAGCATACGAAAGGTTAAGCCAGTTCACACCAGATAAACAACATTAGTTTATAATGGACCTTTGCATTTTTTAGAAGTTACATATGCAGTGAGGTACATTTTTCTCATTTCATATATAGATAAATTTTGACATAATAAATTGACTAGCTGAAGGAGAAAAATGTACCTAAATGCGCTCGTGTATTTAAAAGGCTTTCAAATGTGGGACGTTGCTCAAAGTATACGGGAATTAAATGTAAACAGTGTACCCCTACCATAAACAATGATGTATATTTTCCATGTGATTGTTTTGTATTGGATAATAAAAATATTTTACTGAGGTACATACATGTATATCAGAATTAAGTGCGTACTGATAAAAACGGAAACTAAAATTTACGGCCAAAATATTTGGATATCTATCTTTACTAAATAATAGTTTACAACCAAATGCAGTAAAACGCGGTTATAACGAAGAGCCAGGGACGGGCGATATTGCTTCGATATAAGCGTTATTCGTTATATCCGGAAAGTTTACAGCATGTAATTAAGTCACTGGGAATGAAAATCACTTCGCTGTAAGCGTCATTTCATTATAAGCGTGTTCGCTATAATCGTGTTTTACTGTATCATACATGTATTTCAATTTTTATAGATATGATGGGTATTTTTTTTTGCCATCCAGACTCTTTAATTTTTTTCCGTTGAAGTAAGATTAATTCGTAGGCTGTCTAAAAAAGTAGTTAGCATAAATTAGTAAAACCGTTCATTGTGATCATATTTAAAAGAAAAAAAAACTTGTACGGCATTAGATTGAGGATGTTAACACATTAACGACTCATTTTTTAAAACTAAATCACATGGACATTGATGGTAACTTAACAACAAAACTTTATGATAAACGCGATGACTTCAATTTTTCTATAGTAAACCTTCCTTACTTATGTAGAAATATACCTTCATCACCTGCATATGGTGTATTTGTCTCTCAGTTAATTCGATACGCAAGGGCATGCTCTTCGTATGAACAGTTTCTAAGGCGAAGCAAGTTACTGACAAACAAGTTGATAAAACAGGACTATCAACAGTCTCGTTTGAACTCATCTTTTCGTAAGTTCTATGGTCGAGACAACGACCTTGTCAGCAAATACAGTCTTCCACTTGGTCGCATGCTGACTGACGTTTTTCATACTAATTGTTAGACCATAATTAATCACCTAATTGTCTACGGACTTTCCCGTTTTTCCCGATTACGACAAAGAGCACACGGCGGGTGTGACTGGTAAGCAGAAGATGCTCACTCCTCTTAGGCACCTGATACTACCTCTATCTTTTTGGAGGTTCGTGTTGTTCTGCTTTGAATTTGTATTTTGTTTGAGATGGTTGACGGTTTGTTATTGTCATTTTGTCATGATGTTTGTATACTAGCGGAAAAAAGAAACTGTGCATTATTTAATATATGAAAAAACATTTAAAAATTACAATGAACAAATTTTATTTTTTGTAATACTATTAACACATGTATTCGTAACAACATCTCATAACACATTAATGTCAACGTCGAATAACGTCAATTTCAGCACACTCGAAAGTCACTGTTATTTGAAATTGAACTAGCAAAATTAATAACGCGTGTGACCACCATTTGCGTTCACGCATGCTTGACAGCGACGCCTAATTGATGCCACTAAAGTGTTCAGAAATGCTTGAGGGATGTTGTTCCAGATGTTGGTTAAAGCCTGGCCTAAATCAGCCAATGTCACTGGCTGATTTGGTAAGCGGCGTAAACGTATTTCGATTTCATCCCAGACGTGCTCGATCGACGACAAATCGGGGGAAACAGCTGGCCTAGGCAAGACATCGACATTCTGTTGAACAAACAAGTCCCTGACTACACGTGCAACGTGTGGCCTTGCGTTGTCTTGCTGCAGAGTGATGTGATTTTGATGTCTCTGTATGAAGGGTATCACATGACGCTTAATAATTTCATCTCGATAGCGTACGCCGGTGAGATTTCCATTGACAATTTGTAGAGGGGTCCTTCCACGTGCTGATATTCCAACCCACACCATAACGCTACCTCCACCAAATTGTCGACGTTGCACAACACAAGCGTCCTGGTAACACTCCCCAACGCGACGATACACCCTACAACGGCCGTCACTGCTATCCAAATGAAATCTGGATTCATCGGTGAATAGAATATTGGCCCAGTCCTGTATTCTGAATCGCAGATGTCGTGTGCACCACGCTAGTCTGGCGATATGATGACTTTGAAGCAGTACTGGGCGCACCGCTGGACGTCTTGGTCTGATGTTTTGCTCGCGCAGACGATTACGCACAGTTCTTGGACTAATTGGTCGAAGCCCTGGAATGCTACGGGCAGTCAAACTTGCTGTCTGGAAACGATTTCTCAGATGCACACGTCTAATGTGGTTGTCTTGTTGACGTGACGTCACACGAGGTCGCCCAGAGCGCGGTCGATCCTGGGTGTTGCCAGATTGTTGAAAACGTCTCCATAATGACTAGATGGTGTTCCGATGAACTCCAAAGTGTCTTGCTACAGTATTTTGTGCCATTCCAGCTTGCAGCATCCCAACAACACGATTACGTTGGTTTTCGTTGAGTCGTGGCATGACATAGGGGTAAATTTTGTTGGAACTAAAGTGATTTCCTTTACAAAAAAAGTTTAAACAAATCCTTTACAGGTCATATTCCAAACAGTATTGGCCCGTAAAACTCGTGCGTACAAATTCTTCAATAAACAACAGGGGCTCGTTTCATAAAGAGGCCTACGTCTAGGCGTAAGCTTAGTCTGGGTGTAATCCTTGGACTACGTTCGGAAATGGAACTAAAATGCGTTTCATAAAGAGGCGTAAATTTACGACGGACTATATTTTGGTCATATATCTACGTCTGCTATTGTTTGGGCGTAAAGATTTAGTCTGTTTACTATAATGGCGACCTTGCTCATTATACAAAGGCGAGAACGAAGACGTTTAAGGAGGGAAAGGGTATTTCTAGACAGAAATAATGTCTTAGAAAGTATGCACGACATCGACCTAATTAGCAGATATCGTTTTCCAAGACATGTCATCCTTTATATTGTGTCCAAAGTAGATGAATACGTGACAAGGCCCACGCGTAGGGTTCATGCTATACCCACGTACATTCAGGTAGAATTTCACACTTCACATTTTTCTACAATTTTGAAATAAATAAGATTTAAATGACTGAATTTTAGTATTAATTTTTTATTTACTACATGTATATTTGTCTCTATATCAAATAGTATACATGGGAGCAGTGATGAAAACGATAATTATTTTGATAATAATTATGCAAAATATTATATTAAATAAATTGAATGTTGATACCGTTATGAGCAGTCAATCTCAACTAAAATGAAATCCGCAAGTGAATGCTGATATAACAATTGTTGTATATATGTATCTAATTTACATGTAGGTACTTGTAACATTAAGATATGTGGCTAAAGCTGACTTTTTTTCCGAAGTTGGGGATTTGCACGGCATTTCGAGGTCATCTGTGTGCCGTATAATTCATAATGGTAAATCTCTTTACAGTACATTTTGCAGTATGATATATTAAATAATGTAAAGATGTTATTTAATTGTTGATTAAATAAAGTAAATGTACAAGAGTATTTCGTTCATTTAAAAACTTGGAATTTTACTCATTTCAATAATTTTCAACAATCGTTATTCAATTCAGATATAAAGAGCTCACGGGAATTTATTTTGTAATAACATGGCAATACCGTATCATTAATTATACAGAGGGTGTTTAATTTTATTTTAATTGGTATATTTTTTCACTTCAGTTTGCTATGCTATCAATGCAACCATAGATAACATAGACTTTCCGGAAAGGATGTGTGAAATCCGTTCCATAAAAACGGATTTTCACCAAATTGCACACATGCCAAACTGCATTGGTGCTGTTGATGGGACGCTTATACCCATAAAAGGAATGACTGGCCCCGAGGAACCTGGGTATGTCTGTAGGAAAAACTTCCATGCGTTGAATATCCAGGCGGCAGCTGATGCCAACATGAGGTTAATTATAATTTATGCATTTGCTTATGTTAACCTTTTAAAGAAATATGCTTTTTTTTCAAATTTGTAACCGCTTTGACTAAGGTACATGTTTGCAGTCACATACATTAGTTGTTAGATACTGATACATTAATGCTATTTCTACATATGATTTATAATGCTTTTATTTCTAATGAAGATTCCTACACATCAATGCCCGCTTCCCTGGATCCACACACGATGCATACGTGCTCGCAAACTCCGGGCTTCCTGATCGAGTCCAATCTCTTTCAGAGGGTGGCTGGTTGGTCGGGGATTCAGGATACCCACTACGTACCTGGTTATTGACCCCCTATCAGTCCCCAAGCAACAGACAGGAGGAGAAATTCAACGACTGTCATGGAAAAACAAGAGTGGTGGTTGAGAGGGCATTTGGCGTTTTGAAGGCTCGGTTTAGGTGCGTTATAATAAAAAAAACCCAAATCACAACAGAATTTAGCACATTTAAAAAAAAGTTACCAGTAACGTGTATATTATCTTTTGTAGGTGCTTACATCAGTCTGGGGGTGTTCTACCATTTTCGCCAATTAAGTGTTCCAGAATAATAGAAACATGTTTTAGACTTCATAACATTGCATTGAAGGAAAAAATTACATTACAAGACAGAGGACGGGTAGTGAATTACCACCACAACATTTTGTTTGGGGGCAACGCACCTGCTATGGCTAATCAGACAAGAGGGCAAGTTGCAAGCTTGCTTTGAATAAAGACAAATATATATCATTTATTCAATTTGTTTTTATTATTTTTTCCTCATTTCTAATGCCGAGGCAATTCGCTCCAAAGCCAGCGCTTTTCTCTCTTCAATTTCCACACGAAGTCGTTTTATCTCCACAAGTTCGCCCATGAGTTGATCCTTTGGCGCCTTCTTCCTTTTTTCTGAAAAAAAAATGCAAATTTGGAACATTTTTATAATCATTCAAAAGTTTGAAATCATTTGTTATTTAAAACAAATTACTCTAATATATTTTCCCACCCCTAGAACTCAAAAGTTTTTTTACGTGTCACTTTACACGATACTACTGCAATTAACAAAAATAAGTAATTACGGGACGATGGTTTCACGATTCTCTTATCATTGTTGGTTATCTCTGCCTCTTCCGGTGGCTCTTCTGCTGTCTCCGTTTCAAATTCTGGCAATTCAACTTCTGTAACTATTGTAAATAACGTTATGAAAACCACTGTTAAAATATCGTTTTTTGATCAACAACAATTCCGGGAAATACCTAAATAAATACTCAGTATACTGTATACAACACTTTATACATAAATTATTGATTTTAGTTCAATTAAGTTTCATAAAAATTGAAAAAAATTAACCATTTTTTTATCAAATAAAATGTTCTCACTGACAAAAGGTTGTACAATGACCGAACTTTCGGTGGCTTGACTGGAACATCCTGAAAGAAAAATTGTCTATATATATATATATATATATATATATATATATATATATATATATATATATATATATATAAGTATAAATTGGCATTATAACTTTACATGTATGTAACTGACACTGCACCTGTTTCATTCTCAGAAGGGCTCGGTTTTTGAGCCGTATCAACAGCCCCTTCGATACCCGCAATGGTTTCATCTGGGATCAGGGAAAGAACCTGTGGAAAACACCATTGGTTTTTTTTTTAATGCAATTATTACTTAGTCATATACATGTACATGTTAAATATAATCCAGGGCAGAAATATATTTTAAAATATATTACAATGATTATTCGATCTCAAAATACTTACATCCAACTCCCAGGGTTTAAATGCTATATCAGGTGGAGGCCCACCTCCAGTCCTCTTCACAATATTCTTTCTTGTCGCTTCTTTTTTTTTTACCGACATCTTAGCGTCCTTCCACCTCTTCTTCACTTCTTCAACTTCCCGCGTTCCACAGGTTATGGAGACTGCATTAATTCTTGAAAAAAAAAACCCATTACTTTTCATTCGTATTTTGATTGTCTGAAGAAGCAAATTTCACGATATAGGAGCGAGTGGATCCATTACTACCCCCCTCCCCCTCGGCCGTTAGGGCATACTAAGTTTTAATTTGCACCCACATAACTACCACTTCCAATGCACATGTGCCTCAAGAAAACAAAATTAATTTCTTGAATTTCGTCCAGACAAGAAATCCTATGGTTTATATATTTCAACGAAGTCGTAATTGCTATTTCTCTATATGAAGAGGGGGGGGGGGGGTAGGCGAGTAAACTGTTTCTATAGTGTTATTAAAAGTGTATTTTATACTTATAAGAAATGTATACTTATAATCTAAGGAAGTTCTAATGATATAAGCATTCTTTGAGGAGGGTCCAATGTTTTGTTTTCATAATTTTTATCTAGGCCTTAAATGTATTTATGCTGGTTTGATAGATATAGATGAACTTTAAACGTCACACTTCAAACTGTGCTTTTTTATAACGCTTTAGCTTGAAACATCCTTTATAATATTTCTTTTCAAATTGATGTTTTTTAATTTAATTCATTTTGATAAATGGCTTGTTTAGGTGGTTTTTTTTTTAAAAATTTTTGAATATCTTTATAATTATATGTTTAAATAATTTTCTAAGAATTTATTAAACATTTTCATGCAGTGCTGCAAGATGGTTGAAAACCATGAGGCATTTACCTCATAAGAGATAGTCTGCTGGAAATATTTCAACTTACTGGCGTGTTATGTCATTCCACACTGCTTTTCTCTTTTCCGAAGTTACACTTGGAGAAAATTTTCCAAATAAAATTTCTCGATTTTCTCGAACACAAGATGCCATGATCTGAAGTTCTTCATCAGACCAATTTGGTTTTCTCTTCGATGCTTTTTTCTGACTTTCAGCCATGATGTTTAATTGGTAATGAAAAGATGCAGACGACAATTTTTTGACACGACCGAAATTTATTTCTTGAAATTTATAACTTAAGAGAATCCTCAAAATACATGTATGCTATTTACATGTAAATGTTAAGCAAATTGGAATATACACGAGAACATACACAATTTTGATTCACGTTGTAGCAAATGTGAACAATCTCTCTCTCTCTTTCTCTCTCTCTATCTCTCTTCTTTTAAGAATTATATTCATAATTTTCTCTCTCTTTTACCTAACTACCAATATATTAATTATTTTCTCTCTCTTTCTCAAAATACTTTTAAGAATTGTGTTCTGTACTCTCTCTATCTTTCTTTATCTTTTATCTCTCTCTCTCTCTCTCTCTCTCTCTCTCTCTCTGTTTAATAAACATTTTTAAGCACCTTTCCGAAATAACGGTAGATCATTAATATAAAAGTGCATTCATACAAGTTTACACCAATTTAAATTTTAAATTAAATTTATATACGTGTAAATATGAAATTATAACCATCTTTACATGTACACTCTGAACATTCACATAGATATACATTATTTCTATATACAACTGTATAATTATTTATCAAAGTATACCGATGACTGCATTAAATCGCTAAAATAATTATTAAGTGTACGGTAAGATCGACAAGAATATTGAATTGCACCATCAGCATAGTTTATGCACTTTAACTGTTAACATTATAATATATTTTTTATCCTTTTAACATCGTTAGTATTTTGATCCACCTCGCACACAATTTGCGCATGCTCACATGCGGCTTACATGGGCGGACTAAGTGTGACCTACATCTCAAGATTTACGCCTTCATTTACGCAGCTTTATGAAATGCATTTTAAGCCAGCGTAAATTTTGGGCTTAAATGATTTAGTCGGACTAAGTTACGCCAAAACTTAGGCCTCTTTATGAAACGAGCCCCAGGTGCTCACTAACCATGAAAAAGTCCGTGCACCCGGACGGTTACCATCCGATATTGTCAAAAACAATACCATTATCGATTGTTTAAATTTCATAAATACAAACAATAGATATAGAAAAATTATACTAAATTTTATAATGCACAGTTTCTTTTTTCCGCTAGTATATTACAAATTACATATATGTACAAGAATTTATACAAACGGGAGGAAAGACTAATAAACAAGTCTTAAATTCATTAAATCCAAATTGTATTTGCGGAAGAAATAATAAGTTAATTTTGAATATAGGTTCCAGCTTTAGAAATCGGACAGTGCTGATGGAGTCATTATATTATTGTCCTTCCGTCCGTTCTGTAGTACTTGTATGAAGCAAATCTTATCCCATTGACTACTAGTAAATCTGGCTGTAATAGTAAGGAAATACCGGTATATTATCTCACATGATCATTCTCTAGTGAACACTATGTATAATAACCATTTATGAATCCCAAAAAAAATTAAATATAACGTTTACATTAAACAAAGCTTAGGCAAACATAACTTTAACTCAATATATTCAAAGGAATTTACCTAAAAAGATGATTTTTTTAAGTTTATAGTTTTTGACCGGTACACATTTAACAATGGTGGATTAAGACAAAAGTTCTACACATGCAATCAATCATAAAGTCCCTCTTTATTTATATAAGCATCTCTGTTCTTTGTTTAAATTTTTATTTCGCCTTTTTAACCGGACGTAGCATGAATCTTGTTTAGTGTTTCATGTTGGCATCAAACTTTGAAGCATCTGAGCAATGTAAAATAAAACCGATGTTCTAGTTTGCCACTCTGGACAATCACAGTTGTACATGACTAACTTTCTTTTGTGGACATGGGCCAAGCAATAATAATGCAAAGCTTTATCGTACTTTCCCAATTTAACAAATGTAACTGCAAGCATGATGTAGTTCATGTATATGTCTTCTTTCTCTGAGCAAAACAAAAAATCTTTGAGTTTTCTTGACAACTTTTCCACCATTTGTAAGTTGCATTTGTTAGTGTAACAGAGAATTTTTAGAAACAACGAGTATAGACCGGGTGGAATAGAAAGACACGATTCTGTTTTTCTCATCATTACTATCTCGAGCGCTATCTCAACTGGAATGAGAGGCATTGGTTGATAGACTGCAAAATCGTACGATACCGCCAACGACATTTTATCCATGGTGCTTAATCCTCGTCCACAGAAGTTTGAACAATACTTTGGAGTTTTGTAAACTACACCATGTCGAAAACGTTTATGTATACAACCAAGGTCTTCTTTTAGTATATCATCGTATTTTTTTATGTATTCAAGAGCTGAATCGAATCTTCCTAAACAGTAATAGGCAGTTGCAAGCGTCAGATTTCCTCTGCTTATATCCGAAACTCGAGAAAGATGCAGATAACAAAATGCTTTTCGAATGTATGCATACTTACTTCGAGTAGTATGTTTCGTCATAGAAATATTTAGATATATAAGAGCCAGCTGACAAAGAGTTTGGAACCGACGTAATCTTAGTATTTCAAGATCAAACGTATCATATCTTCTTTGAATTTCCAGTTTAAGTGAATTTTTCAGTTCCAATTCCAGAAAGTCTAACGATGGGAGTTTGGGTTGGCTTGAAAGTATTTCACTAAATAGAACGGCGTCTAAATGTCCTTCTAATTCTGTTTTGTCTCTAATACTCATTGAGGAATACAAACATCTAAAGTCCTCATCTGGTTTTAAGGTGAGAAATGAATTAGATGACAATATGTTTCTGGCATCTTCTAAATTTTTCTTTAAATAACTTAAGGAATTACAACGCAGTAAACATCTCCATCCTTCACTGTATAATTCAGAAAGTTTACTGGATATGTACTCCAGTTGCCATTCTTGTACTTTTCCCATGAACATGTTGTTTTCTCTAATAAAGAAATTTGGGCAAAATCCGTTTCTTGTCCATTCAATCAGTTTTTGGAAACAAATGTCGACACAAAAGACTAATCGCTCTGGCTTCCAGTAATCAGATGGAGTTTCTTCAATTGTCCAAAACAATGCTGTTTTTAGAAAGTAAGAACAGATACAGTCTTTGACAATCGAATCTTGTGAAAATACTTCTTGGTTCAAAAGCTTGAAAATTCCATACGTCAAAAACTGTGTGTTATTAAAAGAGTAAATCAATTGTTTTTCTGCAAGAGAGAAAGACAGTCTCCATTGAAAAGAATCCCCAATCCATTTTAAATTATCTAAATCATCTGAAATAAAATTTCTTGTTAGCTTCTTAGATCCAATGGCCATTAAATGGCAACCTTGTGATTTGATTTTTTTGATGAGTTGCCCTGATGGCCATCCATATGGCCTTTCTCGTTCAATCCATTCGTTTGCATACACAGGCCAGTCTTTGAATTCCAGACAAAATGCCCTATCATGATCTGTTCCCTCTTCGGATCTGTCCATCACACAGGGTCCATGAACAACTCCATTGGGCATACATTTATGAAACCATTTTACAAATGCTTCGCTCGATAAAAAGTAATCTTCTCCCAACCGATGTGTTGATTCTCTAATGTGCATAAGTTGCGTATGAGGGGTTAGTACAGCAAGTTTTACATACCCGGGTGGTACATCAGAAGTCTTTAACAACCTGACGACTGCCATATAAGTACCAAGGTTTTTTGGAATTTCTGCTACTACTTTGGTTAGTTTATCTACATGCATTTGATCTACATCTGCCCCTCTCATGCGGAATCCCTCCGCGTACCCACCAGCCCGTATCACTTCTATTTGGCCATCATTACAATATAATTGATCCAAAATGTCCATAATGTGTCGTTTAATTCTTTGCAAATCAGGATCCCCTATTGCATTTACTAAACTGTCAGCAATAAGATAAGACAGGTGGGGATCATCTTTCCACAGAGATGAGTGTTCTGATTTGAAGAAGGATCATTTTTTTAATTATCAAATTAAATAGATTTCTGATTACTTATTATATTATCAACAAGATATGAATTAAACTTTTAAACCACAAACAACAATAATGTATTTTATCGACTTCAAAATTACTTGCCGAAATTGAATAATTCAAATGTAAATTCTTCTTACCCTCCATCATTTTCTGTACTACGAGACAACCGTCATTTCATATACATGTCGTAGTCATTAATATTGGTATGGCTTCATCACAATTAATTTTATTTAATACTCGCACATACAAGGAAATTTATGACAAAAATAAACAGATAACTAATTTGATATTAATATCCAATGAACATGCAAAGTTGAAAAAAAACCTCAAATATAATTGACAGATCATATCTATATATATATATATATATATATATATATATATATATATATATATATATATATATATAGATAAAAATTAAAAAAGAAAACACGAAAAACGTTCTCGAAAGAAGTTTATACAGATGTGAACTTCATTAACAGCAGACGTCAGCCTAAAAATCTAAAACGAATATTGTGCACTTCCCATTTTGATAACAAACACACAGTTACTAAGTGTAGAAACCCACGATGCGGGACCTGTCACCATATTACAGAGGGATCTAAGTACGACTTCAACGGAAAAGAATTCATCGTAAAGACGGACATGTCGTGTGACACTAAGAATGTTTTATATGTAATAACATGTCCAGGCTGCAACGAGTACTATATTGGCGAAACGAGCAATCCACTTCGGACCCGTGTGCGGGTGCATAAACAACATATAAACACCCCGGGATATCGACAGATACCGTTAAGTGAGTATTTGGATATTTGCGGCAATAAACAGTTTAAAATATTTCCGTTTTACAAACTGTTGAGTGACAGTAATGTTCAAAGAAGAGAAAAAGAAAAACATTTCATACGTATTTTTAAACCCAAATTGAACTGTCTGTAATAATCATGTATCGAATTGTATATTATCTACTATGTTGCATATTATTTTTTTTCCGCTAAATCTAGCTATGACGTCATAATAGCCATTGCCGTTCAACGTTCAAGTTTTTTGACGTCACGTTACTATGTTACCATTATATAGCTTCTGAAGATTTTAAAATGAAAGCGCTTAAGCTATATTGAACGTTTTTTGTGTTTTCTTTTTTAATTTTTATCTATAACTCGCCGACCACTGTGGATTTTATTGTGTTTTAATATATATATATATATATATATATATATATATATATATATATATATATATATATATATATATATATAGGCTTGGGGTAATGCTCAATGTAATGGTAATGCATTGCAATGCATTACATGTTTTCAATGTAATGCTAGTAATGTGTAATGCAACAAATTAAGCAATACAAGTAACGGTAATGTAATGCATTACTTTTCAAAATGTAGTGTAATTCTGGCATTACATTGCATTACTATGCTTTTCTATGCATGTTCATTTTTAAGATTGCGATGAATTGAATAATTTAATAATTAAAATTGTATTTGATCAAAAATTGTTAAAGAAGAAAAATAATTTTTGATGCAAAGATATTTTAGTTGTAGGATTAAAAAGCAATTAAAAATTCATTCTTAAATTGTCAATATATTAACAAGTTACATGTATAACAAAACAATTTTATAACATTTTAAGAGTGTTGTTATTAAGAATTTTATATCATTTTAAAAATTTACTCCAATTAGTTGTTCATTCATTGAATTCTTTACTGTGAAGAATATGTCAACAACACACAATGCCCCCAGGATAATCTAAGTATCAAAACAATCTATTGTTTTAAGAGGTGCTAAACACACCAATTCCCACCCTTCTCTAGACTGTTCCATTAGAATAGAGAACAGACATCATAACACAAAAAGAATGCACTAAAAATAATGCACTGTCCAACCATGATCTCTGAAAGCTTAAAAATAACTTCCAGAAATTTAAACCCATTTGAAAATAATTGTACTCTCTCTCTCTCTCTCTCTCTCTCTCTCTCTCTCTCTCTCTCTCTCATTATATGTGTTGTATATTAAGTACAATAGTTTGGACTGGTAGAAAATACAAGATTCATGTATTTTTTTCTATTATTGCCTGAACACTTATATCTTACATTTTCAAACTCGACAGGATGCAGTTAAAAGAAGAAACCTTTGAAACTTTGCTGATCATAAAGTGCAACAGCAATCTTGTTTGTAATTAAATTTGAACCTGATATTGAACATGAACCTGTAAATATATCTAAGTGTGTTTTATAAATGAAACATTTGCAAAAAACTTTTTATTCAGCTTTTAAATTACTTTTTTAAAACTTATTGTTGACTTTTCACAAAGTAATGGTAATGGTAATGCATTACTTTACTTATGTAATGATAATGTAATGCATTACTTCAAGAAAATTAAGTGAAAGTAATGGTAATTTAATGCCCAAATTCATGAAGTAATGGTAATGTAATGAATTCCTTTACAATGTAATTCGCCCCAAGCCTTATATATATATATAGAGAGAGAGAGAGAGAGAGAGAGAGAGAGAGAGAGAGAGAGAGAGAGAGAGAGAGAGAAAGAGAGAGAGAGAGAGAGAGAGAGGTTGCCAGTGTAACTATATATACTAGTACTACAACTGTAGATGTAAACGAAAGAAAAAAGGATAGCGTTAAATAATGTTCAAAAACTTCCACAATCCAAAATAGTAACATAAAGAGCAACACTTTATACGATATCAAATCAATTTGTGATTTTGGAGAAAATATACAAAAAAGGCAAGATAAAATATTATTTTTTTCGTCATGTTAATGAAATTGCGTTAGAAACATGCATATTGCGCCTGGAAATCAAAATAGTCAAACTATTTTAGCCGGGCTCTGCTGAAAGCTGAGTCCTGGCTGTAGGCATCCAAATCGCCAACGTTACTATAAATAGCATCGCTTTAAAAAATAAACAAAAAACCGAACAGCGTCAAAGTAAAAGCTTCCGCTATACCAAACAGTTCCACAGACAGCCATGTTTTGTGAAATGTATTGTTTTTTGGGGGTTTATTGCGAATAAATTTAGCGAGGAGTATTTTTTTTTGTTTCTTATCAATTATGTGTTTTAAAAACATGACTTATAGTATGCCCTTTTGACACTTACAATGCGCATGAATTTTCCATGAACTACTTTACAAAGCATTTGTATTCGGCTGCACATCCAAGAAATAGGGGAATGAGTTTAAAACGCTTGTTTCAAAGTGCAAATCACAGTTGATTTTTTTCTATTAAACAGATATATTTCTTCGCTAATAGCCGCTTTCAAAATTTAGTCACTATCCGGCGCTTTGCCGAAATTAAAAGCATATGAGAGAGAGATAGAGAAAGAGAAAATGAGAGAGAGGAAGAGCGAGATTTTGTTAGTCTTTACTGCTTCCTTCAAGATTTGTTAGATATGGTATACAGTTTGGTCTGCCGAGAATCACATCATGTCTGAATCTAGGTCATGAAGTTATTCAGGTATGAAAAAAGTGAGTTACGATGTATGTCTAGAGAAAACATTACCCCAATTGCGATTTTTTAAAGTCTAATTTTTTTTTTACATTTTTTTCAACCATTATTTCTACAGTTTGGATAAATTAAACAGTCACAGCACAAAACTACTATCAGTGATGTTGTACCAGGAAGTGGGGAAAACATTCATAATGCCATCATTTTTTTTTTCAGGAAAAGAATTGAATTTCCTTATTTCTAATTAAAGAGACATGGTCACGGTTTTACAATGTTTTAATTGTGTATTCATAATGATCACTCAAAATTTCAATGTCATTTATCGAGTAATACGAAAGATACAGATCTCACAACTTTTATTTATATAACTAAGGCTCGTGCTATGTTTTTGCTTCAATTGTGAAATATATATAATAGTAAAAGTTCTGATTCAAGCAGATGTTTTTTCTGCTCACTAGATTATGAACATAAATAAACAGTATATAATGTTTGTCACATTTAAATTTGTTTGAACAGTTTTTATTCTATTCAATATGTAAATAAAAAAACATGGCATGAGCTTTGTTTGTATAACAAAGAGTTATGAGCTTTATACCCCGTTTATAACACTACGACTGATACTCAAATTGTAAAATAATTGTTATAAAAAACTTAATAAAGCAATATCAATATCGAACATGGAAAAATAAAATTTGAAATCATACTGCGGCGTTCGTGACCATCTCCCGTTAAAGCCTATACTTAAAAATATTTCAATTTTGTTAGGCTTTCCACCTTTCTGGTGAAAGTCCTTTTGGGTCTCTCTCTCTCTCTCTCTCTCTCTCTCTCTCTCTCTCTCTCTCTCTCTCTCTCTCTCTGCCCTTCACCTTGTTCTACAAAGAGAGTTTGTATTGTACTCTTGCAAAATTAAGTATGTTTTGGACAAAATTACATAATTTTGTTATAAGAACTTCAGAATCTGCGAAATCATCAGTGACTTACCTAAACACAATCGTCATCACGAATACCTCTGGTGAAGGCCCCACCCAATAGATGAAGTGATGTATTCCCAATGAGAGCTGGCCTGGTGTCAAGAGTAACACACGGCCGGACCTAAACTTTTAAGGGGGTAAACTTTACAAAGGCCATAACTACAGTGTATATGAAGGAAATCATTTCACGTAAGAATTATGATTTGCAATATCTAACAGAAATCAAACATGCATTCAGTTCATTTAATATATGCCGAAAGCATCGACTAGAGCAACATATTACTGTAATTGTTATCATGTATAAAGTTCTACCACAGAACAAAGGTATTCTGAAGAAAATATTTTGTAAATGAGTTGAGCATTTTATTAATGTAGTCTGCTTTTACGATGAAAATAATATACAGCACACTGATTGTGGTTGTCACATATGTAACAGTACTACTGCAGGTATCTACTTTATGCATTCTCGTTAATTGATACGCATGTTGCATATGAGAGAATCTACGGTAATACTGATTAATATTATACATATATTACATGGTTTTGAGGGCGACATACCGGAATAGTTGCCCCGAGGTGACAGGAAAGCCCCGGAGTGTTATGTCGCCCGATGCCGAAAGCAGAGGGCGACATAACACTTCAGGGCTTTCCTGTCACCGGGGACAAATATTCTGGTATTGTCGTCCGAGAAGACATGTACTACATGTTATATATAACATTTTTCAAAAATCAAAATCAGTTTAAGAACAGACCTCGGGTAATTGCATTGTGTAATAGTAATGCATGATTATCATTACATTTTTTAAGGTAATGGTGTGTAATGTGTAATGCACACATTTTTCAGTTACAAATAATTGTAATGCAATGCATTTTTTCCATAAAAATGACAGTAATTACCATTACTTTTCAATAACATTTGGATTACATTTAGTCTTATTTCCTTATTTTATGAAATTATATTATACCTTTTTAAATGAATTTGATAAAGAATTTTCAAAAAATTGAAAATTCATTCTAGAAATTGATTAAAAAGTTATTTAATCTTGTTTAGTGTTTGTATGTATTTTTTTGTCATCTCTATACTTTGAAAGATTTATTCTCATAAGAAGCTTTGCAATTAATCAAAGGAAGCTATGTAAAAATTAAAATGAATTTAATCAAGAGATATCAGATCAGCAATATTTACTCAATACATGTAGTTCAATTCCAAAGAGAGCTCCCAGCAAATGTTACCTGTTCCCTTTACTCAGCTCTGACCACTTTTTAGCACAAAACTATAAGTATTATCATTATCACTTTGCAAGCTTCACTTTGCTGAAGTAGATTATATAAGTAGGATCCTTGATCAATACATATAGAAAAAAGATAATGCAAAATGTAAACTTTTATTTCCGGATAATTTAAGAGTCACCTCAAGCTTTAAAACCCATATTAGTGTGTTCAGAAGTTGTCATTTGTATTTTTCTTGCAATGTGTAATGTAATTTATTACTTTCACAAAATAATTGTAATTTAATTAATTACTTCTGTAAATGAAAGTAATGGTTATTGTAATGGAAAAAATTGAAAAGTTATTGTAATTTAATGCATTACATTTAAAAGTAATTGACTCCAGGTCTGTTTATTTACCCCATTAACAAAAATATTTTATTAACACATCTTCATATTTTACAAATCATTGTAAGATATTAAGTAAAATGTAGATCGGTGCTTTAAAAGAAAAATGTTAATTTTTCAAATTAAACAATTCAAGTAAGTTCCTCAGATCCTTTCGAAATGAATGGATTGAAGAACCCTTTAAGTGTACAGAAGACATTGGTAAAAGTTCCAAGTCTCTATCTCTTATGGTTTTAGAGAAGTAGCGAAAACAAGTATTTCGTACAACAGGGGCAATAACTCTACTTTTTCATTCTACGTCAGTCAACCGCCTAAACCTACGTAATGTTTAATAATGACGTCACGTGGCGTAAGAACACACAGTGGAATATCAAAAATTTATCCCATGAGTGATATCCACCGTATATTGAGATAACCATGTGATAAATAACATTAATTTAATATTGTGATCCATGAAAAGAAATCCACGTAAAACGTATTCGTTTTACAAGATTTATGAAAACTCCACAATCTAATACAATGTTTTGCGTGGTCGGGAGTTCCCCAACTGCCGAATTATTGAACAAAGTTGACATTTGTGTATAGACAACAAATAGAATTGAAATAGAAAATACAATAAATTTGTATAATTTGTACATGTTGTATTTGATATATGAAGTTCACGTTATAAAATATTAAAACAACAAAAAATTTCTCTCCTGATATTTCAAAAGTTTGTAGTCATAGTCTTTAACGGATGCCAATTTTACAATGAAGCATTAAGTTCTTCACAATCATGCAATTAATCACGAATTCCTCTTTATTTATTTTAAAGCCTTTATTATATGTTTCTATGTTTCCGTTTTTATTTAGACTTTTTCTGAATGTAGCATGGATCTTGTTTAGTATTTCATGTTGGCATCAAACTTCGAAGCATCTGGGCAATGTAAAATAAAACTGATGTTCTAGTTTGCCACTCTGGACGATCACAGTTGTACATGACCAACCTTCTTTTGTGGACATGGGCCAAGCAATAATAATGCAAAGCTTTATCGTACTTTCCCAATTTAACAAAAGCAACTGCAAGCATGATGTAGTTCATATATACGTCTTCTTTCCCTGAGCAATGCAGAAAATCTTCGAGCAGTATTGACAACTTTTCCACCATTTTGAAGTTGCGTTTGTTAGTGTAACAGAGAATTTTCAGAAACACAAAGTATAGACCGGGTGGCATAGAAAGCTCCGATTCTGTTTTTCTCATCATTACTATTTCGAGCGCTATTTCAGTTGGAATGAGAGGCATTGGTCGATAGACTGCAAAATCGTACGATACCGCCGACGACATTTTATCCACGATGCTTAATCCTCGTCCACAGAAGTTTGAACAGTACTTTGGAGTTTTGTGAACAACTCCAGGTCGAAAACGGATATGTATACAACCAAGGTCTTCTTTTAGTATATCATCGTATTTTTTTATGTATTCGAGAGCTGAATCGAATCTTCCTAAACAGTAATGGGCAGTTGCAAGCGTCAGATTTCCTCTGCTAATATCCGAAACTCGAGAAAGATGCAGATAACAAAATGCTTTTCGAATGTATGCATACTTACTTCGAGTAGTATGCTTCGTCATAGAAATATTTAGATATGTAAGAGCTAACTGACAAAGAGTTTGGAACCGACGTAATCTTAGTATTTCAAGATCAAACGTATCCATGCATCTGCGAATTTCCAGTCGTAGTGAATTCCTTAGTTCTAATTCCAGAATGTCTAATGATGGACGTTTAGGTTTGCTTGAAAGTATTTCGCTAAATAGCACAGCATCTACATTTCCTTCTACTTCGGTTTTGTCTAAATTCCTTATAGAGGAATGTAGACATTTGAAGTCCTCTTCTGGGTTTGTGGTAAGAAATAAATTAGGTGACATCATATTTCTGGCATTTTCTAAGGCTTTCTTTAAATGGCTTAAGGAATGACAACGCAGTAAACATCTCCATCCTTCACTGTATAACTCAGAAAGTTTACTGGATATGTACTCCAGTTGCCATTCTTGTACTTTTCCCATGAACATGTTGTTTTCTCTAATAAAGAAATTTGGGCAAAACCCGTTTCTTGTCCATTCAATCAGTCTTTGGAAACAAATGTTGATACAAAAAACCAAACGTTCTGGCTTCCAGTAATCAGATGGAGTTTCTTCGATTGTCCAAAACAATGCTGTTTTTAGAAAATAAGAACAGATACAGTCTTTGACGATCGAATCTTGTGAATATACTTCTTGGTTCAAAAGCTTGAAAATTCCATAAGTCAAAAACTGTGTGTTATTGAAAGAGTAAATCAATTGTTTCTCTGCAAGAGAGAAAGACAGTCTCCATTGAAAAGAATCCTCAATCCATTTCATATTATCTAAATCGTCTGAAATAAAATTTCCTGTTAGCTTCTTAGATCCAATGGCCATTAAATGGCAACCTTGTGATTTGATTTTTCTACTGAGTTGCCCTGATGGCCACCCATATGGCCTTTCTCGTTCAATCCATTCGTTTGCATACACAGGCCAGTCTTTGAATTCCAGACAAAATGCCCTATCATGATCTGTTCCTTCTTCGGTTCTTTCCATCACACAGGGTCCATGAAGAACTCCATTGGGGCTAAATTTATGGAACCATCTTACAAAATCTTTGTTCGACAAAAAGTAATCTTCTCCCACCCTATGTGTTGATTCTCTAATGTGCATAAGTTGCGTATGAGGAGTTAGTACAGCAAGTTTTACATACCCGGGTGGTACATCAGAAGTCTTTAACAACCTGACGACTGCCATATAAGTACCAAGGGTTTTTGGAATTTCTGCTACTACTTTGGTTAGTTTATCTACATGCATGTGATCTACATCTGCCCCTCTCATGCGGAATCCCTCCGCGCACCCACCAGCTCTAATTATTTCTATTTGGTTATTTTTACATTCTAGTTGATCCAAAACGTCCATAATGTGTCGTCTAATTCTTTGCAAATCTGGATCCCCTACTGCATTTACTAAACTGTCAGCAATAAGATAGGACAGATGAGGATCATCTATCCACAAAGACGAGTGTTCTGATTTTAAGAAGAAACAATTATTAAAACTTATAAGCTTAATAAGATTTCTGGTTACTTATTATCATCATCAAGAACATATGATCAAACTTTTGAAGCACCAACTATTATTATACAATGTAGTTTAATCAACTTCAAAGTAACTTAACAAAATGAATTATTTAAATGTAAATTGCTCTTACCCGCCATCACTTTTTGTGCAACGAAATAACAGTCAGTTCAAATATATCGTATTCAGTGATTTTTCATGGTTTATGTTATACTCAAGCGGGCGTACAAGGAAATTTATAAATCGCCCGCTTCCTGTTGTGCCTGATTTAAATTAAGTTCTTTCTATACAGCTTTTATTGACAAACATGTAGTTTTTATAGCTTTTTTTCATATATTTTTTAAAGTCTGTGAGCATGATAAAAAGGGACAAAATAGTTGTTACATGCACACAGCGTTACAGACACAAATATACATTTACTCAAAATGAATACAAAACTAATGTAAATAAATAAAAGCTATATATTGCTATAAATTAGAAGTTAATTGTTTAAACACCATATCACTTTTCCCTATTCATGTGTGTAATTAGCCCCAGTGACAGGGGTGTTGTTTTGTGTTGTTTTAGGAGACATGTGATTCATTATCAACTCAGGTGCAGATAATTGTCTGATTAACGGTTTCTTCAGTAACAATAAAATTGAAAATGATTGTTAATGCGGTATACTTTTTTCATGCATATCATAAGTACTATATAGTTATTTCTTTTGAAAATATTGAAGTAAGACATAGTGAAACCAGGGTAATGTTTATATTTTGCCACCTTGTAATGGTGACATAGGATATTTGCTCAAGTGCATTAACTTCTCAGCTATTAAAAATAAACCGACAAGAGTTTTTAATGAAGGGTAAAGGATTCACCAAAATTATATCCGCCAAAATTAATGGTATACCTTGTAGGCCCAAATCCGCCAACTTTGTCCCGCCAAAAAACCGCCAAGCCTCCGTCAATCTCCGACAAGCAGAGAGTCTCTCTTGCTTTTCGGAGATTTAACGGAGACAACCGAGCGTCTGGTTGAACGAGTCTCAGACTAGAGTTCATCGTTTTCACAAAATTCCTGTCAGAAAATTCATATTATAAAAAATGTGCGTAATTAAAATACATATAGGAAACAACTTGCCATGCAAAATAACATATCGTTGCTTTTAAGATAAACAATAATCGATAAAATCAACTCCTGTCAGTACTTCAGTACTTTGATTTCTTTACGTAAATGGCCAATAAAAGTTATGGCACGAAACTACTCTTTGCTTGTTATCTATTTGAACTTAAAAAACCATTGCCCTTTGTGATGAAAATGCTTGTTATCGCTTATCCTCTGAAACCATAAGCAGTAGATACTAGAAACTTTTACCATTGTCTTAGGTTTATTTAGAAGGTCCTCAAATCAATTCATACTAAGGCACGAGGCCCCCTTCTTGCAGTTGTTGCTCCTGAATTTTTTTGTTTTTTTTTTATTCTTACACCCTTTTTTACCATACATTGCAGAGAAATTGGACCACATAGAATGAAAGCGCCACCTTTGGTCAATTAAAAAAATATATAGGTCAAGGTCAATAAAAATCTGTGTAATAATGAGTTTTTATATTTCATTTGTTAAGGAGTGTATAGAAAGAATGTAGTAGATTAAATTGTATTTATTAGAGGTCTTAAGACATTAATTTCAAAAATTGGTCCTTCATTTCCTATATCTAAATAGTTATAACGATTATTGCCCCTATTGTAAGATATGCTTGTTATCCCTATTCCTCTGAAAGCATAACAGATAGAGACTTGAAACTTTAAGTAACGTCTTTAGTTCACTTAGAGTCTCCTTCAATCCACTCATAGTGAAATAATCCAATGCCTCCTTACACCAGAAATATGATCTCAATATGAATTTCACTAATTTCACAAATATACACAAAAAACAGACACACCCGGCATTTGGTGACCTTGACCTTTTACTTTTTAACCTATTAGAAATATTAAGTCTAAGTAATATGTGCAGCAAATGGCAGATTTTTATATGCAATGACCCCCCCCCCCCGAAACACATACACAGCTTTTTCTTCGCAGGGGGTGATGTTAGTGTGACCTGGACTTTGACCCTGTCACATCACATTCGATGTTATTCGATTGACAGCTTACAGAATATCTAACATGCACCTGTTAAGAGTCGCCGTGGCCGAAAGGTTAGCGTACTAGGTATGCAAATCTAAGGATCGCGAGTTTAAAACTCGTTATGATATGGCTGTTTTCTTATATTTTTATTTGAAAATCGAAAATCGGTTTCTCTTTAATTACTCATTTGGTATCGAAATCTAAAAAAAATATTGGACTAATCAAGAAAGGTGTAAAGATTTCTAATTAGTCTAATTTTTTTTCTATCTTGCTTTCTTTGTTATCTTTAGAATTACATCTTAGAAATATTTTCCAACTTGTTCTGTGCAGAACTAATGCTCTAAAATCCAGTGTACATGTATATACATGTGCATGTAAATGTAAAAAGAACAACCTACAATAGACGATATATGTATTTTGTTTTAAAATGAATAAATTGAATATATTTAATATATAATATCAGCACACCTTAAACTAATATTATGCTTTTCACTTAAAAAAATCAAATATAACTATAGTCTGTCCCAAGATATTTATGCTGCACATTTGGACGATTTATAATAAAAATACACATACCTGTGAAAGAAGTGCAATTGAAATCGATGATAGGGAAAATTTCCAAGAAAACTTCATTCATACATTATCATTTTTTCCTCGTAAAAATTCACAGGAACGAAAACAGATTTCATACGGAGATTTATAATGGGGAATGTTGACATCTTTTCTCCATTCGGAAGTACTCGGTACACCTCGCGCAATATTTCAACGTTTTCATCCGGGCGTCTTCATCTCCTTAGCAATGGAAAAACCCCGTAGACTTTTTATTTTTAGCCGTGTATTGATACCCGACAAGCTAGAGGGGGCTTTTTAAAGGGGAAATCTTGGGATTTTTTCATACTATTGAATGAACATCGTCTGAACCAATAGATATTTATAAATATCGAATTATTTAAGGAAATATGCGGCAAAAATATCTTGGGACAGACTATAGTAACTTATAATTAAGACTTCATTACTTTTTAAAAACTAATAAACAGTATTTGCTTTTGTTCTGGTACTATGTCCTTTCTGATATAGAATAGTCATATTAACGTTGTATATTTCATTTGTTAAAATAGATTATTTAAAAAAAAAGACACTCTTATTAGTTACCCTAAGAATTGCATTCCCCGTGGTGGAGAATTGCTATAATTTAAATTTGTTTTTTTTTTCATTTCAACAGCAAAAATGTGGTAGAGTATCCTTACGTAAACTAAACACATATTTACACTTGTCTGACATTTAATTACAAAAAAAAACAAACAAACCATAAACCAAAAATACGTCTGTGAATTTTGGGAAATATAAAAGTTAATTAAATGTGAGTATGTATGAAGATTCATTATGATAATCTTATTACTCTCTCTCTCTCTCTCTCTCTCTCTCTCTCTCTCTCTCTCTCTCTCTCTGAAATGAACACCACCAGACTTTACAAGGCGGGTCTGTACTGTTCATTGTTCTCTGGAACAGTAGGCATAAAGAAATCTGAAAGCAGAGACATACATTTACTTAAACTAAATCTCATAGTTTTATAATTTAATATCTAAATCTGTGGAATTAATGTACGCTGACTTACCTGAACACAAGGGTTGCCAGCAATGCCCCCGCTGCTGGCCCCACCCAAAAGATGTAGTGATAAGCTCCACACATGGGAGCTGTCCTGATGTAGAGAATTACACACGACCGGGCCTAAACTTCTCGCTGGATTCATGGATCCGCCGGTCAACGAAGCCCTAAATCAGTCATAAACAGAATTCTGACGATCACTTTCGATGTATATAAAAAGGAGCAGTTCAGCAAACTACATTCGTTTACAAACTTAACTTTTAGAGCTTTTTACATTAGTAAACTTGACTAAGACTATAAATTTACATATACAGTGTAGACTTAGGAAATCATTTTACGTAAGAATTATGTTATTTAATAGAAACCAAACTTTATTCGGTTCATGTAATGTCTGCCGAAAGCATTGACTAAAGCAACATATTGTTATAATTGTTATATATCAAGTATAACATTTGTCTTTTGAACCAAAGATATTCTGAAGAACTTTCTTTGATGTAATCTGCTTTTACGATGAAATACACTGACTGGTCAGTGAGGGTTTCACGTTTGTTATAGTACATGTATATACATGTACTTTATGCATTTACCTTATCTAAAATGCATTCTGCAAATGAGAGAATATACGATAACATTATTCATATTTAACAATACTCCCACACCTTATTTTCCCTGGACCAAGAATGAGACACACATAGACACAGCCCTGTAGTACCCGGCCAGGAGGATGTTGCCGGCCTCCACCCTGGGTGGAAACAGACACATCACAAAACCATGGAGGGCAGGACCCACGAACTCCGCCATGGTCGGACGAATATATTTATCCATTAATATATCACCCGATTGCCGTAATTTGGTTCAGGTGGTTGGCGTTGTTTGATAGCAAAACTGCGAAATTCAAAATAAAAATGTGTTTATATATATAGGTATTCGAATTACATGTACTGTTAACGCGTAGGTATGATAGGTAATTGTTCTTTGTAATAATGTACTAAGTACACTGATTTCATGATTTGTACGTCCCTTAATCATCTGCCCATTAGGGCCAAAGTTGAAACACGTATGTACTAGACATAGTGTGCAGCGATTTTTTAGAGGGACGGTTTAACAAAGAGATATCTGACAAGCAGTAATAGTTATCTCTTTTACTATAAATACAGATAGTTTTATATATCCACACACGATGTAACTTCAAAACTTACCAATTGACACCTCTAGCACAATCCAGGCCATTCTCTTTCAACGCATGTAGTGTGGTAAAAAAAATCACCACCCTCCACCCCAAACAAATATCATTCGTGATATGCATATTCTTGGAGTGATTTCCCTTTCATCTTGATTAAGTTTTTTATATAGTGGTATGTGCATAAAACAATATGCTGAACTGAGTCCCCCTTAACGTAGCTCGCGGGTTTGCTGACGTCACAATATGATTTGACATTAAATGAGCATCGGGTATACAAGGACAGCTAGATTACGAACATAAAAGCAGGAACGTTGACGTTATTTATATTGAAATAAAATAATAGTTGTTGTATATTTCACGAATGAATTTTAAGCGTATAGTTTTTCCCGTAAAGTTTAACGTGAAGTTGTGGTTCGCCCAGTAGGATGCCACTCGGCTTTCTACTAAAATGCTACCCAACTTCCACGAAGGAATCTTGTACAGATGTATTTGATTTGTATTGCGAATTGTAATGTAAAAGTTCTTAAAATCCATATGGTGAATTCAGGGAAAGCTCACTTCGCTACACTCGCTCAAGTTTACGCTGAATAAAAACTCCAAAATGATATAAAAGTTCAAGTTGTATAATATGTAACGATACATGGTATTCCAATGAAACCGATTCTCGGAGTTTCAAAAAGACAACTAAATAACGTGCGGAAGTTCCAGCACGGATCGTGCGATAAAATTTTGAACACAAAATCGACACTAACGTGCGGAAATCCAGCACCGTTAGTCTGATATTTATGGAAAGCCACAGGGGACCCCCAAGTGATGTTCTATATATTCATAGTAATTTAATCTTGGGCGGTCATGTCTACAATCCCGGCCAAGTCATGATCGGCCACACGGGACCCCCAAGTCATGTTCTATATATTCATAGTAATTCAATCTTGGGCGGTCATGTTCTATATATTCATAGTAATTCAATCTTTGGCGGTCATGTTCTATATATTCATAGTAATTTAATCTTGGGCAGTCATGTTTACAATCCCGGCCAAGTCATGATCGGCCATATACGTAATGTTTAATTATGACGTCACAGTGTAATATCAAAAATTTATTACACGATTAATATCTACCGCACATTGAGTTAACCATGTGATAAATAGAGGATATCTATATTGTGTGATTTTATATTATATTTGCTTTATCCAACGAGTTGAAATGGTATATATATTCGCGAGGCTTGCCGAGCGAATATAACCATTTCAACGAGTTGGATAAAGCAAATATAAAATCACACAAGTATAGGATGTTCTATTTATCTCATACAATTTGATTTATATTATGAAGCTTTTGAGACAGTCCCTTCATGACCCGAATTAATATTTTTTCAAAGGTAAAAAACGAAGATGCAACGTTGAGTTATGCGGTTATTGTGACCTTGCCCAATACAATTTAGTACGTCATTTCGGAGATAAATCTAGCTGTTTAAGTTTCACTGAAATAAACCTTGAAATAATTTTTTAGCTCTAAATAATTTTTTTTAAGTGCTTAATCTTTTGATTAAATGGAAATACTGAGCAAAAGACTTGAATAATCAAGTTTGTTGACATACGTAAAGTTGCGAATGCTCGTTAGTTTGAATTGACTCGAACGAGAAACAGTTGTTGATGTTTTATAAAACAACACTAGCCTAATGATTCGAAATTGAAAATAATGAATAAGGATGCTTACTGGTGATAGTATAAAAGTCTTAAGGAACATTATTTCGGTAAGTTCTTGTATATAAACACAACCAAAGCGTTCTGTTTTCATCGCGTCGTCAGGATGAACTCCTTGATAGCTAACGTGATTTGCAGTTTTATAAACTACACAGTGGCGTCGGAAGCAAATTGACAGAGGGGGGGGGGGGCTTAAGTTATTTATTTTTTTTAACAAGCAATAAAAAGGTCTTTGGTTACGGTTATGTATAACTTTGCCAAAAAAGTAGGGGGGAAGAGGGGGCTTAGCCCCCCCCCCCTTTCCCGGTTTCACGCCTATGATACACATTTATTTGTTTTCCTTCATATTTGTATTATAAATCTTTGACAAAATCCATTTGATATCAATCTTTGGTAGTAGATATAGTTATGTTGAAAACTAGCAAATCTTCGAAAATAGGTCACTGAAGCGTTGAAGCGAGGGGCTGTGTCAAAAATAGTTCGGACCTGAAGTATTTGATAAAGCATCACCCGTTTGATAAAGCAAAGGTTTATCACACGGGTAGTATTAACCACACGTATGAGATAAATTGTTTTATTTTTTCTTCAGTTGAGTGAGCTATATCTATTCTACATCGTGTATTTTTGGTCCTGCAACAGCAATTGATATTATAAGTATTTTTTAATGCCTCTATGATATCATATGACAAAACCTGAGACCGGTATAACACAATGTACTACTGTCAAATCGTAAAATGAGATTTCAATGACAATTTCGTTTACTCCCCGGGAGACTGGTTATGATGATCATACATCAGCAAATGAAGTTTAAAATGGTTTTTGTCAACCAATGAAACACTCTGAACTCTACAACAGAGAATACTATTAAAATGATAAACAATTCTTTATGTGTTTACACATAGATATCTAAAAACAAACAAAAAATACGACGGAGCAGTATGACTCAAGATGCAAACAACATTTGGTTACAATTCCGGATATTTTCTTCATCAATAAATACTTTCTTTTTCAAAGTTGAAATTGTCAAGTAAATTGCCATTTTAATGAAAGTTATAAATCAGACTCACTTTTTTAGGTCTTATAAACTATTTCACTCAAAATATGTACGAGTGCTCGTATAGTATTAATAAAATAAATATTGTCGATATATATATATAATAATAATTTCTAATAAATTCGTATTAATTTAATTCTGAACCACAGCCTCTGGAAGTCTAATAAAAAAGAAGAGTATTTTTAAAACAATTCACAAGAACATTACATCAACTATATATGATACGATTGTATGATTCGTGTATTATAAATGATACTTCATGTAAAATACACAACACTTAAAAATATTTTTTTAAAAATGCAATGTAATTTGATACAATGAAAAAATGACAATAACAAACCGTCAACCATCTGAAAAATCCAGAAAACGAAATACAAATTCAAAGCAGTGCAACACGGACCTCCAAAAAGATAGAGGTAGGATCAAGTGCCATGGAGGAGTAAGCATCCTCTGCTGACTGGTCACACCAGCTTTGTGCTCTTTGTCGGTGATATGATACAAATAAAGCTTACTAAAATTCTGTGCAGCTCCTAGATCTTCCGGGCAGTCCAGGATACCCGTCCTGGGTGCCCGGATCTTCCAGAAATTCCCCGTCCTTTCTGTTTCTGGGATGTCGTTAATGGAGGTCAAAGGTCAATGTTAATTAAATCTGGCATGTCGTTACATTGTACCTCGTTTTCATCGGATGTTTACTTTAGTTTCTTCAGAATAGCAATGATTATTTTTGCAGGTTGGAAACGGTGGGATAATTAAGGGATATGGCCAAGTTTGGGTGTAAAAGAACATAGGCAAATAATTAAGATAACAGATATACATATTTGTTGAATTGTTTAATTAAAATACTAATATTTCAAAATGAATGTTTGGTTTCATTATCACGAAGTTATGCAAAAACAAAATTCGAAAATTTCACCGGTTTAATTATTCTATCAAACGAAAAGAAAAATAACGTTTTATTAAGTCATGATCGGCCACACGGGACCCCCAAGTCATGTTCTATATATTCATAGTAATTCGATCTTGGGCGGTCATGTTCTATATATTCATAGTAATTTAATCTTGGGCAGTCATGTTTACAATCCCGGCCAAGTCATGATCGGCCACACGGGACCCCCAAGTTATGTTCTAGAACATGACTTGGGGGTCCCATGTGGCTTTCCATACATGTTTATGCTATCAAACCTGACTAGGTCAGAGTTGCAATCATAACATGACCGATTGAATTACTATGAATATATAGAACATGACTTGGGGGTCCCGTGTGGCCGATCATGACTTGGCCGGGATTGTAAACATGACTGCCCAAGATTTAATTACTATGAATATATAGAACACTAGATGATAACCCGCGCGAGCGCGGGAATTAACACTTAAAGGGGCATGGTCACGATTTTGGTCAAATTATATATTTCTGTTTTTTTATTATTTACAATGCTTTAGGAATGCATTTCTAATGGTAAAATGAAATATGAGTCAGTCGTTGACTTATAAGCAAGATACAGGAATCAAAATAATTTGTCATGTAAACAAGGCTCGTGCCCTGTTTTTGTTTACATGGGTTCAATAAACCTGTAAAAAATGTTTTTCAAGTTGATTTTTCTATCTTCTTATTCATTTTAAGCATAAAGAAACAGTTCCTAACGTTTAACACATACATTTTTAGGTCTAAAACTGGAATTTTCACTTTAACATTCAAAATGTAAACAATAGCTTTGTTTACATAGCAAAGAATTGTAAGCTCTGTAACTCGCTTATAACTCAACGAATGACACTTAAATTTTGGTTGCCTATTTAAAAGGCCTTACTGAAGCATTGTAATCATTAAAATCGAAAAAATAATTTTTGACCAAAATCGTGACCATGCCCCTTTAACAAATGAATGACATAATGCAATAATGTTGAATCATATTTTTTTCCGTATATATTGTGTCCGAATTATTTCTTTATACTTTTCTTATCCTATTCTTTAAAATTGAAATAAAAAAACCTGCATAGCTGGATATTTAGAAAAGGAATGAAAAATTTAAACTGAATTGGATGATATATACATGAACTTGGCCTTAATTCTGAGTTGAAAATGATTACAATGATTTTTTTTTAAACCAGTGAGTGGGTTTTTAGGACGTCATATGTCTAAATTTTGTTCTTTAGGTCAAATTTCACAAATGTTCTTATCCCTGTCCCAAATGTGAAGTTCAGATAAAAGACTGTATCGAAAAAAAATTGGGTAGGGTAATCCCCACCAAATTTAACTTCCCCGTTTGATGACACAATTAATTAATGTATAAAGTTCACTACCAATCTGTCGTGGTATTAAAATGTATGAAACTAAAAAAAAACCGCTAGTGTGTGCATATTTATTTGCATTTTTTTAAAACCAAAGTTGTCATTTTCAAAGTATCTCGCTCTACACTTTCCGCCATAGTGTAAATTAGTCAAACAGCGTTCCTGGGCACCCCGTTCTGGGAAAAAATTCTTTCGATCAAAACTAAAATCGCATCAAATTTTTCCATTTCATTTATTAACTTTTTTGCATTAACCAAAAATGCCCCATTCAAGGTATAAATATCTACCCGCGATGAATGATGAATCCGTCCTACACTTTTCGCCAAGACGTTAATTAGTCAAACCGCGTTCTTGGTTACCCCGTTCTGAAAAGTTCTATTCCATTCTTTCGGTGGAGGTCGCGCTTCGCTAGCTTCTATCTATCAAAACTAAAATCACTCACTCAAGAAACGAATTGCCTTGTTTCATTTATTCAACATTTGTCAAATCTTAACTTCTATGTGTAATCCAGGTAAGTTCCTAATAGCGAGCGCAGCTCGCCGGCGCGCTGCGCCGGCGCGAAGCGAGCTCTACCGGCAAGGCGTGTGTGAATAGAAAATTCGGACCAGTTGCACATTCATTCAACGGATTTTTTTGGCGTTAGTAAATCGGACCAGTAATGCATTGTTTTAATCGTCCAAGTAGTTCCCTGTATATCATGGCAATTTTTATCACTTCACACTCTCACGAGAATCAGCAAGACAATCAAAACAATAACGATGTATTACGACATACAATGTTACCTCAAAAGTTCACCTCAGTACACTCTCAATCAAAAATAATCGAGTGACGTCACAAAGGTTTGCACATTTTTCGTCGTCAGTAAATTTTGACCCACAATTCATAGTACCAATGGTTTCCAAGTCCTCATGTTCTCGCGAGAATCAAAGTAAAACTTTTGAGAAGCATATAAGATGTGTAATTTTCAGAACATCATGCTTTTTAAGTAAATAAAACAGTATACTTCGCTTACTTTTATTTTTCAGGGGAGTTTTAAAGAGTCAGACGACACTTAAACGTGAACTTTGACGTCACAATACGGGGAAATTACTCTAACTGAAGTTATTGTAAATCTGCTGAAATTACCAAAATCCTCTCAAAATCTTGCAAAGCTAAAGAATGAGGACATTTCTTCAGATATAGGAAACAGTTGTAACTTGCACTCATTAATTGAATGCTCACATTTATTGTATTCACTATAATTACGGTAATTTCCAGGAACGTACAAGTAGCATCGGATTTTTTAAAAGGGGGTGGGGGATGGATGACAGCCTTATCCAAAAAATCGTTACAAGCAAAAAGAAAAAAAAGATAATTCTCAAAATTCTGAAAATTCTAATACTTCAGCTCTTTAGTAGTTCAATGGTTTCTTTATTTTAACTTCCATTTATTACATGCTCCCAATCCCAAGTGGGGGGGGGGGGGGACTCCATATTCCTTTAATATGATAAGCAAATATTTTTAAGCGTAAATTAAGAAAAATTAATAATTAATAAGAAAAATTGTCGACTGCTAAAAAGGGGATGAACTGACGTTACTATCACTTTAAAAGAGGAGATACAGTCAATGAACATTTATATTAAAATCTTTATTATTCAACAACATTGTATCTGAAATTAAACTATTGTTCTACTTATAAATAAATAAAAAACAAATCTTATAACATATGAAATCTTATAAACTATGGATAATGGAAATTTACTGAAAAAATATGTATGTTTTATTATATTTTGCAATCAAATTTTTTTACGTTGTTAATTTTATTTTTATTGATTTATCATAATTCATTGTTTGATCACATGCTGCGCTCGCCCCAACGGTCGCACCGTAAAACATATTAAATATATTCACTGTTTACGTAATCATTCAATATTATTTCATTGCAAGCATATATTTTGATGCAAACGATCCCTGTCTTGGATCCGCCAAAGCGTGTCCACCACCTTACTCTCGTTTTTGCTATATCGGGCTTGTTTTATCGAAAATGAAAGTAGGTTTTTGATTAATTTCACAATAATAACTTATCAGTAAAAATTCAATTATACCGTACGGACATCATCACGCATGTGTTGAAATACCAAACGTGTAAGCAAGTACTCTGGTGCAGGCATTTTGTAGTTTATTTGCAAAATGCCTTAATTTATAAGTATAGATGACTTGTCCCCTGTGGCTTTCCATACATTCATTTTGCACGAAACTGATGACGTCGCGATAACATGGTGTAACGTTGTGATAAAAATGTAACAGTAGATGAAAAATTCAAATCTTTAAAGATTTTTTGCGAAAAATTGGCTGAAAACACATATTGATATTTATGTATCGATTGATTAAATCATCTTTACAATCATGGTGCTGAGTAAAATAAAAGTCTGGTTTGTTTTAAAGTTATGAGTATGGTTTTGGAATGCTGTTACCGACAAAAATCTAAATATTGTTATATATTACATTAAAATGGCGTCACATGTATTAATCAACATTGGTAGGTTTAAGATACGATAACATGATATTTAGGCTGACGAATCTAATAAGATAATCAGGAATAAGCCTTTGAAACCAAATGATTCAACAGAAAATTTTTCAGGGTAGGTTGTCTCACAAGCAGCAAACCCGCGAGCTACCTTAAAGCATGCATACAGAGAAAACTCTCTCTCTCTTTCTCTCTCTCTCTCTCTCTCTCATCTGAAATTTGTGTTAATCTAGCTGCGTTTTGAATGACAATCGTTGAGACCTTCTTTTTTTTTAAATATAATCTGCATCAATTGACATTATTAAGCTACAACATATTTATCTAATTGTATTTGGGACATTCTTGTTTCACATATATTCAAAATGAAAACGAGTTGTGCATTTGTACGTTGCATTGGACTCTTTTTGCGAGACGCACATGTACAACTGTACGAGCTTGCTGCATGCGTCAATACATGTTAACACTTGGATACTTCTTGATTTGGTCGGATATGTATTAATGAGTATAGAATGTTAAATTTTCTTAGTTAATAACAGCGTATTCGTAATATTTGAAATTTACCGATTAAGTGGAAATACAGATAGTTTTGTATATCTACACACCATGTAACTTCAAATTTACAAATTGGCACCTCTACCCCCACCCTGTCAATTATCTTATCTCTTTTCAACGCATGGGGTGTGACAAGAAAAAACACACACCCGCCCCCTTTCTACCCCCCCCCCCCCAAAAAAAATATATATATCATTCATGATATGCGGATCCATGGAGTGATTTTCCTTTCATTTTGATTCAGATTTTACATCCTGTATGGGCATTATTAGCATCCTGAATTGGGTCCTCCTCAAAGTATTTACAACTTAAGGCATGAACAGAGTGCATACAAAGATATCTCTCTCTCTCTCTCTCTCTCTCTCTCTCTCTCTCTCTCTCTCTCTCTCTCTCTCTCTCTCTCTGTGTGTGTGTGTGTGTGTTCCAGAAAACAGTACAGACCCGCCATGTAAAGTCTGGTGGTGTTCATTTCAGAGAGAGAGAGAGAGAGAGAGAGAGAGAGAGAGAGAGGGGGGGGGGAGGGAGAGGGGGGATTAAATATACTATAAAAGTACTATAAAAAGATCGGCTATCAAGACATTGACATTTGTATTAATCTAGCTGCGTCTTGTTTACGACAGTTGTCATGACCTGATTTTTATAATCTGCATCAATTGACATCATAACAACATATTCATCGAACTGCATTGGTACATTCTTCGAAATCTCCAGTCATTAGTTACATGTATATAACGTGTTTCTCAGATATATTCAAAATGAAAACAAGTACCAGTTGTGCGTTTGTACGTTGCATTGGACACATTTTGTACGATGTACATGTACGACTGTACGAGTTTGCTGCATACATGTACTTTAATACATGTTAATATAAGCATGGATACTTCTGAATTCGGCCGGATATGTTTTAATTTAGGAGTATTTTAAAATGTTCAATTTTGTTCTGACCGTTTATACATATAATAAGATATTTTTAATTTAAATGACTATTTAGAGCTGTGACAAAGTTCATTTTTTCATTTTTTTCCCTTTTTTTTATTCACTCAAAACATGAATTATGTTACATGAGATACAGAAAAGAAATACATTGATAAGTACTAGAGGATATACAATTTAGTAACGCAGAGTGTATATATATATATATATATATATATATATATATATATATATATATATATATATATATATATATATATATATATATATATATATATATATATATAAAGCAGGATTATTTCAAATTAATAAAAATAAAAAGCAGCGCTTTTGAAATCGGAGGTCTGTTCACTAGAGCATGAACACGCCTCGGTTGGTCGCTGGTGACCCATAGAGCGGTCATCGCGCGTAACGATGTAAACAGAAGATCCGGGTTAGTACAATGTTTCAAGAAATTTGACGCTACCCGAGCGCAAAGAATAAATTCTGTTGCTCAAATACGGGTTTTCAAATCTAAATATACACCACCCCTCACGTGAATAACATCCGACAGGTTTGTAGAGCTGATAGATAAATTGTATACATGGTTCACGATCGACATTCCATGTAAATCGACATGAGCGAGTTTGACCCTTTAATTAACCGTGGCGCTCGAGAGTCGTTCTACCACAGGGCCATCCGTCCATCGTTGGCCGAGTTTATTGGAACCACCGTCTTCGTGTTCATTGGCTGCATGGCGGTCCAAACCCAGAATGTGGGATCTATTGCCCTAGCTCATGGCCTAGCCATAGCGCTTCTCATCACGGGTCTTGGAAAAATCAGGTTAGTGCTTAGCCTTAGCCGCGCGGATCTAAGGTGGAGGGGGCGAATAGAGTTCCTGCCCTAACATTAAATATTACATGTAAAAGTAAAACTAGACTAAATAAATTTTGAGTTATGTACTGTTTGTGGTTTTGGTACTGTTTAAATGGAAAGAGTATAGAAAATTTGCAAAAATTATTATACGGTCAATCAGAATATTATCAGATTATTTCCAACCGAATATTTTTCAGATTTTTAGTATAATCCATATAAAAAAAATCCATACCATTTTATACCGATTATTCTCTTTAAATATATAATTTTATATTTTTTTTCTATAATTTTTCAGTGGTGGCCACTTTAATCCTGCTGTTACCCTTGGTGTGACGATTTCTGGGGGTAATCCCATTGTGGTCAGCATTTTTTATTTCCTGGCTCAGATTCTTGGTGGAATGGTTGGCGCCGCCTTTGCTCTAGTATGTATTAATATACTATTTTATAATGAAATGTGGACGATTGATTGTAGAGCTATTGTTAAAACTTGTTTAATGGTGTAGGTACATTATAGTATAACAGAACAGAATATTAATTCAATTTCTTATCTAAAGACCAAAGTGCAAACCCAAACCATACAAATATAAAATGATTACTGTAATAATAAAACATATATGCCATTGGATAGTTTATGTAAATCAAGAAAATCCAGTTTATCAATGCATGAGATTGCTTATTTCAACAAGTACAAGACGATCACAGAAAAACGATTTCTACCCTACGTCCTATAATAAGTCAAAATAATTTAAACAATAAAGGCTTTCTATATAAATATAACGACTATAAGAAGAACTGCGAACGCTAACGCTCGTTTCCCGTCTACATTTTACATCCAAATATTTCGGAATAACTGTCAGATATTCAAAAACAAAGTTATCTATCAAATCTTAATTAATTTATATCAAATTTGTAGTCAAATTATTAATCTTTAAACAAAAGTTTTGCTTACGGGGTGGGGGGGGGTCGAAATTTTTTTTTTCATTTAAATCGGTCTCTATGATTGAGGAAAATATTATTTAACGGCCGATATGTGCATATAGACTCATGCTTACATACATGTATACTAATCACGTGCTTACGTTGGATATTAAAGTAAATTTTCTATTTAATTCATATTTGTTAATTATTTTTTGAAACGTTACAAAGGAAAATGCTTATTTTGGAATGTATTTTGCTCTGTAGACATCCGCCCCCCCCCCCCCCCGTGAAACAACAAACCCTTTGGTATAAATACAATGTATGCTAAATAACAATATATAAAACCAGTCAAAAATAATTTTTGTTTCACGGAAGGGGGATTTTTAATTTTTTAATGCCGTTTTCCTTTAGTTTCTATTATGAAATGAGCTATTTTAATACATATTTAATGAAAAAATACATAAATGTTTACAATGTTATAAAAAAAAATTAATTAGACAATTTTCAAAAAATGACTTTTAGTTTGGCGGCTAGACAATGCTATCGTTCGCAGTCCTTTATATGATCGAGGCAATAAGAAAAAGATAATGTCGTTTAGTGTTCAAACAAACGAAATAGATAAACAATATGCAAATCTTTTAGCATTAAATCTTCAGCAGTATCTCATTTGCACGCATTTAGTACTAATACGACAATTGTTATGTAATGATTTTTTTTAATACATGTAATAAATAATCAGTCGAAGTGTGTAAAACTCAAAGTTATACTTTTTTAGATTTAGTAGACGAAGTACTTCAATGATTAGATAACCTAAAACAAAACACTCTGATATAGGGTCATATATTAATATTTTGGTCGACAACGTTGCTGCAACATGTAACCCTGTACTTGAAACAAACAATACGGAAAAACTTATAATACCAAATATCAAATTGTATAAGTTGTATTTAGATACATGTGTAATGTGCATTTACATACATGTACTATATACATGTTCAGTAAAATTTAATCAGAATATTGACTCTTTAACCGTACATATGCATGCACGTGCATGCGCAGTGTTTTTAAGATAATTAGCACCCCCACGGACCCTTGTCCTCCAGGTAAATAACACCTGTTTAAATTTAGGCCCCGCCTACTTTTTCAGTAACCGTACGGTCACGAAATGAGTCTTTAAGGGCATATACTCTACATGGGGTGGTATTTCATTTTCATGTGATAGGCACATTATGTTTTTAGCGCAAAATATTATTTTACATTTGCAAATATGTTTCCATATATATGAAGAGTGAAAACGTTCAAATCTGTGTGAACTTTTTCATGACGTCACAATGATCAATGCACGCGCTTATCGCTTGTCGGTTTGATTATTGTAGTCTAAACATAAAATCTCCGTAATTATAACAATTCTAAACGGTTTGCCTTTTTCAAATGTATATATAAGTACTTAACAGCATTGAAAAAAAGTTCATCGCGATATGAACTTGGTTGGTACGTTATCAAATCTTCTGAGACGCCCTACAAGCTTTACATGATTTGATCACGTGACCAACCAAGTTCATATCGCGGTGAACTGTTTAACCTGCTGTATATTTCTTAATTATAAAGCTTTTGGCTTTCATGTATTGGCATTTAAATCTTTAAAAGATCAACCATACTAGACCCATATCTATACAATCCGTGATTAAGTCAGTTCATAGCTTTTTCAACACGTGCTTTGCGACTGATACTATTGTCAGTACTTTAATTTTAACAGGCGGTGCTACCTGAATCGGTGTATAAGGGTATAACGGGAGGAGCACACACGCTGGGACATGGTGTTTATCCAGGCTGGGCCATACTTGCCGAGGGCATACTGACATTCTTGCTTGTATTTACTGTTCTTATGACGGCTGTGGACGAAGAAAAAAGTAACCTGGCTCCTCTGGCAATCGGCTTTGCTGTTGCTGTCGACATCATTGCTGGGTAAGATAGCACCAAATACATTTATAGATCATACTTCGTTAATTCTTGTATAAACAAAATGGATACTGTCGTTGCCCTCATGCTGCACTTGCGTTTAACTTGTTTATTGTTAAAGTGTAATCAACTTATCACTTGATTTGTGCAAAGTTATGTCAAATGCGATTAACGTTTTCTAAGACATGAAAAAAAACTAATTGAAAATTCATCATCATCAGCTAACGTTATAACTTAAAAGGTACGAGACACCGCTATCATAGAAATTTTTACTTTATACGTCTTTTATATTACAAGTTTTTGCTTATAACGTCTGAATAAGATACTCTTTTTATGTTTCGTTTGACTGATTTGAAAATCCAATCGTTTCTATCCACGACAGTGCCATGACAACCGGTGCATCGATGAACCCCGCCAGAAGTTTTGGTCCCGCTGTAGCGTACTCAAAATACGGTGACGTCAATGTTTGGAAACACCATTACGTGTACTGGGTGGGGCCCACCGCGGGTGCCATTGCTGCGGCTGTGATTTATAGGTAAAACAAGTCGCTGTACTTTAAAAAAGGACAGCAATACGTGGATCATATGTATAATGTTTCTAACGGGAATATGAAAACCTTAAAATTATCAAAGATTCAACCGAATCTAGCCCCCTGCTTTTATATGAAGACATCTACAGAGGAGACCTCTAATTGCAAAAGTGTTATGATGCATATTATAGTAGCAGCTTTTAACCACTGTATAACGTATAGCACTGACCTTTTACCTAAGAATTAAACATAATTATGCACTATATTAATGAGGATGGCATGTGTAGTTTCAGGCAACCGGCGAATTCACTATTTGCACACACATTACGCTTCGCACTACTTGTCAACTATGCAGCATCTGTAAATTGATTTCATATTTTGATGCATTTCTCTTGAAATGAAAACTTTATGCAGTGAAATTATTATTTAACCATGTATCATATAAAACACATATAATTGTTTAATCGTGCTTAAATGCGTAATAATTTTTATCGGGAAGTACACAAGCCTCGTCTGCTAAAAGTATAGGAAAGCTATTTCGGAAAACAACAAAACATCGCGATTTATGCTATTTGATGCATGTTGTAGTTTCGGCATAACATTAACGTATTCCATGATGCTGACAATTCATATCACATGCCGATCATTATTTAAAAGGACTACTTCAGTTTGTTTCTGTACTGTTCACCGACAACTTTACAAATACAGCGCCTTTGAATATGTGCACATGGCATGGAATCCCGATCCCGATTCAGATAAAAGTGTGCTAGTCTGGTTCCCTTAGCTACCAATAATGTCGCGCAGGAACCAGGCTAGCTCATGCGCAAGCTGAATTTTCCCCAGTGCATCCGGTTTAACCTCGCTTATATATTTTCTGCGTGGACCTCAGGGTCCACGCAAAAAACGACCAGTACTTACGTATTTTGAGAATATTATCCGAACACTTATACTTCCGCTCGAAATTTCACAGGAACTGAACAAATCTCGGGGAAGTCTCGTGAACTTTCATTCGAACACCTCTGGATTTTTTTACATACTTAGCAACGAGTTAGAAAACATTCCGAACACATTCGCAGGGGTGTTTAGCTACTCAGAATCAGGCTTGCTCATGCACATCCTGAATTTTCCCCGTAGCAACGGGTTTAACCTCGCTTATATATTTTCTGCGTGGACCTCAGGCTCCACACAACCAAACACACACGTAAATCTCCTTACCCCGTCCTACTCTTTTTGTACTTGTTTAAGGTAGTACGACAACAGATAAGCAAATGTTTTCTTAATATACTAGCGGAAAAAAGAAACTGCATTATTTAATATATGAAAAAACATTTAAAAATTACAATGAACAAATTTTGTTTTTTGTAATACTGTTAACACATGTATTCGTAACAACATCTCATAACACATTAATGTCAACGTCGAATAACGTCAATTTCAGCACACTCGAAAGTCACTGTTATTTGAAATTGAATTAACAAAATTAATAACGCGTGTGACCACCATTTGCCTTCACGCATGCTTGACAGCGACGCCTCATTGATGCCACTAAAGTGTTCAGAAATGCTTGAGGGATGTTGTTCCAGATGTTGGTTAAAGCCTGGCCTAAATCAGCCAATGTCACTGGCTGATTTGGTAAACGGCGTAAACGTCTTTCCATTTCATCCCAGACGTGCTCGATCGGCGACAAATCGGGGGAAACAGCTGGCCAAGGCAAGACATCGAATTCTGTTGAACAAACAAGTCCCTGACTACACGTGCAACGTGTGGCCTTGCGTTGTCTTGCTGCAGAGTGATGTGATTTTGATGTCTCTGTATGAGGGTTATCACATGACGCTGAATAATTTCATCTCGATAGCGTACGCCGGTGAGATTTCCATTGACAATTTGTAGAGGGGTCCTTCCACGTGCTGATATTCCACCCCACACCATAACGCTACCTCCACCAAATTGTCGACGTTGCACAACACACAAGCGTCCTCGTAACGCTCCCCAACGCGACGATACACCCTACAACGGCCGTCACTGCTATCCAAATGAAATCTGGATTCTTCAGTGAACAGAAGATTGGCCCATTCCTGTATTCTGAATCGCAGATGTCGTGTGCACCACGCTAGTCTGGCGATACGATGACGTTGAAGCAGTACTGGGCGCACCGCTGGACGTCTTGGTCTGATGTTTTGCTCGCGCACAGTTCTTGGACTAATTGATCGAAGCCCTGGAATGATACGGGCAGTCAAACTTGCTGTCTGGAAACGATTTCTCAGATGCACAAGTCTAATGTGCTTGTCCTGTTGACGTGACGTCACACGAGGTCGCCCAGAGCGCGGTCGATCCTGGGTGTTGCCAGATTGTTGAAAATGTCTCCATAATGACTGGATGGTGTTCCGATGAACTCCAAAGTGTCTTGCTACAGTATTTTGTGCCATTCCAGCTTGCAGCATCCAAACATCACGATTACGTTGGTTTTCGTTGAGTCGTGGCATGACATAGGGGTAAATTTTGTTGAAACTAAAGTGATTTCCTTAACAAAAAAAGTTTTAACAAATCCTTTACAGTTCTTATCCCAAACAGTATTGGCCCGTAAAATTTGTGCGTACAAATTCTTCAATAAACAACAGCTAGGTGCTCACTAACCATGAAAAGTCCGTGCACCCGGACGGTTACCATCCGATATTGTCAAAAACAATACCAATATCGATTGTTTAAATTTTATAAATACAAACAATAGATATAGAAAAATTATACTAAATTTTATAATGCACAGTTTCTTTTTTCCGCTAGTATATAAATAAAATTTTCTGAAACTTTTTACTTTTGTTCTATGGAATGATACTTACAAATATTAAATTATGAAAGAAATCTAACAAAACAATTTTTACCCACATCGCCTTAAACCTGTATGTGTAACATTTCAATGTCCTCTCATCAGCGGAGTGCAAAACGGATCGAATAGTCGTTGTTTATGGTACGATAAAAAAATCCGGACAATTTAGAGTTATCGAACATAGCTGAGGATCGGAGATTGTATTTGCAATACTTAAGGGTCTCTACAAAGACATTAAATAAATTAATTTATGCATGTTTGTTTTACCTCTTTATTAAAACGCGTGTAAATCACAATAATGAAAATTTATTAGATTAATTAAAATTGGAAAATAGTTGATAGAGTTGAAAACTGGTGATGCCATCCTTTTAAATATAGTGATAAATAATGTCCAATTTCAGGTCTTTATTATAAAAGAAATACAAGATAGACATTCTTCAATGATAGAAGGCTGAATTGTACGAAGATCAAAATGAACACAATTCAAATGAAGGTTTTGAAAAGTCCAAAGTATGTAGTACCACGGGACAAGTTTTTGTCTGCCTTGTTAATAGTGAAAAGTATATTATTTGTATTTTGTCTTCAGAAAAAGTATAAAACTAAACTCACAATACAATTATGCCATTACTGGTGTAATCGAAAACGTATTTTTATTACATTTATACTAATTTCACTGGTGTTTAGCATTACCTTAAGCCCCACCCGCCCATTCAAAAAAACAGATATTAAGGTATTGTTTCAATACTGTATTTTATCATCTTTTTAATGTGTTAATGCGTGACTGTGTAATTTGAATTTTCATTTCAGGTTCCTTTTTGCATCAGGAAACAGAAGATTCTACGCAGAACGTTAGGTCCAACAGTGCGAAGTGATCATAATATTCTTATGTAATATACATGTATAAAGTTCTCTACATTATTACATGTAGTTCTTTACAATTTTTGTCCAATCTGTACATGTGCATATTTTTAGCAATGTTCTGTTTGTCATGCTTTACACTTGTTCGTCTTAATAAAAAGGCAACTTTGATACTTTGTCAATTTATTTTAGAGAGAACTTGTTTTTTTTTTCAAAATAATTTTTCTTTAAATTTAATCAACAATGATAATTGAGTACCTACCAGAGAATGTGTTATTTCTTTTAAAATAAAATTTTGCGAAAATTTATCTATGAAGCATGCTGAAATATATAAAAATTAAATGTCTTTTAATTAGTAGATCACATACAAGGCTGTGGAAAAAATGTTTAAACACGTCAGGTTTTTACAACTTTAACAGTCTTTACCGGTAATAAAAATAAAACAATAAATTTTGAACAAAACTTGTAAGAAAAAAAAGATTAATTTTTAATTGGAGAAAACGTATTTAGGTACATGCATGATTGCTTTGTAACAAAGCACCGTACAAAACGGAAGGGACAAAACGATTGTACAATGTCAGTACTAATAAACACATATTGTGAAGTATGTATAATTTTTGGATGTCGAGTCTGAAGGTCAACGACATATAAATCAAATTTATTTTGAAACTAATGTAGTGCTATAAAAATATTTCTTTCTTGTCAAAATTTATGTTCTTATTTATATAGCGCACATCTAGGCATTCATCATCGTTGTATTTTATAATCATTGCATTTATATTGACACTTTTTACTAAAAGTTAAACTTTAGTTAACTTACGAAACCAATACACGGTAGTTTTGCTCTATTTTTAAGATAAGGTTATACATCTGTCTTTATAGCTTTGAATATATCTATAGGAACAACATATCCAAAGTTGATCCTTATACCGGTATATATCGAAGACTCTTTTGTTGAAGGAAAAAGAATATGATAATGGAATTTACCTCGAACTTGCATTTATAAAGCAGTTTCTGTCTTATTAAAACTGCATATATAAGAATTGTATGTTCCTGAAATTTTCAAATACAAACTAAAATTTGCATTTAAATAAGCCTATCAAATTTAACAATATCCATAAAAATTTTAATTGCAACAAAAATTAGAAGGATTTTTAACTCCGTATGTGTGGAATGGGAGGGGAGGGGGGGGTGCTACGTGCGTGGTTGAATTTTCATGTGTCTTATTGGCCGAGTTGTTTTATAATGTGATACGCTCTTTTCCAAATTGTTCATTGCAATAATTTTAACAATTTCAGCTTCGAAGGAAGAAGGAAAGAAATAAAACTCATTCAAATTTACCCTGTAATCAGACATCTTCAACTTCCTCAATATTGAATGACACTCTCATAAAAGCTATTACTTTCACAAAAAGTTTAATTTTAGAGTCAAATTTAGCCTATTTATCCGGCGGTTTTTCTTTCAGAAAATCAGTTGCAAACTTGCAATATAGCAAAATTTTTATATAGATTAATTCACTGGGTGTGGATCATTTGTAAAAATTAAATACATTTGCATATGATATTAATATATAACTGACAAGATCTGTCTGACATGAAAAACTTAACACACAACTGTATTCGGTATTGAAAAAAATAAGTCAGACAGTCAAACAGAACAAAAAATGCAATTAGGGAAAAACCTTAAAAAGTTTACTTTTTTGAATAATTATAATTTATCAGATGTTACAAATGTGATAACAAAACGTGTATTTGTACTAAATACAGGTCGGCTATATTTGAAACTCCAACATGATGTCTGGTCCGTGTAACTACATGTATCCACGTGTGCCAGAAAAGAATCTAACACCTTTTCTCATTTATCGAATGAATAGTCTCTTAGAAACGGGATCCCGATTTGGGTCAAGTTCATCATATTATATGAAAGAAAGAAACTTTTAAAATCTTTAAATGTAGGACATGGAGACCGCAATTCAACTTGATATTAATGTGGAAGAGAGTTTATATATAAAAAAAAGATTCAAAGGATGAGAATTAAAAATTGCGACAAATTAAATGTTTAAAATGGGCATCTTTCTTTTAATTGTAGGAATTAGCAATGTCTAAACTGCAACCTTATGTAATTACATTAATATAAAATTCATATTTACAAAGAACGAAGTCGTTTTCATAGGTAGGGATCTTTACATTTTCTTGAATCTCCATAGGGTAATAAGGACGCCCACTTTTTTACAGACTTAATACATAGTCAGCGCATGTTTGTCTATTGTTCTCCTTTTAATGGTAGTTGTATATTTATACATTTAAGCTTATGTTAAAAGGAGATCAACAGACAAACATGTGCTCACGGTAAAAAAGACAAAAAACTGTTTCTTCTTGCGTTCGCGTTCTCTGTTGTTAACGGTATACTTTGACCTGTTGAATATTATAATTTACCACGTGATTTCTAACCCCAGGTAACTTTGTGAATAGAAGACTCCGTCACGTAACGTGTTAGGTAGCATGCATACTGTTAGGCGATTTTATTTGTCCATGCATAATTCAATTCATTCCAATCGAGTGATGGTTTCTTTATTTCTTTGAGATATCTTTAAGAGATTATCGGTTTTGTGCGTTACTGGTTAATCTATTTGTTAATTCTTTTCGAACACGTAAATTGTTGACATCAGCTACTATTTTACGATCATCAATGGCTACTTATACCGATATTATATGCTATTATATGCTATATATTTTCTTTTGAAACCTTTCAAATTAAATGACAACATGCAGAGAGAGAGAGAGAGAGAGAGAGAGAGAGAGAGAGAGAGAAAGGTTCAATTATAGTACCGCTATTCTAATTTTAGACAACTCATCACAATATTAGATCAACTCTCCATACATACATGTATTTATGAGTCTTATCTTCAATCAATGGCTGACAAGTCTAAATACAAAATATTTTCGGAGCAGTATTAGGGTAAAAAACAACGAATTATATTATTGCATCGCAGTATAAAACCATTGACATTAAATATCTAATGGAAAATGACTTAACTATATGACAAATGACTTGAAGTCAAATTGAGAGGGGAATAACGTAACAATAGTGACCGAAAAAGGGCCCAAAACACGTCGTTAAGTGCAGTTATCCTTTGTTTGTACCATGATCCTTTGGGTCAGAACTAGATGCAACAGACTGAAGTGGAATTTTGTTGTATGTATACGACATGGAGATCACAGCTTGATACTGATATGACAGAAAGCTTAAATTTTGTTTGTGCCATGATCCTTGGGGTCACAACAAGAAGCAACAGTCTGGAGTGTTCTTTCGATGGATCTTCTAAAGAAAAGTTGGGAAAATTTTGTGAGTTATGCCAAAAAGAAAGAGAGCATATTTGTCAAGTTTCATCTCGAAGAATTCCCAAGGGTCAACAATGACACATCTATAGGAGAAGGGTTACACCAGACACCAGGCTGAAGCTAGCAGCCACTAACAGCAGCCACTAAGCCCGTAGAAGCTAGCAGCCAAAAAGGAAAATCATCAAAGTACTGAGAGTAATCGAACAGGAAATTATATTTGGCATATTTTAATTAATATCAACAAGATTTATGCATAAAATTTTTTTATAAGCATTGACAACTTTGGAGGCAGTAAAACTCGCCTAAATAAGAATTATAGATACGTTGTGTCTAATAAAATTCAATTGAATATTGGAATTTGTATATACGTATGCTTAAAAATTGATCCCCGAGTCTGTTTACTTTTTCTCCGGAAATAACATGCATCGACAATTTAAAAAGTCCTCGTATTATTACAAAAATGGGACGATCAGACATCTTACATTGTGATTATATTCTTATTTAAAAAAAGCATCTGTCGCGAACCAAAACCAAAACAACAGAAATCCAAAAGTGAATTTGGGATTATTTTGAGTCAGCCATGTTTTGACGTGAACCTTCGTGAAAAAATTGCTAAGAAATATACCAGAGACTATTTAGATCACCTGAACTTTGTCATTTTTTAGTATTTCACAATGATATAGGGGTAAAAAGTGGTCCATTATCTTCCCTATCTTTGAAGTGTGCATTAAACAGATACCAGGACAGTGTAGGGGACCTATAGGGCTATTACTTTAAACGTATTATATTAAGCATGTACGATATTTGGCGGAAATTAGTTCTTGAACAAGTTGGCGTGGATTTGAATTAGCATATTCCTGAATGTGACTATTCTTATACATATTTGTAGGGCATTTAGCGATCGGCTTGAATTAGCGGAAGTTGCATTCCGCCAAAAGCGCTAAATAGAATACACAGCCAAATGTAGTACGTTTACAGTATTTCCCGGCCTCAAATTTGGGCTGTAGGCGTACCACCAAGAGGCTCCCAGGGGTTCGGTCTCATTTCGGGGGTTTATATCTCACTTGAGTTTGATCACAAGAACTATGAAACACTAGGATTAAGTAGAGGACCTCAAGAGGTACGCGGGTAGGTTAAGGCAACTCAGACTTTAATGATCGCCGATATAATGGTCATTTAAAAAAAATTATAAAAACAGTGCTAAATATTAATATCAGGTGAATATATTCAACAAGATATTATATTTCTACTTCAGAATCAAGTCGATCTTTGAAGTTGCCGTGCCATGGTATCACGTGACAGTTAAAATAGATTATTTTGGTACCTTTGTCATGTTGTAAATTTTGAATTTACTGGGTGGGTGTAAATACAAAATTTACAACATGACAACTGTTGTCATGTTGTAAATTTTGTATTTACACCCACCCAGTAAATTCAAAATTTACAACATGACACCTTAACAAAAAATCAAAAAGTGTAACACTACCCCGAAGTTTATTTGTATGCATGATACGATAATTCGATCGGCAATAAGTTCATGTTTATTAATATTACTGCTAGAATCCTATTGCTAATCGCATAAAATAAATATTGTCATTATTTACCGGAAACCTCCTCAACTTTTTCAATTTCATTGAAAATACTACGTATTTTTCATGTACAACAACAAACCAAAGGATTCTAGCAGCATGTTTCAAGTATTTAAGGTCATGTGCTTTTGATATTTGTTAAATTCATCTTTCATAACATTCGGGGTAGTGTTACACTTTTGTCTTTTTTGTACACTCTGACAGAGGAAAAGCCGGTCAAGCCACATTAATGTCTATCTGCTTACCTTATAATACTCGCTGATAAAACAACATATCCATGCCTGTATTATCCTGGTTATATCATAACTGACACTCATCTAAATCTTAGGTATCTGTATTAAATAAATCTTATTTCGGCATTCTGATGATTTGTCTCCCGACATTGATCTTCTCTATTAAACATGCTTGAGACGTCATCAATGTTAACGATACGTAATACAGAGAAATCGAAGATATATTCTGTTAAAAGAGCTTCTATTGACATTTTACGCCTGTAGTTTTCATAATGTGGACCAGAGATAAAGTTAAAATTGACAGGTTTTATGAGTAAAACATGAAATCATGCTGCTTATTGTGACGTCATATCGATGAGAGGAATTTTTACTCGATCGATCGCTGACAGTTGCCTTATCATACCCGCGTATTCATAATAAGCGTTAGAGGGCGCCTATGACCCCTACAAGGATCCAGTTAGCTCACCGAACTTTGTCATTTTAAGCATTTCACAATGATATAGGGGTAAAAAGTTGTCCATTATCTTCCTTATCTTTGAAATGTGCATCAAAGGGATACCAGGGCAGTGTAAGGGGCCTATAGGGCTATTATTTCCCGGTCTCAAATTTTGGCTGTAGGCGTACCACCAGGTGGGTCCCAGGGGTTCGGTCTCATTTCAGGGGTTATTATCTCACTTGAGTTTGATCACAAGAACTATGAAACACTAGGATTAAGTAGAGGATCTCAACTCAAGAGGTATTCATAATAAGCGTTAGAGGGCGCCTATGACCCTTACAAGGGTCCAGTTAGCTCACCGTAACTTTGTCTTTTTTTAGCATTTCACAATGATAAAATGGTAAAAAGGGGTCCATTATCTTCCTTATCTTTGAAGTGTGCATCAAACAGATACCAGAGCAGTGCAGGGGACCTATAGGACTATTATTTACCGGGCTCAAATTTTGGCTGTTGGGGTACCACCAGGTGGCTCCCAGGGGTTCGGGCTCATTTCAGGGGTTTATATCTCACTTGAGGTTGATCACAGACTTGGAAACACGAGGGTTAAGTGACGGACCTTCCAAGGTATTCATAGCAAGCGTTAGAGGGCGTCCTTCACCCCTAAAAGGGTCCTTATAGCTCCCCGAAATTTGTCAGTCTTTTAACATTTTACATTGATATAGGGTCGGTTTGAAAGGTTGGCAATTATCTCCATTGTCTTTAAATTGTATCCAACGAATACCAGGGCAGTGTAGGCGACCTATAGGGCTATCATTTTTTTTCGCCTTCAGATAGGGAGTGTAGGGGTACCACAAAATATTCCAATGGGTTGAGGCACATTTGTAGGGCTTATGTCACCTTTGTTTTTTTATCTCAAGAGCTTCTAATGATAGGGGTTTATAAGAAGACCCCTAATGTTTTATGCCAAGCATTAAGAGTCATCTTGGACCCATTAAAATGTCCATACAGTTCGATCGAACTAAGCCATTATTTACCATTTTAAAATGATATACGGGTAAAGTGTTGGTAATTATCTCTCTTATTTTCAAATGTCCTTCAAACGAATACCAGGTCAGAGTGTGGAACCTATAGGACTATTATTTTCCGCCCTGAGATAAGGCCTGTAGCGGTACAACCATGTGGTTCTCAGCGCTTTTATCATAATAGCTTCAAATTACTGCGCTTTAAAATTGGACCCTCATATATATTCATAACAAGCATTAAAAGTCATTTCAGACCCTTTTAGGGGTCCGAGGTGACTTAAATACTTAGTATGAATACATGAAGGTCCACGTCAAAACCCCAGTGATTAGAAGCTCTTGTGGTAAAAATCCAAGGAGATATAACCCTTTAAAATGGGCCCAAACCGCTGGAACCCCTGGCGGTACCCCTACAGCCCAAGTTTGAGACCGGGAAATAATAGCCCTATAGGTCCCCTACACTGCCCGGGTATCTGTTTGATGCACACTTCAAAGATAAGGGAGATTAGGGTCCCCCTTTAACCCCTTTACCATTGTGAAATGCTAAAAATGCCAAAGTTAGGGTGAGCTAATTGGACCCTTTTAGGGATGAGAGACGCCCTTTAACGCTTATTATGAATACCTCTTGAGGTCCTCTTCTTTACCCCAGTGTTTTAAAGTTCTTGTGATCAAAATCAATTGAGATATAAACCAATGAAATGAGCCCGAACACCTGAAAACTACCCTACAGCCTAAATTTGAGACCGGGAAATAATAGCCCTATAGGTCCCCTACACTGCTCTGGTATCCGTTTGATGCACACTTCAAAGATAAGGGAGATAATGGTCCCCCTTAAACCCCTATACCATTGTGGAATGCTTAAAATGACAAAGTTTGGGTGCGCTATATAAGACCTTTTCTATTGTCATAATTGTATTTCCTGGAGGGTTCAAAATATGTCTTGTTTTGTGTTCGTTTGATTGTTTGTTTCTTTTGTTTTGTTATTTTTTTCAGAGGGGGGGGGGTATAAAATGTAAAGAAAGTATTGAATTTTTTTAAAAAGATGTCAGGATTTTTTCCCCAAATGTTCGCTTTCAATACGCAGGTTTCGAGATAGGAACTCTCCTGTTTAGGAGGCGCGAATAACACGCGAGTTGAAGCGGAGGTGGGACACATCGTCAACGTAAACAATAGCAACGCTCCGAAAATAGCTATGTCTTTCAACGTAGATTTAATGTTAAAACCGCAACTTAAATTATTTTTAATTGAACGAGGAATGACTGTCAGTGACTATAGTGTCCATCAACTTCGGGAATTGGCTAAGAAAGCGATAGATTTGAAATTACCGGTGTTAAAAGCTCCCGATGATACCAAAGAATTTCTGCGCCAGAGAAGTCGGATAATTATTGATGGAGAGGTGGTTGAATTTCCGTTTATAACATCCCCAGAACTCAATAAATGGACCGATGATTTGAGACACATTCCCGTCTTTTGTCAGGCCGATTTATTTGTTTATTTATTATCAAAAGCAAACGCCGGGTGGTCTCCTGCACGTCTACAAAATTACAAGTCCGAACGCGGTTATAGATTGTATCAGTCTAATCACATTCACTCTGTGAAGTGTCATGAGTTATCCCACAACTACATTTATGTAAAATCGCTCTGTATTAGGGAAACCTCGCAATCAGCTGATCCATACAGGACCTGGTGCCTGCTAAACCGTGTTGATGGCAGTTGTACATCTGCTGGTTGTGATTGCACTGGGTAACTTGTGTCCAATTTTATAATTATGAATAATTATATCCACACAATCATAATAACCACTGATACTACAGAAGAAAGTAAACTTTGTGTTCAGGATTATGATAACAATTTATTATTGCCACAATTTAATGGCTGCTTAATATACATGCATTACATACATGTACATGTTAGCAAGACTAGTAATTATCTAAATGCAAAATAATTTAAAATATCAGTGAAGGCTACATACTTAAGAGGTAATATGAAAATTTCAAATAAGATATATGGCACCAGTTTTGAACAGTTAGTAGATATACATGTATTTACTGAAACATTTTTAAAACATGAATTCAAATGACAATTGAAAAGTCAGAATAATATACTGTAACAAAAAATATTTGCATCATTGAGATAGATGTATATTAATTTTATAATAATTTAATTGTAATCTTTTTATTAAGAGATGATGGTGGATGTAAACATGTTGTGGCCCTATTGTTCAGTTTGTCACTGTGGTCAGAAAGGCATATTGATAGGAACACTGAAACATGTACTGACAGGAAATGCATTTGGGATGTACCTCGTAAAGAATCAAAACCCAAACTGCTGGATGAAATTGAACAGTCAACTGAGCAAACCCGTATTCTTCCATTTGAACACTGTTTTGACCCTACCATCATAAATCAAAATGATCCTGATATCGATGAAATGCTTTTAGATTTAGTGAAAGGGTTTGACACTCAAATTATTGAAGTTCTTGACATGAACATTGATAATGATAATGATCAAAATGTACCTAAAACTCTTCAACAATGTATTGCAAATTTTGATCCAAATGGAAATATATCAATTTTTGACTACCTATCAACATGCTTTGATGAATCAGATTGTACTGAAGTCAACAAGCTTACTGACCAACAATCTGAGTCGGTTCATTGGTAAAAGTACAGATGTGGCAGAATTACATCTTCTGTCATGCACAATGTTTGTAACTATAAAGGAAATGACCCAAACAACTATATTGTAAAGCAAATATTGAGTAATGACTGTACATCATTTTCAACACCTGCCACTATCTATGGTAAGGAAAGAGAAGTTTTGGCAAGAAATTTATATGAAAAAAAGTATGTTTCAGAACACAAAAGTGGTAAACTAAAAACCACAGGTCTTATTGTTGATCCTAATGTACCATTCCTAGGTGCTTCACCTGATGGAATTTTGCAGTGTAAGTGTTGTGGAACAGGAGTACTTGAGATAAAATGTCCATACAAATTTAGAAATTACACTTTACATCAGATTTTTAATGAAAATTATCATATTCAAAGTGATGAGAATGGGTGTATGAAATTGAAAGAGAACTCTAATTGGTACACACAAATACAAACACAGATGGCTGTGGCAAATGTACAGTGGTGTGATTTTGTATTGTATTTGGAAGGTGGTGTCAAAATTGGAAAACACAAAATTTACAGTGAGAGAATATTTTTTGATCCATTATTTTGGAATTCATTGTTAAAAAAATCAAAGATATTTTTTGAGAATTTTGTACAACCAAAATTGCAAGGAATGTAATTATTGTGTATTGTTATGTAAGGATTAATATGAAAAGTCTCTTTCAGAGAGAAATTAGATTCATGTTGCAAATATTTTATGAACAATTTTTAACGAGCAAAACACAATACCTGTATCATGATTGATAAAGTACTTTGATAAAGTACCTAAAAATACTCATTCTATGTTCTGATTAATTTTGTGTTGAAAAATATTTACTGCATGACAATAAATATATGAATGTTAAACATTCCAGGAAAAAATTGGAATCAAAGTGCACAAATATTGGTGCATTCTTTATCAATTATCAAGTCATATTAAATACCGGTAACTCTAAATAAACTGATTGTTCAAAAAACAACATAAGGACTTCTACTTTCTCACTAGAGTTGGCATTAAGTTACAAAGAAATGCTGAAACTTTAATCATTTGATTAATAACTGGTTTAAGTGACCATGGAATTACATTTCCTATAAGCCTAAATAACTTAAGTCTCTGTATAGCCCTCTCTACATGAATTCTGAGTTTGGCTATCTTGCGTGTTTGCTTTATTTCACTAACATTAAGACGTTTCTTTTTCCCCCATGGACACTTTCTGGTAAAAGGAGGAATATTTAGGGTGGCTTTCTTATCTGTGAGCAGATCTCTTATTGTAAAACCTCGGTCAGCCATTATGTCATCACCCTCTTCCACAAAATTTAAAAACCCTGAGTCTTCTGTAATAAATCTATCAGACACATTGCCACCATAAAGTTTTGATACAAAAGTAAAATTCCCTGCTGGTGAAATAGCTAGCAAACATTTTGCTGTGTTTTTAGACTTGTATGTACTATATGTAGCTGCTTGAGCAGTTGGAGATCTAGGTCGTTGTAAAAAAAATTCAGTACAATCTATAATAGCACGTGTATTAGGGTACTGCTTTCTAAAGGACAATGGCATATACTTCTTTACTTGTCTCCGAGATGGCCATCTCAAAAAATTTCCAAATACATTTGACATAAAAGTTATCCAAGTAATAAAAATCTGGGAAACCCTACTTTTAGACACTCCAAACAGATCAGCAATACAAAACTCAAATAAACCTAAACGTAAGCGAACAAGTGAAAGAATAAATTCCTGATAAAAAGATAATTTTCTTGCTGGACCAGGTTTTCCATGTCTGTTCCTCTGGTAATTTTTCTCCTGAGCACTGGGTTGACCTGACCAGTATTTTAACGCTGAACACTTGGCAGCTAAAATATTGAAAATACCCAATAGCATAGCAAGTGATGGTAACCCTGTGTACAACTTAACATTCTCATCATTTTTGGTAACAGTCTCGATAAAACATTCTCTTAAAAGAGTGGTCTTGTCATCAAGTTTTGCTTGAAGTTGGTGGATTTGATCAGACATAAAGTTGATATCATCCATGGTCATGTCCGTTTGCACTGCTGTATCCTGGACGCTCACATCAGTAGAACCTGGTGACGTACCAGCAACATAAACATGATCAAGGAAGGGAGGATTTGTAACACACTCCACTTTCTTCACATGCTTCACACCTGAAAAAATTATATTTCATTGTCTTACTGAATGAGAATAAATAAAGTGACACAGCGGGTTATAATCAATGAATGCTCATTTTTAATGCAATTTAGTTAAAAATTAAACAACAGATAAAAATATGTATGGTAACAGGCATGTTTTTGGTTGATAAGTAATTACCCTCAGATCTATCATGACTGGTGTCCATTACATATTCCTCAGCAACATAGGGATGTTGTCTTCTTCATAATGATGAAGAAGTATGCTACTATTGCTATCTGTTGAAGTTTCCTCCCCATCACTGATATCATCTGGCATCTGGATAGAGTTGCTCGTTTTTCTGTTAAATCAATTTCATTTTAGAAAAGGGCTAGGTTTTTTTAAAAAATCAATTGTAATTTTCATATCAACAAGCAGAGAAAAACTCAAACATTTGACGTGAAAACATCTGAATTTATACTCATAATACTCAATAGATTCTATATATAAACATTAAGCTTGAAAGAAATCGTAAACTTCCGCAGAAAAAACGAAAGAACTGTCGTCTGCTCATTAACTTTGCCCATATTCAACAGTTCATATTATATTATTATGAGACATTCATTAACAAATATACCTAGTATAAGACGATTTCTTGAAATTGTTGTAAGGAAATAAGGTCGGAACATTTGAGCCCGGCTCAAAATGGCAAAAACAAATTCTTGTGTATTTGTTTGGCACCCAAGACTTCTCCCGTCTGATGAGCCTTATCCACTGGCTTCTTCTCCTTTGATCCGACTTTTTAGGCAAAGAATAAAAAGCAACATCTTTCATGTGTGGATATTTATGCAAATCCTGTGGTTTTCTTGTTGAAGATGTGCACTCCGGCACGCAGCAATGATAGACCGGCATGTTGTTAATATAAACAAACTGTCCCACCTTCCGGTTTACTCTGAGACAAAATTTACCTCCGCGCGCGAAGAGCTCCTCCAAGGGAGGCTATCTCGAAACAGACGTATTGACGACGTTTATTTAAAAATGTGTATTTTGGTAAGAACAAACAGGGAATATTGTTCTAAAACCTACGAGTAGTACCACCCATGTCTTTAAATTACTGTATCATGCCTTTTATATTATTATACATTTTCATTTTACTTTAGATGAAGCGGTTAGTTTTTTTTCATTTTTGATAGGACAACACTTAGATAACATAATTTTCATTACTTATGACCCGTATAGACACATATCAATATAAATTTGATTTCTATAAAACACAGACGCATTTAAAACTCTTATCCAGGCGAGCTTTACTGCCTCCGAAATTGTTAATGCTCGCAGAAATTATTGATGCATTAATCATCTTCATATTTATTAAAGTATGCCGATGATAATGTAAAATATAATTTTCTGTTTGAGTACTCTCAGTGCTTTGATGATTTTCCTTATTGGCTGCTAGCTTCTACGGGCCTAGTGACTGCTATTAGTGGCTGCTAGCTTTAGCCTGGTCATTATAACATAAAATATATTTGGGAGAAAATGGATATTTATATATCGGAAAAATACAAAACAAGGGGGAAGCCGTAAATGTGACAGCAAACCGGGTTTTCTTTTGTGTGAATATTTTCCGCAATCCCGAATTGATAAACACTACCTAAGGCCGATCCGACCGGAAATAATTGTGGTCCAAAATTTCCTCTGAGTTTTTTTTCATAATTATCAAAAAATGAAAGTGTGACGCTTATCTTTGGTGCATATCTGTACAACTTAACTGCAAAAAACTTCCTATCTTGAAAACTGCATGAGTAGCCCCTGTGTGCAATATTATGGAAAACAATTACTAAATTCAATAGCAGGCCTTTTTCTCATAAATTCACACAAAACAAAATAAAAGTAATGTACACACTTGCATACATGTACAATTGAACTGCAAAACAAAACTCTACATGCAACATTTTGTTTTTGAAAAATACTCTTACAGTTTAACAGCCCATATTTTTCTCATGTTTTATTAAAAATTAAAATTCAAGTGAAATGCACATTATTTATATGTAAACAACTGGTATGCAAAATAAAAAAGATCTTATCTTAAAAACTGTAGAAGAAGTTATCCGGACAAATAGGGTACCCTTATATGCAATTGTATGCAAAAAATAAAAGTCTAACAGTTGGTATTTTTCGGATAAACTATCAAAAAAAAAAAATCCTAGTAATATGCACATCTCCAATATATGTACAATTTATCTGCCAAACAAATACTTCCTATCTTGAAACTGTAGGAGGAGCTACCTGGACAAAAGGGGTACCCTTTCGGCAGCCGTCCGCCCGCCCGTTCGCCCACCCGTTCATTTCAATAAACGTACTTTTTCCTACGGAAAACCAGGTTAACGAGCTCATTAATAAACATTAACATGACATTGCTACAACTGTTCTTTCTATGAAAACAAAGATTATTAATCATAATTGATATTTTTATCATTATTTTAAAAATGATCACATATTTCTTGTATTATGTTAAGGATCTTTAGGAGTGCATGCATATTTTTAGCGACTGACATATATCTTGCTTAGTGCTACCTGTAAAATATTTACAGGAAGAAACATACAAACAGAGAGCTGAATCTCATTATATGTGCGGCTATCGTCTGTTAAAAACAAGAAGGCTACCCTAGTAATATTTTGAAATCGTGAGAGATGCAGTAGGTCATGCGTACAATTTCATTACTTACAGGAAGTAAATAAATACATTTGTGCACTAAACTTTTTACAGTGTAACTGAGTATTATCCTTATTTGATATCATAAGCATAGAAACACTTGAAAGGAAACTATGTCCGAATCAGAAATATTCATTCCGGCTGAAGAGACTGGGAATACATCGTTTTACAAATCCCACGTTCGTCCTGTGATTGTGGAGTTTATTGGTACCACGATATTGGTATTTTTGGTGTGTATGACTAGTGAGAGATTTTCTTACTTGAGTGACCTCGTGTATGGATTTGCCACGGTGTTCCTGATAGCGAGTTTTGGTGATATCAGGTCAGCTACCTTAAAATACACGTACTTCAAATTGTGTATGGAATACCTCTATAATTTAACATGCATCTACTTTTTTGAAAATAAACATTAGAATTAGTTTTAACTTACAATCTTGAAATCTATCAGAGTAGCGCAATTAACTAAGTGTCAGCTACTTATCTGCTTAAGTGCGAAACCTGCCGGGTCCTTATAATTGTACCTTTAAAAGAAATCTAAGAAGACATTTTTGGTCAGATATTGTACAAATCTAAATTTAAAGAGGTCGACTTTAGTTATCATTGCACATGTTTTTGTGCATTCTATTAAAATACAGTGTATTTATATATAAACAAAATACAGACAAAAATATATATATTTTATAAGAAAAATGTTAATTTTTAAACGATTTTCCGTTGAGCGTTGCCATTGGGCTTTTATGACGTTATGATAAAATGAAGCTTTGTAGGGCTACGTTGTAAGAAATAACATAAAAGAAAAAGTAAAAAATTGTACACCTTTGAAGTTTTACACACAGAATAATGCTATACACAGGGTTATTTTCTAAATTTTTAAACGAATCCATTGTACCAATCTACATTTCTAATACTGCAAATATAGATAGTAAATTTTGGCGCATTTTGATATTTTGAGATGACCCCCACTAAAATCCAGACGGTAGAATTTAGTATTTGTCCCATATGAGGTAGAAAATTATATTACTAATCACATACTTAGTATTACAATTTGAGGAAGATCGCTATTGTAGTATTTTTTAAATCTGCTTCGATATGCGAAAAATGACAATTTCCTATAATTATATATTTCTACAGTAAATGTACCTGTATTACGAGATGGTCCCTAAAAAACCCCAGATGGTAGATTTTCTTAAAACTTCGCAAATAAACTAGGGTTGGCGTAAATTACATTTGGTTAATTATAAATAGTTTTGCTACTGTCGTTTTTACGCAAAAAAAAAAAACCAAATCGGCCTCCTTAAAACATTGATTAAATTTTGATGATATATTTTGATGATATCAACATTAATATTTCACAGTGTGTCATATTACAATTTTTTTTGGAGGGAAAGTAATTTGAATTTTTCGATATTTTGTACACATTTTAAGCTTTAGTGTTATAACAAATCTGCTAATTACAAATTTATGTCATCAAAGAGAATGAAACTAAAATTTTAAGGTATATTTGGTGTGTCTACAAAAAATACAAAGAACTTAAAAAAGTTACTGAACCATGGATAAGATTGCTATTCCACTTAACCTGGTATCGGAATCAGAAAACATAAATAATGAAGAAAAGCTTAATATAAGCCCTATTAGGATGGGATAATTTTGTAAAAAAAAAATGCTCATATGTAGCAGTGAGTTTGTTTTTGTTTGTTAATAAGATACATTTAACTCATCGTTTCAATTGAATTCTTTGGTTGTTTCTCTTTTTATTTGCACTTAAAATCGGACCATACAGGATTAAAATTTACTTTGTCCAGTAAGTGAACTGTGGCTACACTTCATATATAAATGGTGTTCTCTACTATAGATTCCAATATGCACCATGCTTTCATAATATAAATCCATTAAGTTGCTCTGTTAACGTTTGTTTCAGACACATTTGAGTTATGAATGTGCTGGTTTGTCATCTATGCATTGATTTTCTTTACATACATTTCAATTTTGGCAGTGGAGGTCATTTTAACCCCGCAATTACACTTGGCTGCACACTAGCGGGAGCACTGTCAATTCTTCGGGCAGTTTGTTACTTCTTTGCCCAGATACTCGGAGGCATGCTTGGAGCAGCCTTTACACGGGTATGTATAACTTAATAAGACACAAAAAATGTTTAGCCTGTCATTCTAAATTGCCTATATACATGTATGATAAGGACCTAAAATTACCCATAAAATGAACATCCTTTAATTGCATTTCTTGTTACTTTGTACAGATACATGTATATGATGTTTTTTCATAAGTTTCTTTTTAATTTCTCATTTTCATTAGAAGTCATATACTGCCATTGAGTGCAAATAAAACAAATAAATACATGTAGATATAAAAGATATCTTAAATCAACTACTCAAAAATAACGTATCAATATTGGAGCCAAATTTGATTCATGTCACATAGTTATAAATATTTACCTATTTAATCAAGAAATTTACATTTCCAATATTTTAAACCTGTCGAGTGACGAACAGTAAATTAACATTACTTATTTCACGCTGCAGGCCGTTTTACCGGAAGAAATGTACAAGGCAAGGGCTGGTGGATCTACTCTCATCATTAACAACGATGTGAAACCTGGATGGGGAATTATGACAGAGGCTATACTAACGTTCATCATTGTGTTAACATTCCTACATTCTAAGGTCGATAAAAAGAGTCAGCACGCTCCTTTGTCTGTTGGTCTTTCTGTAGCTGCCTGTTCTTTTGCCGGGTAATTTTCTTAATTCATTAAGGGATTTTTTACCCTACTAATTATAACTTTAGTGTGCTTATATTAATAATAATGAATTTCTCCTCTTTAAACTTTTTTCCTTCTGTCATTTACGTTGTTACTATAATTTTTATGAAATACCTAGTTAATATTAAAACCTTCATAGAAAGAAGAAAATTGTACATTATAAGTTTTGATTTCTCAGAAACATGGTTATGTTATAGAGGACACATTGTGTTATGTGAAATTCGTACGAGTAAATTACTTCTATTTTAAATTTAGAGTAAATTTGACTGGTGGATCCATGAATCCTGCAAGAAGTTTTGGTCCGGCATTAGCATTTTCTGTGTACAACGGATGGATTGATAAATATCATATCCGATATGATGGTTGGGAATACCATTATATATACTGGGTAGGACCCATTGCTGGGGCATTGGTTGCCGCCCTGACGTACAGGTACATTTTATAATAGCTTTTATAAAAATAAAGTATTAGTTTTGAAAATGTGAAAGAAAAATATAACTAGTATATAGTTACATGCTATTAATGTAATTGCTAGGTTTGTGCTGGTATCTGTAGAGCGGAGGATTGAATTACTAAGACCATGAGAAGAGACTGGATCGTGAAGTTATGTCTACAGTTTCATCAAAAGTTTACTGCTTTGCTACAATTTTATTAGCTTGTTTAATGTTGTTCACTCCATCTTTCCAGTAAAAATGGAAGTTCATGAAATATGAAGGGTTAAAAAAATTGCTTAAATCATCATTAAATTTGTACATTCAAAAAGTAATACAATGTAGATATACATGTAAGCGCATTTATTACAGTGTGATTAAAAAACCATGCAGATCACATTTGTTTCATGGTATTGTAGTTAGACGCATGCCTCTTAATTGATACTTTTGTCATCAATGGAAATCGTCAACAAATATTTATAGAATAATGATTTGTAAAATTTTTAATTTAACGGATCCAAGCCAAATTTTAACAATGACACGTCTAGAAATTGTTAGGTGTTATTAACAGAAAATCATTGCTGCTTTAATGGGATTGAAAATGAAAAAAAAAAACCAGGTATTGACGCTTTCCCAGGAGAATTTTTTCAAATTCATTTGGAAGGATATTGAACACTATTATCATGTCAAAGATCACTCAGTTTGGATATCCATGAGAAGAATTATATGTTAGACAAAATAAGATGTAACATTAGTAGCACCAACGGATAACAAACCAAGATAACACCAAACAAGAGGCCCACAGGCCTTGACAGTCACCTGAGTACCATAGCCCTTAGATTGACATGTCAGAGAGTCTCTTGTTTGCATTTTAAGCTTCATTTCTTTTGTGTAACAGTATCTGTAATCCTGAATTGATAAACACCTACCTAAGGCCGATCCGACGCAAAATAATTGTGGTCACAATTTCGTTTCAATATTTTTTTCATAATTATCAAAAAATGTTATTTTTTATGTATAAAAAATTTTGTTTATACATATAAACCAATATTTTCATGTGTATATTTTCATTCTTCATGTATTGTGTAGTCTACATGTACTTAGGTTTTAAACAACCATTGTTGGATAATATTTTTAATGTCAACACTGTAGGTTTTTATTATATACTTTATATGCAAACAAGCATGATGGTCACTCTGTAAGTAGTTATTTTTAGACCAGACAGTGGGTCCCTAATTATTGCAGATACCTAAATTCCATGTCCAAATTAGGTAATGCATTGCGTAATGGGCAGCTACATCTCTGGTGGTCAGCTGCCACGTGATTCTCTTTCTAAGCTATCAAGTTTCAGTAACTACTCTTAGCATCATTCCTTTGTCTGGACCCTTGCTAAGCAAACGCATCGTGATTTTGATCATCCCACCCACCATCCCCATGCTTCACCTTTTGTATGCATTAGATAAGACATTTGTATTTTAAATTTTTACTCAATGCAGTCGTTGGGGCTCTCACGATCTGTTGTAATAACATTTATTTTTAACTGGCCGGTTACCCCCAATTCAGATAATTTTCTATATGCATTCTATGGATTTTGGTTACCCCCAATTCAGATAAATTTCTATGCATTATGTAATTAGTTATATCTACCCGATGGTGTCAACCCGGGTCCCTGCATTTAAACCTGATGGTGTCAACCCAGGTTCCATTCCTTAAATCCTGATGGTGTCAACCCAGGAACCATTCCTTAAATCCCGATGGTGTCAACCCGGGAACTACTCCTTAAATCCCGATGGTGTCAACCCGGGAACCATTATTAACCCGACGGTGTCAACCCGGGTTTCTTAAGTTACAGCTAATAATTTCCTGATGGTGTCAACCCAGGAGTTTTCAATTTTATATGTGAGTAGCCCTCGAGAAGGCCAAATATGATGTATTTTGTGTGATGTTTTCAATCCATGCTTTGTCAGTAGATTTACTTTTTGTGTCTTTGTTGTTGTGGAATAATTGTAAAGGTATTTCCATGTTTAGGTTTAATAAATTGTTCAACATACTTCGATTTGCTCTTGATATATGTATAAAATGTGATGCTTATCTCTATGGTGCATATCTGTACAACTGAAATGCAAATAACTTCCTTTCTTGAAAATTGCACGATGCACCGTATGTGCAATATTATGAAAAGTAGTACTAAATTCAATAGCAGCCATTTTTGTCATAAATTTACCAAAAATAATATTACAAAGTATTATACACATCTTGCATATATGTACAATTGAAGAGTAAAACAAAAATTTCTTATCTTGAAAACTGCAGGAGATATCCTGACAAATGGGGTACTCTATATGCAACATTTTGTTTAAAAAATGACGAAGTTCAAAAGCTGGTATTTTTCTCATGTTTTATTGAAAATTAAAATCCAAGTAATATGCACATCTGCTATATGTTTGCAACTTGTCTGCAAAATAAAGAAGATCCTATCTTGAATACTGTAGATGGAGTTATCCGGACTAATGGGATACCCTATATGCAATGTAATGCAAAACAAAAGACTTAAGTTCAACATCTAGTATTTCTCGCAAATATGATCAAGGATCAAACTCTAATATGAACATCTCTAATATATGTACAGCAAAACAAAAACTATATATCTTTGAAAACTGAAGGAGGTTTCTTATATGTAATATTATGCAAAAAATGACTAAGTTTAATAGCTAGTATTTTTCGCATAAACTATAAAAAAATAAAAATCCAATATGCACATCTCTAATATACGAACAGATGATCTGCAAAACAAAAACCGGGTAAACTAGCTAGCTTGATAAGCTTTTAAGTTGACATTGCTGCTGTTTCTTCTATGAAATCAAAGATTATTAATGGTAATTCTTTATCCTTATTTTTAAAATGATAACATATTTCTTGTGTTATTATAAAAATCTTTAAGAGTGTAACTAATACATATCCTGATTAGTGCTTCTTATAAAAAATGTACAGAAAGAAACATACAAACAGAGAGCTGTATCTCATTATGTGTACGGCAACCGTCGGTTAAAAGCAAGAAGGCTACCCTAGTAATATTTAAATTGTGAGAGAACCAGTAGGTCATGCGTATAATATATGAATCATTGTTAACAGGAAGAAAATAAACACATTTGTGCACTAAACTTTATACAGTTTAATAACTGAGTATTGTCCATATTTGATATCACAAGCATAGAAACACTTGAAAGGAAACTATGTCCGAATCAGAAATATTCATTCCGGCAGACGAGACTGGGAATATATCATCGTTTTACAAATCCCACGTTCGCCCAGTGGTTGTGGAGTTCATAGGTACCACAATATTGGTATTTTATTGGTGTGTATGACAAGTTCTACTGACCTTAATATCCTCGTGTATGGATTCGCAACGGTGTTCCTTATAGCGAGTCATTGCGATTTCAGGTTAGCCACCTTAAATTATTTCAAGCTGTGTATGGAATACCTCCAAATTGTAACATACCCGTACTTTTTTCAAAATAAACAATAAAATTAACTTATCTTTCATTTTACAATCTTGATATCTAACAGAGTAGCACAATTGGCTAAAGTGTCAGCTACTGATCTTCAAATCATAAGTACGAAACCTGCCAGGGCGTTATCATTTTCGGAAGGTGTTGCAGTTCCTGTGCTATTTTCTTTAAAGGCAATGCCGATTATATAAAAATATTTAAAGTTACAGAATGCGATGTAAATCTTTTGTACATGTTACGTTATACATAAACTAATGTAGAATTACATCTGTAAACTTCGTACCAAGTTTTATAAGACCGTTAAATGAATTTTAAAATGGTTAACAGAATAATGTGACTGATTTCAAGCTTTTTAAAAGGGGAAATCTCATTGTCATTAAAAACTTCCTCTTAAAAACAGAATTAATTTGGTGTTAACATCAAGGGCTAATAATTTTCTTAAAAAGTAGTATTTCCGATTTTTTTTCAAAGAGGCATATTTTTTTGAAAATCCAATTTTTAAGAAAAAACATGAATACACTGTACCTCTGAAAAATAAGAACGCTGTGTTAAATCTTCTTATAAATCAACGTGTCTATTTTTTTCGAGTGGTTACGCAGGTTGACCGAATATTATCAAAGACAAAACATTGCTTACATAGATGTCAAGTGATAAAAAAAAATAATTAAACAAAAAAATACTATTTGTGAGTTTTATGAATTTATTGGCGATAATGGCCACGGCTGCTTGATATTAAAATGAATACACATAATACAAGGTGAACCCTGGTACCAGCTGTTCACCCGTAAAAAAGTATACCTTATTCATTAATACTTAAACATATTATATAAACCATTATTTAACATTATTTAACAATAATATTTCATTGTGAGTTTTATGAATTTATTGGCGATAATGGCCACGGCTGCTTGATATTAAAATGAATACACAGAATACAAGGTGAACCCTGGGACCAGCTGTTTACCCGTAAAAAAGTATACCTTATTTATTAATACTTAAACATATTATATAAACCATTAAAAGTCCATTTGAGCACTACTGGTAAGCTGAAATATTCGTCACGAGACTATGCAGGCACTGCAAAGTCTGTGCCACCAGTAGAGCTAACCCCCTAAAACCAATAAACACACAATGTACAAAAACAAATTGATACCAAGTTCCGCAATCAAAATCAGACTCAGTGAACACCTAAAAGCAAAACACACTTAGCGCAAGTAGGGTAGAGCCACCAGAAAATATCGGGGGTCAGTGAGCACCCTCAAAATCAACAAAATAAATAAATAAAAAACAGTGAGGAGTCACATCATCAATCAGTGAGCAACCTCAAAAAAAGAGCCTTAAAATAACAAAGCATGAAAGAAAATGGGGAGCCAGCACAATTTGCTATTGGGCATCCCAAACAAAAATTTGAGTCACATCATCAATCATTGAGCACCCAGACCAAGGGGTAAAATTAAATGGAAAAAAGGGTGGGCATAAAATCAAAGGTAAAAATTATCATGACATAAACCTTGTGAACAGCATTGAGCACATATATATATATATACATCAATAACTTTGTTACTCCACAGAGCTGATAAAAAGTGAAATAGGCAAGGTATTTACTTAATCCCAAAAATAACCGGGTAGTTGATATAAGAGCTAATCAAGCATATCGCAGCCATGGCCCATGGTCACCACTTTTGGGGTCACCACTACTCTGTCATCAGCCAGGAAATCCTGCAAGGATTGCTGAATTCTATGCAGGAAAAAACTATTGCCCAAGGAATTTAGATGGACCTTATCCCTAAACAAGCAAGGGCTTGACTCCTGAAATTCTGGATATCTGATATATTTACCCCCTAACTCGAGAATGTAAGTAGCTATACAGCTATTAAGTCTCACTCTAGCTCTCTCCAAGGCTAAATTATCTACTTCCCCCGCCATTGTAACCTAGGTAAAAACTGTGACCAAATTAATGTGGTATTAGGCAACAAGTTTTGCAATTTATCTAGACCCTTCTTGATATTTTCGCGGAGCACTACACACTTGTCTTCCTGACCAATATCATTTCCCCCACAATGAATTAACAAGTAATCTTCAACCTTCAATAGAGACCGTACCTTGGGGCAGACTTGCTTCCATCTCATACCCCCCTTCCCTTGCCAAACTACTGAAGAGTTGAGTCTGTGTAACTGAAGATTTGCTCCAAATGAAGAGGATCTGGCATGCAAGAACGCATGCTTAATTAATGATGATCCTAAAATCCAATTTCTTTTGTGACCTACAACGATACCAGTATGTGTTGCAAATCTTAAAGCAGCTAGTCAGCAGAAATTCAAAAAAAAACCAAAAACAAAAACAAAACAAAACAAAACAAAAGAACAAAAATACTATAAACTTATACAGCCTATTGTGACAAAAATCTTGTGGCTGGTTTAGCATCTAATGTATCTATGTAAACACTGGACTTCCACCTGCCCCCTGCTGCGATCTGATCCTCACTCCTGCCCAGGACCTAGGCATCTGTGGCTGCCCCTATGCGAAATGAATGTGTTTTGTACCCTTTGGTATCTAAACCTAATTTTGCGATGAGCATGGAGAAAACTGACATAACCTGATTTCTAGTGACTGGCGTGCCCCTAGCATGACAAAAGAAGGTACCGGGACAATGAGGTCTGGCTGACATGAATGACTTGAGCGACGACACCGGACAAATGATGTCATTTGTGGGTAGCAAGTTTATGAGTGATCCCTTCCCCTCCTGATCGGTTTTTGAGTGTTTGAGCGAAATTTGAATGGTGTTGTTCCATGCAATGTATCGAACATTACCTGTCTAAATTGGCATGGCAACTTTCCTACTACTATTTTGAACAAGTTCTCTCATTCTAAATTAACCATCAAAGGCCTGAAGGGCCACAATGGCGTCGAGTTGACATGAATTTGAAGAGTAAAAACCTGAATATTATTTTTAAATTCAAAATAAACCCCTCACCTAACAAAAATGCATATATTTTTTTTATTTGTGTTGTTTATGGTTCTCCTTCATTGATCACACATACATTTAGGTACTATAGATTAAAAAAAATCCTTTAAACAAAGTATGATCTTATATGATTGTACTTGAGATCAACTTTTCTTATTGTTTTGCTGGAGATTAATGCTTATAAAAATTGAGTCGGATGGTCATTTTTAATAAAACAGATATTTTATATGGATTTTATGCAGTCAACTTAATACAGAAAACTCAAAATGAAGTATGATTTTTTTTTTCAGATATCATTCTATTTTTGTTATTGACCCTTCATTTAGAAAATTGGTATCAATTATACTTACTATTTAAAACAAATATAAAGACAAATACATTAGTTGACTACTTTCAAATAAATAAAAATTATGTTTTTTATCACATATTTCATTAAATTACAATTCATTACAATTTGACTCACCTAATTCTTAAAAAAATTTGAATGCTAGTTAAAAATATCTTAGAAGTTAAAATTTTTTCAGATATTTTTTCTCTATTCAAATAGAATATATTTGTATATCAAAAGTATGATTGTATTTAATTCTTTATATTGTATACTGCTGATAAACACTGTTTCTTATTATCAATTTGATTTAAAATTCACATGGGTCCAAACGACGCGGGCCGAAAAGAACAGGGGTAGAAATAAGAAAGCACCCATTCCTGTTGTTTACGAAGTGAAAGTAGAGGGTTTAGAATTACTTTTGGTGTAGATATATCACCGTTGTAGGAAGTTTTGTTTCTAAAAGATCAACATCTGTGCATTGTTAACATTCGATTTGGAAACAAAATAATCTGTTTTGCAGGCAGGTATGTTTCAAAAACAAATTGAGTATGTAGGCCTAACTATCGCATGTTCTTCGGTAAAAGTGTATTCATCCGCCGAAACACAGACATATTGTTTACAATAAAATATTAACATTATCAAAGACCTCAACAATTTTTGTATCTGCCAACTTGTTTTGTTGACGTACAGTTCTGCTCAAAATGGAAGTATGTCATCTTTTTTTCTTCGAACACATAAGAAAACTTTGCACTCATTTGAGTTGTTTGGCTCCTTAGAATTGGCAACTTCCGGCCGTACGATCCCTAGATGGCTTTCGAGCTTTGCTCGACGCCATAAAAAAAGGCTGTGGTAAAGATAGCAGAGAGATGAAGCCTCATAGTGCATTGTAGTGTGATGTACAAACAGTGGTAGTGCAATTATGATTTTCCGCAATATGTCCAAAGTTATGGGTTTACGATTACCTGTCTGTACTTTGGAGCGGCAATAACCCAACAGCGTTTTCTTCACTATAAAGGATTGAGTTGTGTCCGAGACATCGGAGATTTTACAATAAAATGAGATACCCGCTAGGTATGACTTGGCTGTGCTGGGGCTATATTTGTGAATCGCCAAGTAGGCGATGAATGCGTGAGCTGTACTGAATGCATTGAACATGCGAATACTTGTAGAGTACAATTTCTTAGTATTATTTGCTAAGGCGAAGTTCAGCAGAGCTTGAGATCTATGTTGCAGATCATCTTGTGAAATGAAATGGGCACCTTTGTCGGCTGCTCGTCGGCCCCTGGAAATGACTCTCTGAACCTTGACCATTGCTGCCGGGAAAGAGAGTCTGCTTTAACATTTTAATACCCTCTATGTGCTCCTCCCTGAATAATACATTATGTAATAGAGATTGCAGGTCTAAGTAAATGCATAATTTGCTTTGATTTGGATGTTTTTTAATTCAAAATTGATTACAAAGCCTTGTTGTCAGTGTGCAATATAACTTTTTACCTTGAAATTCATTGCCCCAAATGGAGAAAGCCATAATAATAGCTACTAACTCTAAAAATGTAACCTGTTTGAAAATATTGGAATATCTCCATTCTTGTGGCCATAAAATGTAAGCCCAATGAGACTGAAATATTGCACCACAACCCATGTTTGAACAACCTGCACTGTCAGTAAATAACTGCATGTCAAATCCTTTGTCCAGTCAACTATCTGGTATGACGTCACCCCATTAAAGAAATCTAAAAACAAGAGCCAAGTGTGAATGTCTTTCTTCATCTCGACTGTTACTCTACGATGATGGTGTGGTTTCGTTAGGCCGTGTGTGGCGTCATAGAGTCGGCGAACAAATGCCCTACCTGAAGGAATAGCCCTAATACAAAAATTCAATAACCCTGTAAGTTTTTGCAATTGCTTGAGTGTTACAACATAGATACCACTTCTGCCTTGAGCTGACATAATTTGTCATGAAGAATATGAACAGTCATGTTGTTAGTATTAATTTCTAACCCAAGAAAAGTCAAAACTGTTGTGGGACCTATTGTTTTCTCCTGAGCTAAAGGAACCCCCAAGTCTGCACAGATGGAAATAAAGCCTGACATGAGAGTTGTACAATCCAATGTCCCTGGCCTACCGGCCAGTAAGAAATTATCTAAATAATGTATAACATTGCTACTTCCCGACTGTTCCCTAAGTGCCCATTCTAAAAAGGATGAAAATTTCTCAAACTTGGCACAGCTGCTAGCACATCCAAATGGTAGACACATATATATGTAAACTTTATCCAGAACTTTGAAACCTAACAAGTCAAAATCAGAGGGGTTTATTGGTAACAGTCTAAATGCACTTTTTATGTCCAAGCGTGCTACTAAAGCCCCCCTTCCCAACTTAGGTAGCATATCAAGTGCAGTCTCAAAAGATTTGTAACTTACTGAACAATAATGGCTGCTGATGAAGTCATTAACACTTAATCCTGCTGGAATAGATAGATGATGGATTAGCCTAAACGAACCATCTTTTTTGGGTACTAACTCAATTGGTGACAATCTAAGGTTAGGTAAGGTACTAGTGGTGAATGGGCCGGCCACTCTACCTAGGTTTATTTCTTTAGTTATTAGTTCTATTGCTACATTTTCAAAGCCCAATAATGACTGTAGATTACGACAATCTGTTGCATGTCTTGGACAGTCATAAGATAGATAAAACCCCTGCAAGAACCCATGTATTAATTCAGCTGCTATGTTTTGGTCAGGATAAAATTGTAAATAATTCTGTAGCTGTGATACATTAATGGGAGTAGATGCTATTTTATTGACGTCTAAATGACTGGATTGGTTTTGGGGTGTTGGTGGCTGATGGTGAGAAGACTCTGCTCGATGACTGGTGTACGTTTGACCTGGAAGCAAATTAGTTTGTGGGAGGCTTAAAAAGCTGACATTTGGTGGAGGGGTGGTTCAGTGAGCAGCGGAGACATTGGTGTTTATAGGGGCAAGGCCTTCTTTGACAGATCCCCCGGTAATTAAAATCATAACACCTGCCAATTTACTCGGGATTGTTTCTAGGGGAAAGTAGTGGGGCTTGCATGTACAACAACCATAACTCTTGGTCAACCATTGCGAAAGATATATTGGGGTTTTGCTCCTTTTTAAGCGAAACTGAACATCATAGTCGCGCTACCCAAGGCCTGGTGACCTGGTAGCACCTAAACGGACAGTATGAATGTATTTAAATAATGCAGTGGTGCATTCAGGGTGTGCTGCAGCATATATTGATGAAAATATGAAAAATAAATCTGTCCAGGTTTGGATATCATTAACAAGTTTGACCTCTGGTTTACTAGCCATAGCGAGGCTGCCATCCCGTACCGACAGAAATTGGGTTTTATCGTCGGGATCTGAAGCATTTGGCCGTAACTTAGCTAAGTTGACATACTGCCCATTTGATATCTGAAGTTTAATTTTGTTGGGCACATTATAGCCTATCTTACAACTGTAGCTGACCACTTGGCCTGCATGATAGCCAATTTCCGTTGAACCTGACAAAGGGAAATCTGAAATTCCATTACCTGCCTTTTCATCGAAGGTAAGATCAGGCTCCGTAGAACTTGATGGGGTGGCGCCTCTGTCTAAGCCCGCCGATATGGCCTCGGCTAACTTTCTTAGTTGGGTGTCGCTTATGTGCACCGGAATTTTCCCGCCATCGCTAGGCGCGGATTCGCTGCAGTCTCGCCGCCTGTAGACTGGACATGGGCGTCGGGGGTTTGTCTTATCTCGTCGGGGACGTCAGGGGTTTGTCTCCTCAACCGCCGTCTTGCCATGGGCTGATGTTCCGACTTTCATTGAGGCATCGCTCAGAGATAGGAATAGGTGTATATGGAACCAAATATAAGTATAAACTATGAAATTCGCAGTAAAAAATTAAATAAGCTTAATGACACCTAAAACAAATATGCACACATCGAGCTCCGAATAATACCGGAATAAGCGTATAAAATGTTTGGAAATATCAATTGCGCATTATCCGATAAAAAGAAAGCAAGTCTTACCCTTTCAAATTCAAAGCGGCAACTGATGGGATGATCTGCAGGGAGTCTGTGACGTCAAAAGTTCAAGCTAATAGCCCAAATGGCAAGCGATGACCAGCTAATATGCGTGTAAAGGTCCCCACGAGTTGGAGAGTTATTATAATGGTGGAAATATTTAGCTTTGATAAACCGATTTAACTTAGATGAGTTAAATCCAAGTTCTAAGTAATACGAATCACATAATTGTTGACATTTTTTATATTTATAATTTTTTTAAATCACAGAATATATCAATAAGATGATTTGAAATTTTGCAAGTGTGCCTAATTTCTTTTTCAACTTTACTTACTGTGTAAAGTCCACGTTATAAAGATAAATTGAAAACATTTCCTATTGAACAAGGGATTTAAACGATGTACGCATCAGTCAAGAAAGTCTGTGTGTTTTGTTTAAGAATTTATGCCGTTTTCAAAGATGCATGAACAGGTCGTTAAAAGCAAAAAGTCATACAAGTTTGAATGGTTGATGAAGCAATAAATAGATTTAAAAAATATGTATGGATAAGTTTGTTCAACATTGTTTATCGAGACTAAGTGTTTATGAAGATACTAAAGAAATGCCCCGCAAATTATTTTTAAAAAAATAGAAAACTTCAATGTTTTTGAAGAGCCAGAAACATAATTACTTATGTACATGTAGCTCCAAAGTATTATATTTAAAACAGGCTGGCAAGCAGAAATCCAATTGTTTTATGTTAAATTAAAATTCAGAAAAAATGTGGTCATTTTTCTGACTGTATCTATAAATATCGATTGGCTATTGTCGTGTTTGATGAAAATGCGCGTAAAATGCTGTGTATTTTGCCATCATAAAGGACATTCCTGCTATGTAAATATAGTTGTTTAGTTAGCTATGACTATATTTACGTATGCCTCTTCATGCGTTACGGGAATTTAAAGGTCCTTTACGCGTTTAAGGAATTACATGTATCTCGCCTTTCTGCAACACCTTCTTTAAAAAGACAAAACGGCCGTGGCCATTTTTATACTATATTGATATTCTTGAGAACGCTGAATGGAGATATAGGAATCTTTTTAAATTTTAAAGCTAAAATTTATGGAAGTTTTCGTTACTAAATAACAGTCTTAATCTTAAAATATCATATTTTCAAAAATGTGCTGAGTCTGATTGGGTAATTTCTTGATCACCAAACAATTTTAAACAGATATTTTTTTGTCAAACATTGTACAATTTTAAAGTAAAAAAAACCCAGTGATTATATTTTGAATATGATGTACTTTTATCTACATTGTTATCTCAGAGTGTCCCATGTTCCCTTATTTTATTACATTATTTAAAAAAAAAACAAAAAGAATTCTTTGATTTTTGTACACTTTAAGCTTAAATGTTATTAAAGTTCTGATAATCACAAATTTCAAAAGTTTATGTCGTCAAAAATAAGGAACTTAAAAATGTATTTTATGTTGCGTTCACAATAAATTCAAGAATCTAAAAAGAGTTACTGAAACATGGATAAGGTCCCCAGTCCACTAAACCCGGTATTTAATTCAGAGTACCTAAATAAAGTTAATATACGTCTTATTTAAAAGATGAAATAAATTGGGAATGAAAGCACATTCATGTATAACAGGGAGTTTTGTTTACAATTATTGATAATGTATGTGTAAGTGCTTATTTCAATTGAATTATTTGGTTGTTTCCCTTTTTATTTGCACTCAAAACGGACCATAATTGGTCCAGTAAATGAACTGTTGCTACATTTTAGATATAAATGGTGTTCTCTGCTAAAGATTTGGCCCAATATCCACTGCAATATCATAACACCATTAGATTGCTGTGTGTGATTCAAAATACATTCGAGTCATAAATGTGCTGGTATGTCATCAATATATTGATTTTCTTTACGTGACTTTTGACAGTGTGGGTCATTTTAACCCCGACATTACACTTGGCTGTACACTAGCGGGAGCACTGTTAATTCCTCTGGCGGTTTGTTACTTTTTTGCCCAGATACTCGGAGGCATGCTTGGAGCAGCCTTTACACGGGTATGTATAACTAAATAAGTAACACAGAACAAAATTCTAGCCTGTCATCGTAAATTGCCTATATATGATAAGGGCCTAAAATTACCCCCTAAAATGAACATCATCATTTCAATGCAAGTCTTTATTTTTCATTGTATATATATACTAGTATGCTGTTTTTTGATAATTTTCTTTTAGATGCAAATGTCCTAAGTTTGGAAATATGACATCATAAAGTTAACTTTTCCTTCCATTTTCGCAATTTTAGCATAGATCTGCCCAACTTTCAGAGAAAACAATAAGCGCGTGCTTGAACAAGGAAATTGTGTTAATGTTGTCAGTTATTAGTCTTGGAAAGATAAATCTTTCATGAAAGGTGTACATGAACCGGTCGAAATAATCCCGCGTCAAAATGAAATACATAGGCCTTCTAATTTTGATCAATTTGAAATAGATTTTTCATGTGTTTTTGAAGAGAGAAAACATTTTGTTTTGAACAAATAAGAATCTGCGAATAATCTTTTATTAAAAACAAAGTATTAATTATATTTAATCTGCTGTTGAAATTTATCGAATGAAATGAAAAATAAATGCTTGTTCAAAGCTTCTCTCTATTTTTTCTCATTAGAAAAAAGAAAAGGAAGGAAAATGTCAGTTTTTGACTGATTTGATTGAATTACAAAAATAGCGCCACTTCTTATACTGCCATTGAGTGCAAATGAACCAAATAAATACATGAATTTATCTTAAATCAACTCCTCAAAACAATAACATATCAATTTTGTGTACCTGTAACACTTTTAAAAATGGTGAACTAGGGGGGCCAAATTTGACTCATGTCATTTATTTATACACAATAACCCAGTTAATCAAGAAATACCGGTATACTATTTTCAAATATTTTAATATTACTCATTTCACGCTGCAGGCCGTTTACCCGGAAGAAAATTTATGTACAAGGCAATGGTTGGTGGATCTACTTTTCTCAAAATTTACAAGGACGTGAAAGCTGGGTGGGGAGTTATGAAAGAGGCCATACTAACGTTTATCATCGTGTTAACATTCCTTCATTCTGTGGTCGATAAGAAGAGTCAGATTGCTCCTTTGTCTGTTGGTTTTTTTGTAGCTTCCTGTTTTTCTGCCGGGTAAATTCGTTGATTTATTATTAAAAAATGGAATTTTCTCCTCTACTGATTATAACTTTAAAGTTGTATACTTATATTAATAAGAATGAATTAATCTTTCTGAAACTTTATTTTCTGCTGTCGTTGTAAATTTTGTTTGATTTATAATTCCATGTTAATAGCTGAAACCTACAAACGTATTTGACAATTCGTTCATCAATTAATATAGATGAAGGAGTCATACCAGTGCGATGTGCAATGTTAAGTACATAATTATTAAACAGTATTCCAACACCCAATCTCAATGCGGCTTTTATCACACAAAATACTTGGATTATTGACACCTAAATACAACAATTTTTAATCCTGTAGTTACGCTTATCCTTTCTAATAAATATATAAGCTGTTAACTTATTTTCTTTATATACGATGAAATGTTAAACAACAGACGTCAACGTACTGAAAAATTTTCTGCATAATCATAGTGCCGTATTAACAAATTTAAAAGTCGGGAGCACAAATATAACTAAAACACGAAAAAAGGGAGAAGGAACATATTAAAAGTACATGATAATAAAAGATCTATTAAAATTAATTGCCTTTCCATGCATATACAAAGTGTTACATTGTATTATTGAATTTAAACTTCAGTTTCCTACCCCACCCCACCAACTCTCTAACCCCCACACAAAAATTTAGCTTTTATTAAACTAATATTAATGTTTTTCTTATAATTGTAAACAACGTATACTTGATATATTAATAAGAACGAAATGCTAAGATTCATTCAATACAAGTTAACCTTATATGGAAAAGAAGGAGGTAGGTATAGATCTTCAATACAGCCTCTAATGACAAAACTTAAAGTGTAAATCAGCTGTAATTAAACCATCAACATGCTATGTGAGAGGTATTTACCTCGGTAAACATTAGTGGCAGCCAATTTTGTTATATTGTCATTGCTGGCAAGGCTAAAAGTATAAAAGTCTTATTTTTGTTTAGGTTCAAAACGAGCAAATGGTTTAGTATTAGGAATTTGATATTATTATTATACCGGTATATTAAATTATATTATATTATATTATATCACATTACATTACATTACATTACATCTATCATACATGAAAACACATACATGCAATGTACCGAAAAAGACTTGTTCATCGTTTTAATTTGTTTATTTATTAAAAGTAGTTACACATTGAATAAGAAACACATTTCATATATACATTGATTTATGCAAATATTCTTTATCTGAATCAACCACATTTTCACAGAAAGACTTAACTTAAATAAACATGTAGATTAGCTAATTCTATTAGTTAGTCATACATAATAATTCGTATCCTTAAAAACAAGGATTGTACGATACAATCATCATGGCGGTTTTTTTTAAAACTACAGAACCGAGGTTTTTTTCAGTGTTTCCCTCTTTTTGATAAAAAAAACACTGATAAAAACAGTCAGATTCAAACTTTGATTTCTTAAAAATGAATAAAACAAGAAATTACAACCGAAAAAATCCAACATACTGGTATACTCAGTTATATCTTAATAATTTCATTTTAGCATTCAAATAAGGTTTGGTAAAAAAAAAAAATACTTGTGGTGGAGGCACTTACTATGAATAATTAAAACCAGTCAACCCATATCTTACTGAGGTTAATGAACTAGCAACAGTATTAAAATATTCTATAGACACCACTAGACTAGCACTTTTTTGAGGATAATGAACTTGAAACACTTTTAGAAACTCAATAGACATCAAGACATTGGACTAGAAGTGGATGTTTATATCACATATGAATGTTTATTGTCTGATTTATCATGATGCAATTTAATTCGTACACGATGGCCATAAGAAGTTGAATCAAGTTAAAGACCCACGCACCTTAAAAAATGTTTGTACATTACTACACAGAAAATACATCTTTTTTTTCTAATTTTCATTTTTAAATGTTTTGCACGTACCACACCTAACTCTTCATTAGTGAAAAAAAAAAACAAATCCGATTGAACATAAAAACGCATACACGTACTATCCAGGTATCATACTATTCATACGAAATTAATTTCAATTTGGAATGCTAGAATCATGCATTAAATTTCGAAGATTCTTATAAGTATGAAGATGAATACCAGCAAAGGTATGAATCGAGTTTCAAAATATGGGGTAAGCTAGATCACATTGGAATTTCTTGTCTATTGGAATAAGTTGTGATTTGATACATAGGTTAATTCATTCTTTATCAATCTCGTAACGCTTTGATATTTATAAGGTCTTTAAGACTCTTTGAAAAACAAGGAATAAAAAAAATCTGCACAATATTGTAATATCAGTCCATCCTGGTATTCTTTTTTAAAATAAGAAACATGTTAAGAGAAGCCAGGGGTGCCCATTTCTCTTATTTGCAAAGAGTGCGGACACTTGCGGACCTAATTAGATAAGTAATAATATAAATATTTATGCCAATCAAAAATACGGCAATTGTTATATAATTGTCTGTAATATGATTCATGTAGTATTCATTAAGAGACTTTAACCTGTGGTGTCTTTTCTTCAATTATTGCGTTTTAAACAATAAATGTCAGAATTATTCTAAATATTTACGTGTTCGCATTGACAGTGAAACCGTTACTTTTAAGCAATATATTTCACTTGCCTAAATTGATGGTCACATCTAAGTTCATCTATTATTGACACTGGTTTTTTTTTCAAGATAAAATAAAAACTATATGCATATCTTTAAACACGTTTGAAAATTGATCATGTATATTAAAACATCATGTACGAGGGTCAATCAAAAAATACGAAGACTATTGCCATAGCTATGTTATTTAACGTCATACTATAACTAAATTTAGTAGACATAATTTAGCAACTGTTTCAAACAATTTGAAATAAAAAAAGTTCATATATTCCTTTTATTTCTCAGAATTATTTAGAATCTTATTCTGCAAAAATGAGGTCACGGCGCAAGGTCAAACTTTGTATTCCTTTAACAATAAACCATATAATGTTGAAAGTAATATCTCCATAAAATGGGGTTAAAACCAACTACAATTGAAACCAAAAATCAAAAATTGATATGTTATTCTATGTACCAAATGATGACGGGATATATAGATTTGTTAAACAGATATCAGTAACTAAAGTCCACTTAAAAATTGACTAAAACATTGACGTCGCCGGACGTCACGGCGCAAAGAAAAGTAGAAACAGTATGGATCTAACTCGGGAAAAAGCCGATAAAAACTGTGAAAATGCTCAGTGGTGGAAAAAATGAGTAAAAAATTATTTTCAAATTTGTGTTTAACTCTAACACATTTTGTGGGGGTTGTGGTAAATGTATTTTGAACATAAATCAGTACGAAAGAGAATAGAATATCTGTAAATATTTGATCAAAAAATAAACAACGTCATCTGTCATTCAGGGGTTGTCTTACTGTAAACGAAGAGACATGCGGTAAAAAAATTAGAAAACTTCGAGGAACAAACTTATGATTTTCGAATAATTGTGAACAAATTAGATGTCAAGTGATATTGTGCCGATTTAAATTGTATGGTGAAAAGCACAAAAGACTCAGGGTGATATAAAGATTGGATATTTCTATCAACTGTGCTTGCGTTATCTTGACGTTATGTTTTTAACGTTTCCCTGCGCCGTAGTGACAAAACAGGTTGATTTTAAAATCGGGTAACAAAAATACCTTTTCATCAAATAAAATGAAACTACGTATATCAATAAAATAAGTATTGTTGCATAAATTAATCTGTTGGTTATGACTTTAATGAAAAATATATGGTAGACAGCCACATTGTCTTCGTATTTTTTGATTGACCCTCGTATTATTGTATCTTTACAGAACTATTGCTACTCCTTTGAAACTGCAGGGAATTAATACTTGGAGCTTTCAATAAATTCTTCGGCTCTTTCAGAACATTATCCAATCCTACCAAAACAAAATCAATCAATGCCTTAAATAATTATCCCACTTGTGAATAAATGGATTGTTCTGATGAGGTATTACTTTTCGTCATGTGTAATCAAAACATCCAATTCTTGATGACGTTAAAGTCAGAAATGGAACATCAGAATTACATATAATTACATATTTCGAGATCAGATTCATTATTTATTTGTTAAATTGAATTTGAGCTTATTATTACCTCCGTTTTACGATGTAAAAAATTATACATATTGAATTAAGAGCGAAAAGTTAATACTCAAAATTCGTTGGCCCCATTTTACAAATCAGAGTACAAACCTTTAAATAAAATAAGTCATTTGTGTGAACAACCTCGCAATTATTACGTACAAACTTTACAAAAATGTACAGCAGATTCGGTGTATTTAAGGTCTTCCGTTTCCAACGGAAGACCTTATAGTGATTGTAATGTTTCTTATTAAGGTCTTTCGTTTCCAACGGAAGACCTTCTAGTGATGGTAATGTTTATTATTATTATTATTATTATTATTATTATTAATTCCCCTTTTTTTTGTCCACAAGATTTCTCAGAGATGGCTGGATAGATTTTCTTAAAATTTTCAGGACTGATAGAGAATGATTATATCTCCAGGCGGTTTTTTTTTCATTTTTTCATTTTTTCAAAATTCATTTCCCGTCGTCCGTTTCCTGTTCCGCGACAAAAAGCTAGTGACATCGAAATCTCAAGAACGATAAAGACGTGAGCGTCCCGACTTGTGGGATGATAGACCTATATGTACGAAAGACGAATAGGGCCACATAAAAAATATTTTTATCTCGTAATTTCGAGAAAAGATCACATGTAAGTGATTGAGACACGAAGCTTTAATGAATGATAGACATTTGATTGAAGATGTGTTTTACGGGTTTTATTTTGTCAACCGTCACTTACGGTTATCACCGGAAGGGTTCAAACAAATCATGTTTTTATCAAGTTTAACTGACTTTCTTGGGTGTTTCATCTAGCCTGATAAACAGTGATGCACGCTAGGCAACTGTACGAAAAATACCAGTTTTTCTATTTTATTAATCACTTCCGTCCGTTCGTTTCCGGTCCAAAGACAAAAAATATTGTTTCACCGAGATTTCAGATTTGGCAGAGATGTGAACAACTAAACTTTGAAGAAAGATTGACTTATGATTGTACAAATGTTCAACATGTTTCGTTTAGTTCGGCGTTACTACCGGTCGTCACAGAAAGTACTTAATTAAAAATTGATTTCTTTTTCATTCTCGCTGTTATACATAGAAGTAACGTCTGGATATTTCATTCGCAAAAATTATCATATCCACTATTTTTTTCTATGTGAGAGAAGCAATGTCTTAAAGTTAAATTGATACATGTATATCAAAACGGAAGACCTTTTTGTTGTTTTTGCAACAAGAGTCTAGTTTTTGTCTATTCCTGTCAAGGAGTCCGACCACCCGACAGATCTTGTCCTTGAATTTTTTCATTGTTCTTTATTTGATATTGGATTTTACTTATCTTTTGTCAATGGTCCTTCTATTATATTAACCTTTGGCTACAAATATCTTATCCATGTAAACAAAAATTTTCTTCATTTTGACGTCTTTTTCATTATCTTACCTTGATGTTGATATTGAAATAAAATCAACAAGGGTAAAGTCCATAAATTGTTTATGAACAGGTGTAGTAAACTGTTTTGCTTTTTGTTTGATTTTCCATACAAATGAATTAACACCTAACCCCCCCCCCCCCCCCCACACACACACACACTAACTATTGTATTCTTATATACTAAGGTGTATGAAGCGACATTTCAATTAACAGTTTTACCTTTCAATCTTCTTTAACCGATTAAAAGTCTATTATCTCCTCCCTCCACAAATGCGTCCACAGTATATAGTTCTCAGATCAGCCAATTCGATACTTCAAATTTATCCCATTACTCGTAAGTAATACTTTTTACCATATATATCTTTTAGAAAATATATATAAAAGAAAAATATTTTTAAAGTTAAGTTAGACAACGCGTAATTAAAGTATGTCTAATTTCAAATAATAAAATTTCATAAATAAATTGAAGAATTCTATGAAAAGACATTAGACAAAATATTTCATAAGGTATAGAAAGAATGTTGGTTAAGGGTTAAAAAAAAAATGACAGCTGTGTGTACATTTTTCTTCAGGCCTTAAAACAGGATGAAGATTGGAGAATTTTCAATTTTATTTATATTGCTGCAGCATATGTGTTTTTCACAAAAATTGCTCTTCAAACACTCACCTGCGTTTTCTCTTGATGAACTTCAAAATTCAAACCAAAAAGAAGACCTTCTTCAATTAAAACCCATGCACAGTCAACAGAATGTCATAAAGACGAGTAAAAGAAGTGGAATGCTCTGTCGGTCTGTATGTGGAAAATGTGAGCGGGTTTTAGGGCAGTCTTGGTCCCTCAAATGCCAACACGACTGCTTACATTGGGGAATACCTTTTCGTGTGTGCTTAACAGTAACGTCTTACAGAGATCTCAGATAGAATGAAGCGCCAACCTTTATTGAAAGAAAAATCCCCACAAATTGTACTCAAAACTTTGTAAAGAAGTGACGGCTTTTTAACAAGCTGTGAATTTGAGATTGATGATCGATTAAATTATGTCATGTAATTATAGCAGGTATTTTTATTAAATCAGATTATTTGCATTACAGTGATGAGAACAATTCTGTATTTATGTTAACCAGGTTCTTTGAAAAATAAAGTTATTAAAGTTCGAGTTAGAGCATTCTGCTTATTAACTTTGGTTTTATAATTTACAAACTACCTCGAATATGTCCTTTATTACTGATCAAATTATCTATTATAATAAGATTGAAATTGTTTTCGCTTTTAAAATACAAATAAATTTTTACTTCGAGATAAGCAGGGTATTCGATATTTCCGTGTTCGACATAACGGGTTTTTTTATAATCTCTTATATAGTAAAAATGGCCAGGACCACAGACGTACCTCGAGATTTCCATGGTATTCGAGATATCGGTGTTCGAGATACAGAAGTTTAGCTGTTCCTTAAAATGTACAGGAAAATGTCTTTTATCTCTGTCATATCAAAAATGCTCTGTCAGCGATGTTTGTTGAGAAAAATATGAGCCAAGGCAAAATTCAATTTCATTGAGTATTAAAAGATTGGAAATTCAATGTCTGTCATTTTCAAAACTGTTAAATCAATTGCTATCTACAAGAAAGATACCATCTATTTCTAGTTTTAAGTGAAACAATTCTCAAAAGACTGAATGTCCCTTAACCTCGCAAGAGAATCTCTCACAATTCACAATACATTAAACAACAAATAATTAATTATGCAGTTAACAAAGGTGTGGAAAAAATACAAAATGGGTATTTGATACGAACATAAGACTGACAACAAGAAATATTAAAACATTAAGATTATTTTCTCGCAAAAGCATCTGTAAATCTTGCTCGTAAGATTTCTCATTCTATTTGAAAAAGGAATTGTCCGAATTGGATTATATAGAGTGAATAAATTTTCATTTTTAATTAAACTAGATGATACCCCGCGCAAGCGCGGGAATTAACACTTTACACATTATTATAATATAATGCTTAATATGTTGAACCATATTTTTTTTTTCATTTTTGTATACACTTTGTCCAAAATTTTCCTTATCTTAATCATTTAAAATTGAAATAAAAAAATGCATTGTTGGATATTTAGAGGAGCTGGCAGGGATAAAAAAAAATGTACATGTACGTGGCCTTAATCCAGTTTGTTGCAGCTGACTTGAAAAAAATAAACTTGTTTATTCTACATGTATTTATTTCAAACCGGTGAATAGGTATTTAGTGTATCTCTCTCTAAATTTGGTTCTTTGGGTCAATTTCCAATATAATTTCTATAACTGTCGCAAATAAGAATTTCAGATAAAAGAAAAACAATCTAGAACAACTCCCTCTGAGTTATGGCCCATTTAATTTGACCTTTTTACACCTAAAATGCAATTTCAGCCTAATTAGGATTTGTTGTCAGTATATTTGATTAAGCAAACCTTTATCTTCAAATATTATTTTTAATTATGCACAATGTTCACACTGAATAGAGGGATTATGAAAAAAAAATGTACGAAGTTGCATAATTTTTTGTGACATTTTTGCACTTAAAATAGACAATTTCTATAAAAGTTACAATTTGATTTGAAATTTGAAAAAACTTTATGAAAATCAAGAATTTTATAAGATTAATCTAGTTTGCCTAGATATGTATTCAGCATCATTTTGACATAATACAAAAATGGGGGTCATTGATGTCAAATTTTAGATATAGAGATTCAATAGTAACATTCTCGCAAAATTTGGCTTTAAAAAATTCCAGACATTTTCTATATATTTGCATGATTTTATGCTAAACATCATTCTACCACTCTCTTAATATTTAATGTTGTACATGTCACGCAGAACCTATAGAATATGTTACAAACCTATCAAATGTTTAAAAATGTGAATAATGAAAAAAGTATAATAAAAAGAAAAGTATATTGAAAATTCATAAAATTGCTTGTTTCTGTCATTTTCGTCTAAAACAAAACCTTCCGCACGAAAAAATATTCACCAAAAACTTGTTTGTTTCTTGAACTCAAATGGATTTTCTTAATGAATGTTGTGTAATTATGAGATAATAATCTTTCTGTGATGATTAAGAAATGCAATCATATTCAGTTTAAATATAGTGATCATCTGCGCAATGAAATCAAAACGTGAGGAGTGAGATACCTTAAAATAAGAGAATTGCTAAAATTGATCCTATCGACATTTCGGCAAATCCGTTTGCTTCTGTTTGAAACATAGGGAAATAATATGGTATCCAATTGGTTTATGAAATCTCTAACATAAAAAAAACAAAGATGTAAATTTAAATTCAAAATTTGGGTTAAAGTTAAGTAAACGGACAATATCACCGTCTAAGAGAAAAGGTTTGATTATATGTCAAAATGTGATACCTTTCTTTGTTATTAGAATATCAGTTTTCCATATCATTTTAATTACTTTGACGTACTGAGCTGGGAATTATTAAGAGGAAAAATTTCGTAAAAAATTATTGTGAATAACAAAATGTATACATGCATGTATCATAAGCTTTCTTGTTATCCATTTATTATAAATATCAAAGTTAGAGTGATATTTTGGGGTAAATTATTTAATTTCGACAATTCTAAATTAACTTTAAAACTTTTTCATATACTCAAAAACTATAAGAATCCATGGTGTGAATCTATGAAGAATATTTTAGATGGTTGTGGATTGTCCTATTTGTGGCATGAAAATTTTATAAATATTCCTTGGTTAAACATGAAAGTTTGCAACATATTATGAGATCAGTTCAAACAATCATGGTACAGTGATGTACAAAATTCACCAAAAAGTATAATTTACACACTGTTTAAAAAACCATTGGCATTTGGGGAATATTTTTTTGAATTTTACAACAAACCTGTTATAAAGAAATATTGTATTTGTAGAACTAGTAATGCAAAATTGTCTATTTAGACAGCTGGAAGATGGTTTACTTTTTCGAGAGAGAATAGAATTTGTCTAATTGAAATAAATAATAGAGTATTTGTTTAACTGTTTTGAAATTTGTATAACAGATGCTAGAAACATGTATTTACCAAAATATTATATATCAAACCCAGATGTTTTAAAATTTAAAATATTGTTAAATGTATCAAACAAAAATCAACTTACCAAGATTTGTAAATTTATAAATACAGTTTTTGAGAGAGTTAGCTCTCTTGGTTAATGTCATTATCCTTCTTCACATTGTAATTGGTATATATTTTCACACACTTTATTGAGAATGAAGTTCATTGTCATTGTCATTGTACGCACCACACTAGATAATTGACATCGATGTGATTAAATATTCTTAGTCTTATTTTGTAGCTATAAAGGTCCAAAATGAAGTAGCCCTCACCCCAAATAAGTCACTTTTTCGACGTTCTGTTGCCTGTGGGCTGTAAAAAATTATGTTAACCCGGTAACAAATAAAAGTACGTACTGTTTTCTCTCATCAGTTTGGTTTTTTTTTTCCCTTTTTCGTTTGGAAGTTTACGGAATCAACTCAATTTAAAACTTTCCATGTTTCTTTCAATTTTAAAACTACATAAAAGAACATATCTAATGCTGTTTACCAGAAAAACTAACAGGGTTTAAACGTTGGTGGATCACAATAAACAAAAGAAAGGATGACTGCACTTAACGCCGTATTTTGGGTCCTTTTTTGATCACTATTGTTACGTTTATTCCTCGCTCAATTTTACTGCAAGTCATTTGTTATAGAGTTTGGTCAATTTCCAATAGAAATTAATTGTCATAATGTTTTAAACTGCGTTGCAATAAAATAATTCGTTGTTTTCTTACCCTTACTGCTCTGCAAATATCTAGAATTGAGACTGGTCTGCCCTTGATTGAAGATAAGATTCATAAATGTGCATAGTGGGTAGAACTAATATTGTAATAAGTGGTCTAAAAATTAGAAGAGCGGTACTATAATTGAACACACACACTCTCTCTCTCTCTCTCTCTCTCTCTCTCTCTCTCTCTCTCTCTCTCTCAATTAATTACCCCTATAATAATGTTTATGACACTTCCATAATTCGATCATTTTCCGTGATCTTCCTATCCTGCAACATTGACAAATATTCCCAATGATAATTTGTCTGCACAGCCTTGATGTGTTATAAAATCGGACGACATCCAAGAATAAGCATTCAATGCTTATATTTATATTCATATTGATGCTTATTTGAATGAAGTATTTTGTATCGTCGCTTTAATGCTTTTATATACGCTCTTAGTCATGGATATGAAACATACATGGAACAGCCATATTACCATGTTATTCAGCTCGCTTCTGCCACTTTAAATTTAGTGTCAGAAACTTTGTAGAGAAAAATCTTTTTTATTAACGAGTAAATATTATTTAATGATTATTTTTCATAACTACATATCAAATTGGTTATGTAAGTTTGAACGTTTGAACGTTTCATTTAATCTTGCAATGATAAAAATACTCAAAACGTGTCATGACGTTTATATTTGTGCTCATGGCCCATGAATAGGCCAAGTGTATTCACAGGAAATTGTACGTTGCATATTTCCAATGCAAACATAAGGGGAATTATACATTGAATGTAAATATACAATCATGACTGATTTCCTGTTAATTCAAATAATGTATAATAATATTATCTTTATCAAGACTATTACTTAGAACACTGAGAGTATCGCCTATATAAAACAGTCTGATCCTAACCACACAAATACACCCAATATTATACAGTTATAATGAAAATAAAACACTTTCGAGATAAATATTATATACCAAGGACAAATCAAGAAACCATCACTCGAATTGAATTAATTGAAATAGGTATGGACAAATAATATCGCCTAGCAGAATGCGTGCTACCTTACACGTCACGTGACCGAAGTCTAGTATTCACAAAGTTAACTGCGGTAAGAAATCACGTGGTGAATTATAATATTCAACAGGTCAAAGTAAACCGTTTACAACAGAGAACGCAAACGCAAGAAGAAGCAGTTTTTCTCTCTTTAACCATGAACGCATGTTTGTCTATTGATCTCCTTTTAAAGCTGAACGCCGCTCGAAAATAGGCACTGCCCGCCATATTTTTCTTTCATCACTGCTGTCTCTACAACCCTTATATAAGGGGCAAAACTCTTAGCAGTTCTTGGTACTTCGCTGTAGAGGTCTTACCTGTTTGGACGTAGATTTTGTCTCGCCGTGTTACTCGGTCACGATGTAATTATCAAATTTTACGCATTTTTTTTTTCAAGCTAAGAGAATGCTAACATCAAATAAATTGGTCAATGCATTCTTTACAAACAAAATATACATATAGAATAAGAAATAAATGCATAAAATCCAAAGACCACGAAAGGAACACTACACGTCGGTCACGAGTTTTCAGGTGTGCAATCGTGTGTAACGAAATTGTACGGTTTATATACTGTGTGATGGTGCCTATTTACGAGCGGTGTTCAGCTTTAACATAAGCTTGTATATATGAATATACAACTACCATTAAATGGAGAACAATTATTGACAAACATGCGTTGACTATGGATAAAGTTTGTGAAAAAAAAGTGGGCGTCCTCATTATCCTATGAAGATTCAAGAAAATGTAATGACCCCTATATATGAAAACGACTCCGCACTTTGTAAATATGAACTTTTAATTAAGTTAATTAAATAAAGTAGCAGTTAAGACATTGGCAATTCCCACAATTAAAAGAAATATGCTCATTCATAAAATTTATTTTGTCGCAATTTTTAAATGTCCTTAAGTGCAATCGTCCTTTTAAATCTTTTATTTTATAATATATTTTTATAATGTAAATTATATATATACATAATTTTGTTAAGTATCAAAATTGTTTGCTTTTTTACTTCCTCTCTAGATTAATATTGAATAAATGGAATTACAAAGTTTTTGTTCCGATATCTCAATAATTATTTTATTTTTATCGACCTTGTATATATGATTAATTTTCATATCGTCGATAAATTGAAACCAAAAATCTGTAAAAGTATATATTTATGATTTTAAAAAAAACAAATAAGAAAACCATATAAATTCCGGAAAAATAACGATAAAAAATTTGATGCGGCGATAATTTTGCTGATGCGGCGGTGCCTGAGAAACAAACCAATAATTTTTTTTGGCCTTAAATCACATTTTTTATATAAATCATAATCAAGTACAAGATTGAAAATTTAATGTACATTTATTTTTTATTTAGTAAAACTCTTTTAATCATTTGCACTTTAAAAGTATTTTACAACAGTATGAATGTCATTTTAATTGAATTCCTTGAATTCTATATATCGCGATAAGTTCGTTTGTCAAATCAAGGTTCATATCAAGCATAATGGCTCGAAATCGAGAGGTTCATAGATCATAAATGTGCAATTGTAAATCTGAAATATCTATTGTACATAAACAAAACGTCGCGTAGTTTATTTTCTATTTCAGTGCAGTTTCCATATATAGTAGGTTTAGTGCGTTCATCAAATAATTCGGTTCCATTATGTTACTTTTGGCTAAGTGAACATCAGTCGAAAAATTTGCACATCCTTAATTTCAACTTTCTCTTTTTCCTTGGTACACGTCCCAATCCAGCATGATATTCTTTAAACATTATTTTATTGTAGTGTAAATGGGTTTTTTTTTTGGTAATATGGCTCTCTGTGAATGACTTTTGTATGTTTAGTCGGTTATTTTAGATCTTAACCAACATAAGAGTAATTTGTTTTAATCATAAGGTCCAACTTTGGCCATATTCACTCAAGCTTTTCGGAATCTTGGGATCTTTAAATAAATTTTAATTAAATTTTTAATAACATCTTTAAACGTACGAATCAAAGTATACTTGGGTTTTGAATAATCTTTGATAATTCAGAAATTCCGTTAAACCAATTGCCATATAACATATAACTCGATAACAATACCAACTTAATAAAGAAACAACCCTTTGAGCTTCCGAATATATCAGAGATATTTGCAACCGTTAATGTTATTTCAAAGAAGAAATTTTATACATACAGAGTATAAAATAGTCTACAGCCTTAGGTAACAACAAAATAGGGGCACAAAACAGTTAAACAGAATCAATTTGCAATGAGAACAAATATCAGTTACGTATAGATCTACTCATCGGATTAGGCACAATACTCGTACCAAAGCAACATTCTATAGTTATTTAAGCTTGGTCTTATGCAGTGAAATTTAAATGCGCAATAACAACCACTTTCAATATCAACAAAAGAAGCAGATCACGGCATCACGTGATGTTTACGGGGTAAAAACCATCTTGAAACCAGGAAGTCATTAACATTCAGAAGAATCGGGCCTCGAAAGTGTCTTTAGTACTTGATCATTAGCGTTCAGTCAGAAATACCCAGAAAGAACAATGTCCGAATCAAATGATATGATAGAAGAAGAAAAGATAACCGACACTTCGATTTTCGAATCGAAAGTTCGTCCCATTCTTGGCGAATTTATGGGATCCATCATTTTGGTGTCTGTAGTGTGTGCCGGAGCAATAAACACAGAGAGCATTAGTATGTGGAATGCGGTGATTTATGGATTAACAATGATGTTTCTCATCATTACATTTGGTGAAATGAGGTAAGCAACTTATATCAAAACAATACAACGTAATATGATAATAATCAATATAGTTTTGAAATCGACCTTCACTGTCCATGATATTCTGTTTTGGCAGCGGGGGGTTATTTAACCCCGTCATAACACTTGGCTACACCCTGGCAAGAGTATTGTCGATTCGTCAGGCTCTATGTTACTTCTTCGCACAAATGATCGGGGGAATCGTTGGAGCAGCCTTAGTGCGGGTATGTAGATTTTAACTGCGCATCTATTATTTCAGTATTTTTACAACAGCCTTTAATATTGTTTTCATGCATGAACAGTTACAGTTTTAAGCTAATGATATCCCTATTTATTGTGCTTTAGGCCTTTTATCCGGAAGGGAAATACGACTCCAATTTTAATGGATACCGTTCACTGTGGTTTTATGGAATGAGTGAAATTGAAACTCAGATGACGATCATGTTGTCTGAGGCCATACTAACATTCATCTTTGTTTTGACTGTCCTTATCACTACCTTGGATCGAAAAAAGCGTTGGCTCTCCCCTTTGGCTATTGGATTTTCTATTATAGTGTGTTCCTTTACAAGGTATCTTGATCTGTTTTAGAATAACATTCCTAAATAAAATGTTAGATGAAGTTTGTATATTCATATAAACAGATAAAATGTTGAAGGAGTTTTCAAAAGGAAAACCCAATTTTGCAACGATTTCGTCAAAGTATCACATTGTTGAAAAATTTCAGTTTGTTCATCATTTTCAATTTTAAAAAGTTAATAAAAAGAGAAATACATTGCAATTTGCAAGAGAGAATTGTTTTCTAAAACGGAAAACTAATTTTTAAAAAGAAATGATTATAAAAAACAAAAATAAATAATTTTTTTTTATCATTTCTGTATGTTGCTGCTTTATTTGGTCAGACTGTGTCCAGTTTAATTTTAACACATACTTTTATCTTTAAAACTTTAAAAGTACAACGACGATTATGATGATGAGGAATTGTTGGTTTCAGCTTTTCTAAAAGCCGTGAATCTACATCTATGAATCCTCTGTTTCGTTTTGGTCCGGCTGTAGCATATTCTGGTCGTGATGACAGTGAAACGTTATGGAAATTTCATTACGTGTTCTGGATAGGTCCTATTGTGGGGACTCTGGTAGCCTCTCTTTTGTACAGGTGCATGTAGAAATGTTGTATTCGTCGTTCTATATACATGTTATTCTTCGGTGAAACAGAAATGAAACTGGAACTGTGTATAATAACGAATTTGTACTAATTTATATATTCTTTTACCAGATTTGTTTTTGCTTTGGGAAGTAGACGGATTCGGATCCAAAGACCCTGCTGCAAGAAACAGCCTTGTAATTTCAAGGGGAATTATACAAATAAAATACCGGATGAATTTGGCAATATTGGCAAAAATGTACCGTAAAGGTGTTGGTGATAAAACAATCGTTTAAATATCGCGTCAAAATTTTTCTGTGAAATCTCAAAAAAAAAAATATATAAATGTGTTCAACCGGTTAATTACTTCATATGTTAGGATTCTGATATTTTTATCGCATTGCTTTATCTGGTTGCATTCATAATAGGAAATTTTCTATTTATTTTTCAATTGTATGTTATGGCATGTCAAACGTTGCAATATTCGATCTTTTCCATTTGTATTGTATAAATATTCATTTGTATTCTATAATTTTCTACTTGTAATCTATAATTTACCATTTGTATTCTATAATTTTCCATTTGTATTGTATAATTTCTTATTTGTATTCAAAAATTTTACATTTGCATTGTATAAATTTCATTTGTATTGTATAAATTTCATTTGTATTGTACAATTTTTCATTTGTAGTGTATATTTTTCTATTTGTTTTCTATAATTCACCAGTTGTATTCTATAAATTTCATTTGTATTGAATTATTATTCATTTGTATCCTATAATTCTCCATTTGTAATCATTTTCCATTTGCATTGTATAAATCTCATTTGTATTGTATAATTTTCCATTTGTATTCTATAATTTTCTATTTGTATTGTATATGCTTTTATTTGTATTGTAAAATGTCCTATTTGTATTTAATTATTATACAATACAATTGAAATGAAAAATGATACAATACAATTGAAAAATTATACAATACAAATGGAAAATTATTGAATACAAATGGAAAATTATAGAATACATTTCCAATAGTCCGTGTTTGAAAGCATATCCATTATTTTTTGTTGATAATATACTGTGTCCTTGGTAATTATGGACACAGTATATAATCAATCCTTAAACGAAATATAAAGAGGGCCATCCCTAACAACCATGTACTATAGTCAGCGATGAGGAAACAAGACATCAACGTCTCAACGAATTAACAATTTTTGAGTGACCAACATTACCCTATCAACCTTATCAATGACGGCATTAGAAAGGCCAAAGAAATAGATAGATAGACAGGATCTTATTAATCCAATTTTACGGAACAACGAGGAAACAAAAATTTTACCGCTTTTTAAAAATTTTATCCTAGAAACCCGAGTATAGCCCCAGTGGTCATTAATCTCAACGGAGTTCTCAAAACAGATGAAGATATGGCTCGCGTTTTATCTAAATTCAAGTTTATTAACAGCATAAGGCAACCAAAGAACCTTAAGAGGATACTCTGTTCATCTACAATATTATATTAATAATATTTACATATTATGTAAACCTTTAAAATACTAAAAAGCATGCAATAGTTTATGAATTACACAAGGAAATTAATAGATCAAATAGGCCTATGGCAAAATATCAAGTTTCATATATTAGTATATTGATTCTAAAATAACAATAATCTACAATGCTTCAATATGATATACAATTATTTACTATATTCGATTGCTATTCAAATTCTGCTTAATGGAGAATGCGGGAGAATTAAATTTCAGTATTGGAATTATTGTTACTTGATTGCTGATCACGAATTTGTATGCAAAAAATATAAATTGTTTAATTACATAGGTTGTGTTAATTTTCACGAATTTGTTTAATGATTTTAAGCTTCCATTTGGATGAAATTGCATACAATTTTATCAAAATATTAACAATATATATGTGACCATTTGAATATTCTATATCCTATAATATTTGAAGATTATGTTTTCATTTATCCTATCATTCGTTACAATGAATCTCTGAGGAGCTATTTTAAAAAAGAATAAATTGACTGCCGTCATGAGAAAAGGGCCCTTATCTTTTGACGTCACAATGCTCAGAAAACGACGTCAAAGTAGCGGCATTGTAAACGCAGTTTTTTTTATTTTTTTTCTGCGTCTATGTTGTGTTTTTTTAAATAATTAGAGTATGGCCTTGTTTAAATACCGATAATAATAATTGATAAATAATAATATAAAATAAAGTAATTAAGAAATGATTAATAATAATAAATATAATAAAATAATAATTGACGTTCGTGACGTCGTGTCGTTTTCGACCAGCTACGTCAAAGTCGTGTTAACATGTCTTACTAAAATTGTCATAAAATGCTTAAAACACACAAGATCTTGGATATCTTTGTATACTTGTATTCAGAAAGAGTTGTCTAATTGGAATTGAGAAAAAAGTGAGTTTGTGAAATTTTGACCTTAAGGACCCTTTTCTCGTGACGGCAGTCATTAATGCGACACATGCCCTCATGAAAACAAATACAGAAAACTCACATTATTTCTAAATCCAAGAACTTCAATTAGAAGATGTATCACTGTTTGTGCAATATGGTGTCTTTAATACACGTGAGCTATTTAAACGTATACGACATTTACTTCGTTTATGAAAATGTTGATGAAATACATGTGTCTTATTATTTTTTCAAGGTAAACTACAAAACCGTGCAAATGTAATTAACAACAATTAGAATAGCATTTTGATTAAATTCCTTAAATTCTTCATAACGTAATAACTGAAGATTCTTAAATGAAACGCGAAAAATTGAAATCCACGAAAAATCTCGAGACGCCTCCTCGCGAATTTTAAAATATCGCTTTTATTTTTTCTGACAGTTATTAACATTACAAAATATTACTAAAGTTTAGTGCTCGTGATTTTATATGCTTGCGATTCGAAACTAAACAGCGCAATTAAGGAATTAAGTACTTGAGTAAACTAAGAATCTACATTATTTTATGTTCGTTTCTTAGAACATGATTCAAATTAGGAGTATTGCCTTAAAAATCGAAAGGTTCATTTATCATGAATTTGCAATTTTGAGTCTGGAGGGCTGCTGCATAAAGAAAACGTCACTTGTGTATATATTTTATTATATTATTGTGGCCTTGAATACATAGTTGGTTTCTTATTCTGTACATCCGATTAAAAATGATCCAATCAAAAAATCTAGCACATGGTAACGTTTAACTATCTTTTCCCCGGCATACGCCTCAATTCAGTATGGCATTATTCTATTATTATCTTTATTATAGTGGGTTTTTTTTCTTTTTGGTAATTTGATTCTTTGTAAATGGCTTTTGCATGTTTGCAGTCTGTCGTTGTAGATATCAACTGAAGCATTTAACACGGTTTCCAGTTATCACTACTTTGGATAAAAAAAAGCGTCGACTTTCCCCATTGGCCATTGGGATTTGTATCATTTTATGTTCCGCTATAAGGTATGGGTGGTACTTTCTAAAAACTTTTTCTGATTTTAATGTGAATGTTGAATTTTATCGAGTCATGTAAAAAGATAAAAGACTGAAATAGTTTTCAAAGTAAAACTCATTTCTGAAACTATTTTGTCCAAACTTCACATTGTCTAAACTCTGAGTTCGTCAATTGTTTCAATAGTAATTAAGTCATTAAAAGAGAGATCCTTCGCAATTGACAAAAAAGAATCGCTTTAAAGACAAAAAAAGAAACTTGCAACTTAACTTTAAAAACAATTTACAAAGATAAAATGCCAACATTTTAAAGATTTTATTCATAGCTGCATGTTGCTGCTTCCTATGTTCAGAAAGCCTCCAATGATACGTTAAGGAAATGATGATGATGATGATGATGATGATGATGATTATCAATTATTGATTTTAGCTACTCAGAGAGACGTGGATTTACATATATGAATCCTGCCTTATGTTTTGGTCCAGCTGTAGCATACTCCACGCCGGGTGACGGTGACAAATTTTGGAAATTTCATTACGTGTACTGGGTAGGCCCTCTTGTGGGGACCCTGGTAGCCTCTCTCTTGTACAGGTTAGATTTTGTCGTTATATTGCCTTATGATTAAGAAATAAAACTGAAACCCTGTATAAATTACTAAAATATTTATATTTTCTTTTATCAGATTTGTTTTTGCTCTGGGGAGTAGGCGGATTCGGATCCCAAAACCATGCTTCAAAAAACAGCCTTTCAATTCTGAAGAAAAATATGCTGCTTAAAGAATCAGCCTTGCAATTCTGGAGCAATTTGAACATAACAATCATAATATAAGATACGTACATTTGGCATTTTGGCAAAAATTGACTGTATAGATTTTGTTGAAAAAACGGCGTAAAACTTTCTACAAATTCGTATGAGTGAATTCTGAAAAAAAAAATGTCCAACTGGCTAATTACTGCATATATGTTATGAATTTAATTATGTTTATAGCATTTTTTAATCTGCTTTTATAGAATAGTTTAGCATATTTAATTAACTATTGTTGTTGAATTTAATTACCTTTATCTTTGGATTTTTTACATTTTATTCATTTGACTAATTGATAAAATTGAGAATTAAATGAGCGTAAAAAAAACTTTACGGACTTTTTAAAAGATGTCTCGACTATCTACCTTTAGTTTGAATTCTAACGAAACGTGTTGTAAAGGAGATATTCCCCCATTTGAATGATGAATTTCAACTAGACAAAAGGATATACATGTCACTTTTTAATAAATGATCCAATGTTCAAAGAACTTTAAGGGTTTAATAGTGGTTTTAAAGGGGGTTGGAATGAAAAAATGACAATGAACTAACGTTCAAGAGATCACTAGAGAAGGACTTTTTATTACTCTCTAACAATATAAACCAAATTTATCTGGAAATAAATGCCATGCACTCGTCATGGGTACGGTGTTTCTATCATAGACTTGTTCTTTGTGATTAATTGATCACGAGATGAACCTGTGTAAAAATTGTTTATATATATATATATATATATATATATATATATATATATATATATATATATATATATATTCTAAATTGACACGTATCCATAATTTGTAACTATAATAATTTAATTTTGGTTGTAACGCGATTTCTGATTGGCTAAAAAATTTATTTTATATCGTATAAAGAATGTTGCCTACGTCATAGTAAGACTAACATCAAAAAACGTATCAATCCGCCTGACGTTACGTTTGAATTTTGCACAATTTGATGTCATTTTAAGGGTCAAATCACCGTTTTTATCTACAGTTAATAGCAAAAAATTTAATTATAAGCAATGAATTCAAATATTTATTAGTTTTATACGATATAAAATGGTTTGGAACAGTTTACACTTTTTTATAAACCGCTTTGCGGTTTATAAAGCGTAAACTGCCCCAAACCATTTTATATCGTATAAAACAAACAAATATTGAATTTATTCATTAATTAAAGAAATACTTACTACAGTCTATTACTATTGATGTTCTGCATATTGGAGAATTATCTACAATTGATTTTTAAAGGATATATCTGAAAGAATGATATTAAATTTTGTTATGTTAGTATTTAAATACAAAGGGGAAGAATAAAATGCTATTATTGGAAATATTTTTTTGTTGTGTTTGAATCTGTTCGATTCGCGAATTTATACAATATTTACATTATGTGTACATTTATAAATATTTGATGAAGGGCTAGTTAGGCTATGTGTGTTTCTTTTAAGGTTTATCAAGGTGAGCAACTGTGTATATACCTACATATTTTAAATTATTGCATACCCGTTAATTTGATTTATTTTGTAATCTTAATATGTCTTATTATACATCATTTCCGTTGGCTGAAGATGGATCGGTTCAAAAACTTGCAACTTGTCGGTGAAAATTGACCCAATTTACCCAATAAATGTATTTGCATGGGCATGACATGCAAATATTCAGTAGAGGGAATTATCGGGCTACGACATGAGGTTACCGTATTTACCGGTAGGTGTAGTTTGATAGCACATTTCAACAAATATTCATAGGCAGTACTATGCCTCTCGGCTGGCGGACGAAGTTACATGTAGCAACCTTGTTGTATCATATATAGAGGGGATATGAATTTTTTTTTCAAAATGTTTGTTTTAAGTAATTGTGTGCAATAATTGTATACAATACATTACAAATATGAAAGAATCATCAGTTTCGATTAAAATATATATATATATATATATATATATATATATATATATATATATATATATATATATATTCATATAGCTTTATATACTAGTAGATGAATAAAATATTCTGATTTTTGCTTAATCAAATAACTGTTACAGAGTAAGTTTGGCAGAATGCAGGATATAATTGTACAACATTGTTTGCAGTACTATTCGTTTACGGGGCACTAAACGATTTTTAAAATATTTTAATTGTATTTCAATAGGTACATCAATTTTATTTTTTTCACAAGTTTGAAACGTTTGCCATTAACGCTATAAATTACTTCTTTACGAATTTATTCACTTACCAATCATCGATAGAATGAGCATTTAATTACAGTTAACTAAATCATTAAGATCATTTTTGTTGTTATTTTATTTCAAAGCGTGGCCAGAATTAAATGCATTTGAATTTAACGCAAAAACATTTGCAAAAAAACCCTCTCCCGAGTTATTCCGAACGAATCGTTCATATTGCGTTCCGTTCGCGATCTGCGTGCGCTCACCGTTCACCAACCGCTCACCAAATTCCGTTCAGCGTTCAGACACCGTTCACTCGTCGTTCGCTCAGCGTTCGCTCACCGTTCGTTCATCTTTCGCTTACAGTTTATGTGCGACAGTAGAACGTTTAAGGGACTGTACTTACTTACTTACTTACTTACTTAGTCCTCTTCGTGCTGGTTAGCACATAAGACCATCACCAGAGACTTTCATGTTGATCTGTCCTGAGTCCATCGATCTGGACTGTCCCCATATCCATTTGATGTCCTTCAATTCTTTCACAACTGATCTCCTCCAGGTCTCTTTTGGTCTTTCTCACATTCTCTTTCCGGTTGGTGTCCATCTTAGGGCTAACCTCGGGATGGAGGTTGAATGCATTCTACAAACATGTCCAGTCCACTGTCATTTTCTCTTACTTATTACCGTACCTGGAATAGATGGAACGTGTTGATTCTTTTATACAACTCTTCGTTCGAGGTGGTAACTGGTCAGAAGAAGTATTTTGCGAAGATATCGTATCTGGAAGGTATCTATCTTGTTTGAGATAGCTGTCACGGTGTGAAATTCTATCATTCGGACTATTTTTAATTATTGTGTAACTTTATTTTTTCGGACTTAGTGTTAATTGCTACAAAACCTTTTCCTCTATTTCGACAACTGTTTTAAAAACGTTTTAAATTCCGCGCAGCCTTAATCCACCTGAGGCACAGTTAGAGATGGACAGTTAATCTTTTAATTGACTTTCTGTTTATGTTTATTGACACTTCAACTTTCATCGTATTATTTCCTTTATGTACATGCTGCTAAAATGTCATGGGTTACTCAATAGCTGTTTGATAATTGATTTCCTTAAATCTGTATACTTATTATGTTAATCCTTCATTGTGTTATTTCCATTGTTAACTATATATGATTTTGAATTGTAAACTATCGTTAGTTGGAATCAGACCTTCGGTGCTGATGCATACCAAACTCACGTAAAAGTATATTTCATGCAAAGTCTAGACAAAAGTCGCGTGTTGGCTTGTTGGAGGTTTACTGAGGCTGGGTCCAACAACAAGAGAATAAGCTCACGGTTGGCCCAGTATTAGTCCTGTACAGGAGAAAGCGCCCCGTAATATAGCTTTCGACACTTTCCAAGATTTGGGACTCCAATCACTTTATACTCGAATATCCTGATTTTGGTGTCTATGCTGATCTTTAATGATCTCCAGATCTTTCGCAGTGAAGCATATGCTGCTTTGGTTTTAGAAATCCGAACTAGACTAAGTACATCTGCCATTGATTTCCCATCTGTGGTATCTTGCTTCTTAAGTAGACAAATTCTGTGACCTCTGCAATATTTTTACCACTTAGGGTGATGGGTTCTTCTGATTTTATGTTGATCTTTATCATCTTAGTTTTGGTGTTATTAATTTTCAGGCCAATCTTTCCTGCTGTTTTGGCAAGATGGGTGGTTTTCACTTGCATGCCACGGTGTCTGTGTGATACTAGTAACAGTTCCGTATCGTATGCAAAATCTAGATCTCTAGATTTCTGACATGCTCCAACTGATTTCAATTCGCTTGCTTTTGATGGTTTCTTTCATGATCCAGTCAATGCAGAATGTGAAGAGAAGGGGAAAGAGCAGACATCCCTGTTTCACGCCTGTCTTCACTTTAAACTCATCTGTGGTATCTTGCTTCTTAAGTAGACAAATTCTGTGACCTCTGCAATATTTTTACCACTTAGGGTGATGGGTTCTTCTGATTTTATGTTGATCTTTATCATCTTAGTTTTGGTGTTATTAATTTTCAGGCCAATCTTTCCTGCTGTTTTGGCAAGATGGGTGGTTTTCACTTGCATGCCACGGTGTCTGTGTGATACTAGTAACAGTTCCGTATCGTATGCAAAATCTAGATCTCTAGATTTCTGACATGCTCCAACTGATTTCAATTCGCTTGCTTTTGATGGTTTCTTTCATGATCCAGTCAATGCAGAATGTGAAGAGAAGGGGAAAGAGCAGACATCCCTGTTTCACGCCTGTCTTCACTTTAAACTCATCTGTAAGGTTTGTTCCACAGATAACTCTGGCATTTAAGTCTGTATACAACATCTTGATGATAGAGATGAGTTTATCTTGGGCTCCGTAATGACTGATGCTACTTTCTAAGGCTGGTCTATTATATAACACTGTCAAAAGCTTTGGTGAAGTCGATGAAATTGATGTAAAGTGGAGAGTTCCATTCATTGCTCTGTTCTAGTATTTGTCTGAGAATTAAAAAAAAAACCGCATGGTCCTCCTTTCCTAAGAACTGCTTGTTCTTTTCGCAGTAAGGGGTCTGTTATTTCTGTAATTCTGTAAGGTAATTTCATCACTCTGCTTAAGACTTTCGTGGTGACTGAGAGCAACATTATATATACCTCTATAATTGTAACAGTTTCAAAGGTCTCCTTTGTTGGTAGTTTAACTACAAGGCCTGAATGTTGGTATCTCTTCTGAGTTCCGATATCTTTTCTAGAATACTTGTCACGATGGTATTTGTCCAGTATTCCTCTGTCTTGATGAAAAGCTCTGCATTTATTTATTCAAAAATTTACAATTATTTTTAAATAAAAACTGAATATTGATTATAACATTTACATGTTCATTATAAGATCTTGTATGATTTGATTGACCATTATTCGACACGCTGCAACTGCATGAAATGCACGGACGTTTTAAGGGAAAAACTAACTGCAACAAACATTTGATTTTCATTGCGGCATGTTGAGAAACTGCATGGTAGGTTTTTAATAACACGATGATAATGTATACGTAGATCTATACATTTACAACCACTTCGTATATTCCTTTTCATTTCTTACGGAAATTGGTTGTAATTCATACCTGCGTGACAAGACAGAAATATACGCAATTCCCCAAAAGTAGGAAAATATAAATGTAAATAAAATAAAAATGGGTTGAATTTTGATAATAGCTGTTTTTAATCATTCATTTTTAGGCAGCAATAATATACGAAATTCGCAGAATAATTCAGTAATGATACTAATTGCAGCATGTCCGTGAATAACAATCACGGAAAACAAAACCAATACATGTATATTTGTATGATTTCAAAATACATGTATGAGTGCTCTCTCCCACAGAATATCTATGTAGCTACCTTTAAAGTTACTTATTATGGTAAGGAAATAACCCGAGCTATGTCTTTTTTCTTGTTGAACTGAACATTTTTATATATATACAGTACAGGCAATGCAGATCCCGTATTGGCCCGCGTTACCGTCAAGGTATTTTTATCGTTCCCGCGATACACCATTGCGGTTTTTGATCGCGGTATTGAAAGCGACCATGATGACACCGCGACGGTGTGATTTACCGTTTTTCCTGCTGTTTGTTGTTGTTACTTTACCTGTGCTGTACATTACAGGCCATGTGGGTCCCGTAAATCCACGTGAAATCTGCGACTTCAGATTTAAGCATAACAGCTACATTGTCAATCAGTTGTGATTCATATTACAATGTAATTTAAATTTAATGAATAAGATTTATGTAATAGAATTTCATTAAAAAAAAATTGTTTTTGTGGTGAATATTTTATTGGCTCAACAATTATGGTACATAAATATTTAGAACACAATTCAAACGTTTCACACTAGAATAAATGGCATTGAGACAGATCAATATATGAGTACCTTGGACATAGAGCTAAAATATTGAGATGGAGCTAAAATATACATGTATCTTAGTTCTAACATAGTAAAAAGCATTAATCAGCAAACCAGACAATCAATATATTACTAAAAAACCACAGTTTACAAGTTAGCTAATATTGGCTGCCATAATTCATAAAAAATGTGCATTTGGTTCTTCGAACAGAGATATTTTTCTTTCGCATGAAGCTTTGTTTCTTAGAAAATTTTTAAAAGCAATGAACTCTATTTGTTTGCCAGGAGATTTTGAATGAATTATATGTATAAAGCATTTTCCAAGTAAAATGCAATAATTTAGTGGAACATTCTTTACTTTGTAGATACCAAATATGACATCTTGCATGGTTAAGTGATTGACATTTTCTATATGTTGTTGCCACCAATATATTAGATCTTTCCAGAAAGTTTGTATGCTTCTACACTGGAAATATCTCTGATGTATAGTGTCAATTTCATTACAGTTGTCTGTGTTACAGTTCGGACTTGAAATCAATTTCATATTATAAAGCGAATTGTTATGTACAATGATTCTGTGTAATATTTTGAGCTGAAGAGATTGTGCGTTAGTTTATGTGCAACACTGAAAAGGTAAATTAAATATCTTTTTATACTCAGAGTCTGGAATTTCTACTTCAAATATTTCTGACCATTTTTGGATACAGAGAATTTTTTCCTTGCAACTGTTAATTAAAATCCAATATGTATCTTTACATTTTAATTCACTTAATGGTAGAAGTTTTCCTTGAACGGAAAAGAAGTGCGTTATATTTCCTTCGCTATGAGGGGGGGGGGTTGTCTTTAACATGTTTTTTCCAATTATTTGGGATAGAGGAAAGGAGACTGTTGTATTGAAGAAAAGAGGGTTTAAATTTAAATTTTTCATAAAACTCATCTAAAGTTAAGAAAGAGCCATCATTATTAATAATATCTTTTAAAAACATTATTCCATTTTTATACCATTCAGGAAAAAAGATTGATTTATTGTCAATGCATATAAAATTGTTAAACCACAAGCATTCTGTAAAAATTGGTGGGTTTATGCTGATTTCATTCATACAATTTCTAAATATTTTCCATGAAGTGATTATATTATAGTAAAAGGTAGGTAACTTTACTGAAAAACTTGGCAGACTACATCTTGTTAAGAGAAGATCAATAATTTCTATTTTACTAATAAAAGCATTTATTAATTTTTTCCATTTTGCATCACTCTCACTAAAAAATCTTTTGATCCAATTTATTTGAAGTGATTTAACTTGAATTTCAAAATTTGGAACTTTCAGTCCACCATCAGCTAACTTTTGACAGCTAATAGTGTATTTTATTTTAGGGATCTCTGAATTCCATATAAATTTATTTATTTCTTTTTGTATTATATTAATTATGTTTTCAGGTATTGGAATGACAGAGGCTAGGAATACAAGTTTTGACAACGCTAATGTTTTCACAATTAAAATTTTCCCTAAAAGTGATAGATTGCGCATTTTCCAGAGATTAAGGGTTGCTTTTAAATCCTCTAATTTGGTTTTCAAATTTTTGTCGACAGCGTTATTTTCATTTTCACTATTGAACCAAACACCTAAAGTGAAAAATTCCCCTCTGGACCATTTTACTGGCAAAGTGCCTGGCTTATCATTTCTTTTTGATCCTATCCAGATTGCTTCTGTTTTATTCAAATTTATTTTTGGTCCAGATAATTTATAAAACCTTTGCATAATGTTGAGAACTTCATAACCTGACTCTTCATCACTAAGGAAACAAGTTGTGTCATCAGCAAGTTGGCTGATTTTAAATTCTGTTTCACCTATTTTGATACCTCTTATGCTTTTGTTTTGTCTTATTGCTATTGCTAGAATTTCTACACATAATACAAATAGGCACGGTGATAAAGGGCAGCCTTGTCTTACTCCTCTACTTGTATTTGTCCAGTATTCCTCTGTCTTGAAAAGCTCTGCATTTATTTATTCAAAAATTAACAAATATTTTTTAAAAAAATTTAAAAAATGAATATTGATTATAACATTTACATGTACACTATAAGATCTTGTATGATTTCATTGACCATTATTCGACACGCTGCAGCTGCATGAAATGCACGGACGTTTTAAGGGAAAAACTAACTGCAACAAACATTTGATTTTCATTGCGGCATGTTGAGAAACTGCATGGTAGGTTTTTAATAACACGATGATAATGTATACGTAGATCTATACATTTACAACCACTTCGTATATTCCTTTTCATTTCTTACGGAAATTGGTTGTAATTCATACCTGCGTGACAAGACAGAAATTTACGCAATTCCCAAAAGTAGGAAAATATAAATGTAAACAAAATAAAAATGGGTTGAATTTGATAATGGCTGTTTTTAATCATTCATTTTTAGGCAGCAATAATATTTCAAAATAATACGAAATTCGCAGAATAATTCAGTAATGGTTCTAATTGCAGTATGTCCGTGAATAACAATCACGGAAAACAAAACCAATATTATACATGCATATTTGTATGATTTCAAAATACATGTATGAGTGCTCTCTCCCACAGAATATCTATGTAGCTACCTTTAAAGTTACTTATTATGGTAAGGAGATAACCCGAGCTATGTCTTGAACATTTTTGATATGTATATATCATGCGCGGATCCAGAAAAAGTTTCCAGGGAATGGTCCGATGGATATCTGTGTTTGCCAGGGGGTGTCCGAGGCCTATTTTTTTGGTCATTTTACAATGCAAATTTAGGAAAGAAATTTCCGGGGGGGGGGTGTGGACAACTGACCCCCCCCCACCCACCCTCTAGATCCGTGTATGTGTATATGGAAATTAGTTTTTTCTACACCGTTAACATATCATGATATTATTTTTTCTTTGTAAAGCGAATTATAATGTTAAAAAGTATAGAGGATAACTCTGTAACAGGTATAGAAATTATAGGTATAATAGTCGGGTCGCGCTTTCCATTTTGGCAATGCGTAATTCACTCCCCAATCGATTTAAATTCAAACTTTATCATAAAATCAGTTTTCAAATATTAATGACAAGGTAATAAATTTTAAAAATGCTAAAAAAAAAAAAAAAAATGAAATAAATGTTTCTTCTAAATTCGGAGTCAAAATGTCATGAGACGAAACGAAGTGTAACGTAATGGTAAAGAGAAAGTAAAAGGAGATACAGTCGACTGAGTCGTGCTGCATGATGTATGATCATGATGATGATGATTTATAGGTAGTCTTACTCCAGAAGTTCTTCAAAATGTGAATTCCATTAATTTGACATATATTACAGCTGTTTTGGTAGGTAAGCTAATGTGACTTATAAACGGTTTCTCTATTTAAGCGCTAAACTGCCCTGCAGTATGTTTTTTGCGAAATAGCTTATTAATCTGCTTTAAAAAATTCTTAATATCATGATTGCTGTCGATTACAAAATGTCGATATCACATGCTCATGATATGAATTAGGTAAAACCGACTATTTCATTTTATGAATAAATTAAGGTCGAAAATTAGTGCCTAAAGAAGATCAATTTAAAATGTGCCCAATATTGACACGTTGTTTACAAAGAATGCTGAACACACAACAGGTCACCGTTTGTGTACTTATTATTTCCATATGCGCAATTTAATATTTTGAACTTCTTTAATGTCACTTCAGTTGTTATATTTTAGGATGACGTCAAATAATTACATTGATGTCACTTGGTATACAAACAGCTAGTCAGAAATATCTGACGTTTTCCTGGGTTTTTTTTTTAACGATTTTGATATATTTTACCAGGAAAATATGGAAAACATATTAACACATATAAAACACATTAAAAAAGTCAGAAAAACGTTAGTTATTTTGGACTTACAAACAGCGGGCGCAAATTGACAATTGCAATACAGTAAAGTTTATAAGAGATAGGAGCGATTTGTTGACAATCATCATTCATCTCATGGTGTTTTTTTATTCTTCCGTTCATATTTTCTATCAGTACATGATATAAAAATGATATTATACAATTAAAGCCTTTTGATGAGGTCAATACATGGTTTTATAGACCTGATGAGAGTATATCGACCGTGGACAAAGTCCGAGGTTGAAATACTCTCATCAGGTCTATAAAACCATGTATATATAGATATCAAAAGGCTATAACTGTTTTATTATAATAAATCAAAAACCAATTATGTTCATTCTCTTCAAGCATATAATAGTAAAATATTTTGTTCATAATGTAAAGGTGTTGATTTCGCTATTATGACTTCACAATGTCGCACGTGCCAAAACCGGTATTTTGTCATGAAAATCTATTTTTAGTATAGTGAGGTCAATAAATTTTCTATTTTTAGTATAGTAAGGTCTATAACAGAATTTATAGCACGGTCACAAGACAGCAATCGACAAATCATGTGCTTGGGAAAAATACGATATTATAATAAATCATGATATGGCATTTTTAATATTGCATCCAATATTAGCCCCCGGTTGCTGTACGTGTATACTTGTATCAGTCCTCCAACATAGTGGCTCTCGGGCTGATATACATGGACCTAATATGGGATGCAGTATAAAAAATGCCATGTAATAATCTATATTTATATATATAAACAGTTCACAAAAAAATACTGAGCCAAAATTTTCATTTCAAATAAAATTAAATTAAATCAACAAAATTTATTTTGTGCAATTTGTTTATGCATGCATGTATACATTATTTTCTAATATCTTTGAAATTATATATTTTACATGTTGGGGTTGAATTAAAAAAAATAATTATTTCAATAGAACTTAGGAGGATGTATTTGTATTACCGGGTAGGTACTTTCAAAATCAAAGCATATTTAGGTGAATAAAAGAGGCATTATTAAAATTCTTTAAAATGAAAAGCCCAGCTGCTTGTCTGCACAACTACAAGCAACATATTTTGCAATCCACACTGGCTATAAAACGCCTAAACTAAAAAACTTGGCATCTGACCATTTCTGTAAAGAAAAATATAGCATACCCAATATTGACCTGTCATTCAACATCATATGCTTGTAGTCAAGGAAATTGGGAATGATTTCTACACACATGTACCTATATATAAAGTGGATTTGCAACAAACGGAAAACATGATTCTTTTAAAGAAATCTTAAAGTGAAAGACTACATTGCAATTTATTGACGATCATTCTGGATTAACTAAATAACTATTTTTTAACATAAAGGTAAGATATAAATTATTTTTATGAATTCTCTCTCTCTCTCTCTCTCTCTCTCTCTCTCTCTCTCCTCTCTCTCTCTCTCCTGCCCCCCCCCCCCAATAATGATAAGGATCTTTAATAATCTACAAGACTAGCTGTCACTGGTATATATAAAGGAAATGAAATTACAACACACTTAATTTAAGGTGTATAACAGAATATATATAATTAGTCTATTATAATACAATGTAATAATATTGGTCATTATAAACATGCCTGTAGATAGAAAAAGAATAGAGTAATATTTTCTCCAACACATTGGCTTTGTACCAGTATGTAGTATTCTTGGTTACATTACATTCAGGCTATTCTATTATCATTTTGCTTGAAACTGTGAAAATATTTTCAATGAGTAGAACTTAGTTGGGAGGTGTATCCATCTTCAATACACTTTCCATAAATTTACCACCCTACTTCAGCGCAAGGCTTATTAGGACCAGATACCTAAAACGTGTATCTTTACATGACATTATAAAGTTGGGGTGAGGAGTTGACCAAATGTAAAGGACTGATATGTCATTAAATCTTTCGTCATAATTAAGACATTGAACTTTTGATGTTGACATATTATGAGATTGATATTTTGAAATCTAGGTCCCATCATTTATTCCTTATCAAAAGTAGGCTACCTGAAGTTAAATTCTTGTTCTAGTCACAACGAAAATATCTGTTCTTTTTTAAATTCAAAATATGTCAATTTTTTTTCCCATAATTGATATTCAAATGATCATTGTGATGTGTACATGGATATGTAAATCTAATGAATTATAAAGAAACACTTCAGATAAATGTGTATGTATGTAATTATTTACAAATCTGTAACAACTAATTCTAAGAAATATACAGCTGACATGCACTCAATATTTAGATTTGACAATGTCAATTGCAAGTTGTTGACATGCATTCAAAGTAACATTTGCATATGCATAAAATGGGGAACATAATTAATTAGGCTTACAGCTGAGATGACATTTTAAGAGAGAGGGTTAAAAAAGATATAATTAGGAATATTTTACATATATGGACAACATGTTATTGTAGACAATTACAATTTTGCTAATGGTGACATGTCTACAAAAGTCTTTTAAGGCATAACTCATGATATTGTGCTGATTGTTTACCTCTTGTATCATAAGAGCAGCTAGTGTAGTAAAATATGTAGGTCACTTTGTCGACTACAGGAAAACCAAGGTTTATCTCTCATATGACTTACCTGTTAGTGTATTACTGTTATGTACTGTATATATATGGATTTCAACATACGTCTGGGTTTTTTCATGAATAATTTCAGTATGACCATGCATCACATGCTTAGAGCTACTGATATTTAAATATATAATCACTTGAAAATTAATTAAGGAAAACAGATTTTCAAAATACCGGTATAAGGAAAATCTTTGTGTGAAATTTCAAACGTGTATAGGACTATAGGTACGATATATATGATATGTGCACGATATGTGTATAATCTGTAATAACTAGCTATAGTTTCGTAGATAGATACAGTCTGCTGAAGATTAAGCTTCACTAGTATATATGGTATAATACTATCCTCTAGAATGTCTGTGCAAAAATCTGTTTTCCAAGATCCAGAGAGACAATATCTTCTGGATAAGGAGGAAGGTAATAGGATACACATTTGGCTACGAAATTTCATTTATTAATTATTATAGTGATTGATTATTCTAATATACCATGCATGTTTATTTATATAAATGATGCTGCCTATTGCTTGATATTTCGTTCTTTTTACAAGTCAAGGTTTTTGTTTATTTAAGATTTAGTTGTTTTTTTTTGTTCATTGAAGCCTTCCAGAGAGAAAAGAGGATTTTGAAGAGAATTCATTTCATTTGTCCTTTGCTTGCATGCTTGACTTTTATTATAATTCCTATCTCCCTTAATGGCAGGGTGCCAGTACCCTAGTTAGATGGAGATTATAATATTAATAAATACCTATTTTATCTTATTTAATTTTTCTTGTAATTATTATATTAATTAGATTTCTACTTTGTACCTTATAGCTATGATATACATGAAATAAATGATAACACCTTTTTTGCCTGGGTTTGTAGGAATAAGAGCAGCTATAATTATTTATTATAAATATATTGGTTTGAGTAACCACTATTCCTTTATCAAAGTTTTTATGAAAAATCAGACTAAATTATCTCATAGTAAGAATCAAAAAAGTGAAAATTTGATCATTTGTCTTTTTTATTTTTTTATTTTAGACCAGGAAGAGAAAATGGCCACATTTATCCAGCAGTTTAAGGCACTTATGTACAAACATATACTGTACAAGAAAAGAAACAAAGGCCAACTTATTCAGGTACACTATAAATCCATGCTCATATATGATGTTCACTGTATTTTGTAACATTTTGTAACATATCACCCATGGTACTAGTATGAAATGGAACTATTAATTTTAGTGACTGCATCTTGAATATATTCAAAAAGCAAGACCATGCAGGCTCCAGCACCTTTAAACTTAGTCTAGACATTTAAGTTCAATTTTGATTCAGCTTTGCCTCACTTTTACTAAAGGAGTGTGCATTGAAAAAGTAAGACTGAGATCAAAAGTGAGCTCATGTAAGTTTTATGGCCCTGGGGCCAGATCTTGTTATTATGTACTGCACACAAAATGCTGAGGAGGGGATCTAACATTATGTGGTTTGTTAGTGTGTACAAGTACAGGAGCTTGTGTCCAAGATTAACAGAAAAAATTGCATTAGAATGATTAGAACTTTAGTTACAGTCTTCTTTTAAATGTCAAACAGTATTCATTTCTAAAGTATTTGGTGATATACGTGAAGTATTACTCAAGATTTGTCCTATATTGTGGAGTACATATACGCTTGTACAACTTCAAACAAAATTTATTTCATGCTACTGTTTTGAGTACCTCTAGAGAGCTATCTGATGTGAGTTATGTACTGGTATTTTTTCTGCAGTCTGTTTAACCTTTATACCCATATGAAACAACAAAGAACGCATTTAATTGTAATGCCCATAATAATACACTGTGTACTAATACATGCTTGAATATATTCGCTACTTATCAAATATATTTTTTCCTGCAGGAGATAGTGTACCCTATCTATTTCGTTGGGATCTTGGCTATGATAAAAGCCTTTCTTCCACTGGACCCCCAGGCAGCCATACCCAGCTTCCCATTGGTCAAACCAGAAAACTTCACGCTCGAGTACACCGACAAGATCCTGGTGTGTCCAAATGACAGCGTCACTCAAGCCATCGCCGGAGACGCAGCTGGAATATTCCAGCAAATTATGGGCCTTAACGCTACGCCTTCTTTAGAATTCTATCCCGATGATGTTAAGATGGTGGCAGCTTTCCAGGAGAAATATTCTCAAATTAAAGGGTATTTGTCATTCAACAATTACTCATAAGTACATGTATCTCTGAATTGGTTCCTTTTAGATAAAATGTACAGTAGTTTTCATGTGATAGTATTGTAGGATTTCAGGAAATAAAGATCTAGGCACACGTACGACTTTTAATGACTGATTTCCTTTATTTATGATACCGGATTATAAAATATAAATCCATTTGAAAAATAAACTTATTATTTTGTAAATTTTTAAGGTTCACAGGATTGCAGTTTAATTATATAAAATATAAATCCATATGAAAAATAAACTATCATTTTGTAAATTTTTAAGGTTCACAGGATTGCAGTTCAATTATAATGGAGCAAACCTGTCCTATGCAATCAGGATGAGAGTTTCAGATATTGGTGATACAAAAACCCTTTCCTATTACAGAACTACTAGTGAGTAGATTTGTGCAGTTCTTGGCCAAAACAAACCCAACAGACTCTCTATGTCTCTTACTCTCTTTCTCTCTGTCTCTCTCTCTCTTTCTCTCTGTCTCTCTCTCTCTCTCTCTCTCTCTCTCTCTCTCTCTCTCTCTTTTTTCATTATAAAACTGTACATACACATATACTGTTAACATGTTAAATTTAGTGTGAACAATATTTGCACAAGTTAGCATAGATTTTTGCTGAATGTACCTATTTACATATCTGCTGAGCAAGTAGTGATTTACTTTATTTAACGTAAGCTGCTTTCCACTAAAGGACACAGCCAAATGTTATGTGTTTACATTATATATCAATACATGTAGTCCACATTATAATTTCATTACACAGACTGAATTGTATTTAAATCAAAGTTTCACATGACTGACACATCATCAGAATTAGGCTATCTAAGACGCCTTTTTTCCATTTGTGTTCTGTAAGCATATTATATTTAGCAAATGTACCATATTATGCAAAAAATGCTTTTTTATCAGGTTTCCATGGATTTTTCTGAATGTACCTATAGTTAATTATCTACCTATGTGTTTGACATTTGGCGATGTACTTTAGTTACCGGAAGCTGTATTCCGCCAAACACACACTCTCGCTGCCAAATACGTTTACAATATTGGTGTTATATATATCCTCCTTTTTTGTGTGTACCAGATGAGCAGTGCCGGCAAGGCACAGGGTTGGATTCAAGTTCCTGTGATGTCCTTAAGTACATGCACACCGGATTCAGCATGATGCAGATGGCTGCGGACACGGCACTAATGAGGGTAAGGAGAAAAGTCTGACAGTCATTTCAGGTCTATAACTGCCAGAATCTGGGGACATTGGGGAGAGGGGGAATAAAGGTAACATGTCTCGAAAGAAATACATAGGCACTGCAATTTGCTTTGTTTGAATTGGAACTGAAGTGATTAAGTTTTGCCAGTAAGCCAGATATGGCATTGTTCCAAGTTTTTGATGTCATTCATTCATTTGTAATTGATGATTGAACCCTGACTGTTTGGAATATATTTGTTTTTTACAGCACCACACAGGTGTAACATCACTACAGCCACTGGACCTGTCCTTCCAACTAATGCCGATGGACAAATACCAGCCGGACACGTCCTACATACAGATCATCTCCTCCCTCTACTTTGTCCTGGCATACGCCCAATTTGTCAATTTCCTCACGGCCAACATCGTCAATGATAAAGAGAAGAAAATCAAGGAGGGAATGAAGATGATGGGCCTGAGAGACTCCGCCTACTGGGCATCATGGGCGGCGGTATATTTTGTTCTAATCACAGTGGTAACCGTTGTTGTGACTCTGATTGCCTACTTGGCCGAGTTTTACAAGAACAGCAACATGTTCCTCTTCTTCCTGATTCTGGAGCTATATGGCTTGTCCCTCATCAGCTTTTCATGGCTTATTACACCGTTCTTCCAAAAATCCCAGACAGCGGGGGGATTGGCCAGTTTGATCTCTATGGTCACGTCGCTGTTATATCTGGCCGTCAGTATGACCCGGACCGTGACCAGCACAGGGGAAGTAACCTATACCATACCTCCTGTGGGAAGAGCATTCCTAAGTCTGATATCTCCCTGTGGTGTAGCTTTAGCTATTGACCAGGTAAAAAAGTATGTCTTTATCAGCAAGTAAATGTAAATACATTACTTCCCATTTAGTAAAAAAGTTTAAAAAATCTTTAGCCTATTGATTTGGGTTAACCTCTTTTCTATTGACTTCTAATAGATGGTTTATTGGTTAATAAATATGAGGTAATTGACTTTTATAAATGATTTCCAATTTCCAAACTGTACTGTGTGTGCCTGTCCATCACTTTTTGACAAATTTTAGCAAAAAAAAAATTAGATACATAAAGCTAACAAATCTAAAAGCCAGTTCACGCGTGTTTTGGTATAATTGTAGAGCTTATTCCTGGATATCACAGTAGGAATGGACTTTGAAACCATCAAGTCAGGAGATTTCCCTCTCTATGGTTATCTGCTGATGTTGATGCTAGATGCTGTCCTCTATTACATGTTGGCCATCTACCTGGATAATATTGTCCCAGGTAAAAGGATACTGTAAAAGTGGGTTTTTTTACGCTGGTGGTAAAGTACACGTTTTCTGTAGTCAAACAATACGCGTGGTAAATAAATACGTGGATGCGTGAATTACCACTCTAACGTTTTAATAATTTTACCATACGCGCAGGGGTATTTTCCACGAATTTAAGCTTTCTGTTTAACTAGTGTAAATTTCTCCCATGCACACGTAAATAACCACTTTTACAGTACAGGTTTTTTTAATGCAGGAAAATTACTGAAAATTTACCGTATTGTATTCAATTGTTGTCGTTTAAAAACTCAGAATCTGATTAAAATTTTTTTTTAAGTTTCAAGTCAGTAATTAAAATACATTTAATTCAGCATTCAAAAAAAAAAAATCATGTTTTATTATCTTTGTTTGAGTAGAGTTGTATTGATTGCAATCATGATGATCTTTACTAATTAAAAATCCTTGACTTACATGGTTTCAGCAGCCTTAAAATTTTCTTGTAAACATTCCCTCCACTTCACCCTCTGTAAGTGCAAATAGGTACATATATAAGAGACCTGAAATAATTTTTATACCTTTTTTAGCTCACCTGAGCTGAAAGCTCAAGTGAGCTATTCTGATCACATTTTGTCTGTCGTCCGTCTGTCCGTCTGTCTGTCCGTCTGTCTGTCTGTCCGTCTGTAAACTTTTCACATTTTCAACATCTTCTCAAGAACCACTGGGCCAATTTCAACCAAACTTGGCACATAGCATCCTTAGCTTAAGGGGATTCAAAGTTGTGAAAATTAAGGACCAAGCCCTCTTACAAGGGGAGATAATTAGGAATTAATGAAAATTTTCGAGAAATTTTCAAAAGTCTTCTTCTCAAGAACCATTTGGCCAGGAAAGCTGAAACTTGTGTGGAAGCATCCTCAGGTAGTGTAGATTCAAAGTTATGAAAATCATGACCCCTGGGGGAAGGATGGGGCCACAATGGGGGGGTCGACTTTTTACATAGGAATATATAGAGTAAATCTTTAAAAATCTTCTTCTCAAAAACCGTTAGGCCAGGAAAGCTAACACTTATGTGGAAGCATCCTCAGGTAGTGTAGATTCAAAGTTGTGAAAATCATGAACCCCGGGGGTAGGGTGGGGCCACAATGGGGGGTCAACTTTTTACATAGGAATTTATAGAGTAAATCTTTAAAAATCTTCTTCTCAAAAACCATTTGGCCAGAAAAGCTGAAACTTATGTGCAAGCATCCTCAGGTAGTGTAGATTCACAGTTGTGAAAATCATGATTCCCGGGGGTAGGATGGGGTACAACAGAGGGTCGATTTCTAAAATAGGAATATATAGAGTAAATCTTTAAAAATCTTCTTCTCAAGAACCATTTGGCCAGGAAAGCTGAAACTTGTGTGGAAGCATCCTAAGGTAGTGTAGATTCAGAGTTGTGAAAATCATGACTCCCGAGGGTAGGGTGGGGCCACAATCGGGGGGGGGGGGTCAATTTTTTACATACTTCTTCTCAGAAACCAATTAGCCAGGAAAGCTGAAACTTGTGTGGAAGCATTCTCAGGTAGTGTATATTTAAAGTTGTGAAAATCATTTCCTCCAGGGGTAGAGTGGGGCCACAATTGGGGATCGAATTTCTACATAGGAATATTAAGAGTAAATCTTTGAAAATCGTCTTCTCAGAAACTAATAAGCTAGGAAAGCTGAAACTTGTTTGGAAGCATCCTCAGGTAGTGTAAGATTCAAAGTTGTAAAATTCATGATTCTTGGGGGTAGAGTGGGGCCACAATGGGGGTGGAACTTTTACATAGGAATATTAAGAGTAAATCTTTAAAAATCTTCTTCTAAGAAACTAATCAGCCAGGTGATTATTTAATATTGTTTAGATTTTGGCTTCTGGATGATTCCTGGACGATTGGGTCTCACAAGGGGTTCAGAGTTTGATGTAGGTTTACATCCCATTTATAAACAATTGTTTAGGATCTTTTTGAGAGCTGCAATGCTCAACATGTAATATTACTATAAAATCATCTTGTAAGAAAAGGGAGTAATGATAATAAACATAAGAATATCCAGTGGAAAAAATTGATTTTTATTTATACAGGATCTACATGTATATATTGCCCAGATAGTTTTTATTATGACTCCATTAAGCTTGTTTTATCATACCTATTGTTCCTCAGGTGAGCGATGTGGCCCATGGGCCTCTTGTTTTTTAAGGGAACTATGGCCCCAGATTTCCTCCATATTACATCTTCATGAAATCTTATTGGTTCGGATCAAAATCCAGCAAGTATAGTAGCACAGCAGACGACACAGACTTGTTTTTTGGAAATGACGTGGAGCATGTTACCCAGGAAACTAGGGAGAAGCAAGGGATTAGGTATGTGTGGGGAGTTATGGATATTAAACAGTAAGGTCTTAGCCCTTTTTATTTTAGCATTTCTAACTACATTGTCATTTAAATGCGAAAGGGAGCAAAATATAGAGTGTTGAATTTTATCAGACAGATTTCATCACTGTACTACGTTTAGTATGAATTTTTTTTTTTTTTTTTTTTAGAATTTATAACATAACAAAAGAATTCCCTTCCAAGGAAAAGGGGAAAGAAAAAGTTAAAGCTGTTGAAGGTTAGGACTTTGTAACCGTATGGTATTCATGAAAGAAAATATGTAAATTCATGTATATTACATGTAGAATAAAATGTTTTAGATCTGTAGAAAATCCATAAACTTAAATAAACCTACCTCTTCGACGGAAAACAAGATTATACTTTTGTATTAGCACTTGTTTTTTTCCTTATGTTCAAGTTTCAATCGTGGTCACATCATCAGAAACCCAAGGTCAGTTTGGCGTTCACTTATTGACTGTCATTAAGCGTATGCTAGACTGGCCATGGGTTTTTGACAATGCCTTGGTCAGAATGCAATGCATGTTTAACAAGTCAAATTGTAAACTGTCTGAACTATACAGGTGTTGAACCCTCTGTCATCGAGCTTTTAAAGATAAAGTAGATCTTTTTTCCCATTTAAATGGTCTGTAAATGATCAAACAGCTATGTATTGCACAAGGAAATGTGTACAATATACTGTTGCTGTAAATAGAGTGTCTTGAATGTGTTACAATTAAGCTTAATTTTTGGCCAGATTTGTCCCTGGAAATGTATGAGGGACAGATAACATGTCTTTTGGGACACAATGGAGCTGGCAAAACTACTCTTCTCAACATGTTAAGTGGACTAGTGCCCCCTTCAACTGGTACTGCTATTGTACAGGGATATGTAAGTGATGCAGGACTTAGTTTTATTTGGTACTTTACTTGTTTCATCATTTTATACTTTCAGTTTTATTTCTGTTAATAACAGCATTACAAATCTACTTAATGGTTATTTTTTATTTTTGTATTGACTATTATTTGATTATTTTTTTAACTTTGCCTATAATCCAGTGTTTTATGTTTTGGTTATAATTATGTGGTTCTGTGTTGAGTACTGGTATAATCCCATGTATTCTTTATTGACTTTATTCATGGTTTTATATGTGTTTGCAGGACGTATCAAACCCATCAGACATAGTGAGAATGAGGGCTATTACTGGAGTCTGCCCACAGCACGACATCCTCTTTGATGTCTTGACCTGTGTGGAACATCTGACCTTCTATGCTGGACTGAAGGGCATTACTGGAGATGAGCTGAAGAAGAGGGTAAGGATTTATGAAGATTCCATATTGATACAAGTACTATACTCTGTGATTCCACCTTAAAAGCCTTAAGAATCACAAGTATGCTCTGAGACCATAGCACTACGTTTATTTGATAAAATTGATCAGATGTTGTTATGCAGTATATTATCCAGAAGTCTTCGGAATCCAAAGTTATTAAAAAGTGCTAACATTCAGCTGCCTGAAAAGATCAAATGGCAAGGAATGTACTGGAGTCTGTCTGTCTGTCCGTCCATCCATCCATCTGTCTGTCTGTCCATCTGTCTTTTTCTGTCTGTCTTTCTGATGTCTGTCCCTCTGTCTGTCCATTTGTCTTTCTCACCATTTTGAGGTACTATGCCAGAGTGACCCCGCCAGAGTGCTATGACTTCTATTGTAAGAGTGAAAACTTTTGCTAGGACAAATAAAATCCAGATATATATTTTATGAATTGTTAAAAATACATTTGCGAAAGACTGACTTTGACCTAATTTTTCAGATTAATCAAACTATCAAGGATGTTGGGCTAGAAGACCAGAAGGACACATTCGCCAAGGACCTGAGTGGTGGTCAGAAGAGGAAACTGTCTGTGGCTATATCACTGATAGGAGACCCAAAGGTAGCTAGATCGGTATATACATGTAAACCAATTTTTTTAATCGTGTGCGAGAAATTTTCGCAAGACTCGAGAGAGCCTTATTGTCGCAAATATTTCTTGTCACAGACCAGTATTTGCCATATAGATATATGTGTAGTTGTAATAAAAAAAAAAAAAAGGAGTTGATAGGGCTTTGTCGCAAAAATTTGTCGCCGCTAACCAGTTCATCTTAGGTTAATTGCGAAATAAAGTCATCACGAATAATAGTTGGTTGACAGTATAGTTTCACAGAGTACATGTATAGTGTTAAATGTACTTAATCTAATCCAGCGGTTACACGATGTGCATTTTTTAATGTTGAAGGGGAGGGAGGTAGATTTAAATTAACTGGTTTTTAATGGAATGAACACCATGAAATATTGTACAAAGGAAAATTTACTTGCAGAGAGGTTCCAATCAATATGGATTATTTTCACCTCTTTTGTAGATTATTTACCTGGATGAGCCTACGGCAGGAATGGATCCATATTCCAGACGACATCTGTGGAATGTCCTGAAGGAGAAGAAAAAGAACAGGTTGATCCTTCTGACAACTCATTTTATGGATGAAGCAGACATATTGGCAGGTACGATTATACAGCCAACTTACGCACACAAGTATGGTGTTCCTCCTTCCAAAATAAAAACTGCTTTATGGAAAATCAGTGTTATTTCCATGTACGTACGAGGGTTGTCCAAAAAGTTCGTGGACACATGTAATATTATTCAAAATAACGGCGCCATTATCATGAAAGTATTATAATATTTTAATATAGAGTATAATAATGTATATGTATAAAAATCAGAGCAATGTACATTTTCGTATTGGAGTTATCATTATATATACATTGCCTATACAGGCCGCACGGCCCAGTCTGACGTTGAGCTATAACGACGTTTCTATAACGTCGTAGTCCTGGGTTTACATGAGAGTAATATGCCGCATTCACCGTTTGGTATGAGGGTACAATCGCATACTCCATCAAATTATCGTTTGTGTCACTTGTGGATAAGTAAACTCAAACTATTTCGATTTTTTCCCTGTTTCCTCCATCATTTGTTTTGTTTCTATCGCTGTTTTACCTCAGTCGACACAATTTTATGATGGCGCGCTGTTCCGTGCGGTCAGCTGACGTCGCTTTTTCAGGCGCTTTTAAAGACATGTTCTTGCCGTAATATCTTTTAAATGTCCTCTGCTACTTTGAAAATAGCTTCAAATGACGAATGAAAATGACGTACACCATACAGACTATATCATAATAGAAGATTATGAAGTTTTGAAATGTTTTATAAAAACTGTAAATATTCATACCTAAAAACTCAATTACAAAGTTTGGACAATTTTTACGCTGGGCCATGCATACTTTCCGCGACCATTTGATACATTAAAATTTTAGTTTAATTCTATGGAAAACATTCAAAACCACTTTAGTTTGATTTGGAATTTTATGACAAAGATTTAGATATACAATATGTATATATAAACCCATTTAAAATGACAAACACGCCATTGTCCAAGAACTTTTTGGACAACCCTCTTATCTAGAATTTTATTTTGGGGGGGGATAATTTTGTTTGCCAGGGAGGTTTGAGGCATATTTTTACTATTCTTAAAACAAGATTTTCATCAGGGGAGTGGGGATTCAGACTCCTTAGATCTGCACATAATGTTAATTATTGAAGTATTCAATGACATGTTTTTATTTATTGCTTCTCAATGACTTCTCCTGTATACATGTATGTTTTTTTACTAAACTACGTAACTATTTCTATTTCTCTATTTTTTTGACAGACAGAAAAGCATTTATCAGTAAGGGAAAGCTTCGGTGCTGTGGTTCCTCCCTGTTTCTGAAGAGCAGATTTGGAATAGGATATCATTTGAAGTATGATGTCATTATAGAATCTTTCCTGTATTTGTTATTCTTTTTCCTTTAATTACAGGCACATGTACTTTTGGCATTATGAGAAAGTCAGAAAGATTAGGTCAAATGCTGCTGCATTGATTAATGCAATATTGAGAAGGGGAATAACTCAAAGATAAAAATTTGAATAATTTCCGTACGTAAATTTAACAATAAAAGTCGCATAATGTTTTGAAATTTTATGGCTTGAGAACCAATACATCATTTATTTTGGCCTCAATAGTTGTTCATTGATTTGATTTTTTTAAAGTGTGTTTTCCAACCCCAGATTTAAGATTACACTGTAGGTCTAAATTTTAGCATTGTTAAGTCAAACTGTTCTCAATATAAATCTGTTGACTTCATTTTTTAGCATGGCTAAGTTAGACTATACACTATATAAATCTGTTGACTTCATTTTTTAGCATGGTTGTGGAGCCTAATTGCAAGGAGAGTGATGTCACAGACTTTGTCAGAGGGCACGTAGAAGGAGCAGAGTTCACACGAGTGCACGGCAAAGAACTGTCCTACACCCTACCCCTTAACCGAGTCAGTCAGTTCTCAGGTAAATACAGCTCTATTCTATATCCTCTCCCTGAACCATAGCTACATGTAGATCTCAGGTAAAAAAAAAAGAGCTTTATAACACACATGTACTTATAAAATGTATGTTATAACATTGAATCAAAGTACTGAAAATATTTAAAATATCTGAACTGCTAATTACATGCAAAGAGTTTATCTTTTGGTATGTCTAAATCTACAGGTTTCAGTTTACCATAAAAACACATTGTGCAAATAATTTTTATTGACAAATTTGTACAAATCTACTGTTGAACCTAACTCTGTGAAAATGGCTTCAATTTGATATAGATAATTCTGAAAACATGTTTATTATTTGTTCAGTGAAGAAAACACTGCCAGTATGGCCACTTATCTGAAGTTTTTAAGTCAGAGCTAAGTACCAAGCAATCTACCTTCTAAGTTCTACCTTTCTAGCTTTGTTCATTGATATGGAGAGTGCATCAGGAATGTCCAGTAAAGCTGAGTCCCTTGGGATCAAGTCATATGGGGTTTCCATGACATCCCTAGAGGAAGTATTCATGAAGCTAGGTAAAATTCTATTTTTCTTTTTATCTGCCACACCTTTATTATCAATTTCAATGTTTATAGTTATGATAGTAAAATGATATTTAAAACTTACAGTTCTGTCCTTAAAATGAAATGTAGTTGGAAAGCAAATTATATCTCGAAAGATCAGTGCTTCAGCTAAGATAGTGAACATTTGTTGGAAATGAAATGAAACTATAAAAATATTGTTTATACCCCATGCAGCGAGTAGTGAAGGGTATAATTTTTCTGACATAACTGTCAGTCAGTCAGCCTTGTTTTTTTCTAAGCGCAACTCCTCTTAAACAGCTGCATGGAATTTCAAGAAACTTTTTAGGTATATTTAGGACACAATGTGTAGATGTGCATATTACAGGAAATTCCAATTCCATACTTGTTTGGGAAATTTTGGCCCTTTTGAACCTAGAATTTTGGCCATAAAATGTATATTGAATTTAGTAATGAACAGTTTGTAAGTGCAGCTTATCATAAACCACTGCACAGAATTTCCTGAAACTATGTACACTGTAGGTATTTAGGACATAATGTTTAATTGATCTCCATATAATTACCAGAAAATTTGGAATATCCTTTATTTTTCTGCAAATTTTAGCCTTTTTAATGTAGAATGGCGTTGTTGTTCAAGACATCCCCAGGTAATTTAAAGTAGATTCAAGTTTCAAGTTCAAGACAAAGGAATAGATGTGCATACATGCACATGTTCCTGGAAGTTTTTTTGATGTGGTGATTTATTCAGAGTTCAGCTAATTTTAAAATCAAAATATTTGTATATTTGATGCAAACCCTAGCTACCATTCATTATATGTAGTACTGTTAAGTAATGGGGTACCACTCTTTCTTTCATTTAATTGATTGACACCTCTGTAAAATATATGAAAAGGTCTTATCTAACGAAAGTACTGGTTAATGCTTAAACTTATAATTATGGGTCGCTGTTTAATTATTATCTTGCGTCAAGGTTCAAAAGAATTAACTTTGGTCACAGTTTATAAAAATCGTTGGTTCACTTATTATTATTCAATCGCCGAAACTAATATGAATACTCGGTATAAAGTTTTTACCATTTATTGTAATGAATGAATGGTTCCATATAAAAACACGTATAATGGTTACTGTACGGTTGGTACAACATTATCTACTCTTTAAAGTAAAGCGACGAACCAATCCAGTACACCCTAATACAAAAGTTGCATTACTTTAGAAATTGCTAAAGACTTGGTAATGTCAATACAAACCAGTCAAGCGAGTTGCTTTTCACCTTCAACTGAACTTTGCTTTCAAAACACCATCTTTTTATGCCCTAACTTGTTATGATGATGCTGAGACGTTGACAACGTCAACATCATAAGCGTCAACTAACTTGGCGCATTTTATCTCATAATAATTGTGACGCGCCAAGCAAAAACCTCCCTTATCTCAATTATGACGTAACGTCAAAATACGCGTCTAAATATTACAACGTCGTAAACGTTGTATTCTCATCTATCCTGTGTTTCCTTACTGTGTTCAAGCTTCATTTACAACGTTATGAAGGAGTTTCTGCTAAGCCTAAATAAAGTTTTGCATCACCAATGATTTTCTTTAATGTTTAGAAATAAATAAATAACGTCTAAACAAGTTTTGAAATATATATCCTTTTTAAATAAATAAAAAAGAATGTTGACCGTAGTTGTGCAGAACAAGAAAAATGTCGGGCTTTCAAGTTAATTTTTGGTGATCTAATAACACACATTATTTTAATTTATTTAATCTAAATAACATATAAATTAACTAACTAAAATATTAATAATAATAATTACTTAATTAATAAATCATAATAACTCAAATCTTGATTTTTTTTTTTTCTAAACAGACGTGATGCTGAACTGACAATCCGATCTAATTGTCGGGTGCTTTCAAGTATCATTTTCTGTAATCTGAAAACACGATGTAATTTAATCCCTTGTGATTAAAAATTCTTTTGCAACTTTAAACCAACAAACAAATATATTGTCAGCTCAAAAATGAATAAAACATATTTATGTCAGTTCTTGATTTTAAGTACACACATGTAGATGTGTTGTAGTAAACAACAACCCACTATTACCAGTGACACGAACGATTTGTACTTTAGCTATTACTGTAGCAATAAAAAAACAAAAAATCACTCTTAGTTATATAATTAACAATAGATACATGCTTACATGTAAAAACACCAGATAAAATAAATTCAAGCAATTGAAACTAAAAATAATACACGCATTTCTAGAAAAAATACTTTCAACTTTTATTTCCGTATTGTTGGTTAGGCCATTGCAAGTTTTTTCTTTGTTTAGCGTCCACCCAAAACTCAAAAACCTATCTTTCTATCAGAAAAAAAAACCACAAACCTTAGAAAAAACACATAACTTTGAAGGTTCAACAAAATAAAATTTATTATATATTTTAAAGTATTTTCTTCATTTTGTAACAAAAATACAAATTAACAAATAATTACTATGGTTTCCATTTTTAATTTTGTTATAATTAGTAGTTGATTTCCGACATATGAAAAAGCGATCTAATTTTATGAACATACATTATGGGTTTTTTTTTCTCCATTTTTACATCTCAAAACCAATCCGTCCGCGGACGCTAAACATAGAAAAAACTTGGAATGGCCTTATGGCGACGCGATTTATCAGAACAAAAAAACATCACTCGCGAGATACACCTGTACGGAAGCTTATCAGAGATACTGCAAAGCCTTTTTCATCTTGGTCTCTACAAAAGAAGTGTTACATTGTATTCTTAATTTTTTATCTTTTGCATTTTACAACAACATGTAACTTTGTATGTTTTGTAACCAGATAGTCATATATATGAAATATAATTTTATGAGTGTATTCTGCTTTACGTTGATTAGTCATTAGCTGGTTGTGCACTCGATACGAGACAAGTGTATAGTGAAAGATAATAGTGAACTATGTTAAAGGTCATTGACCGAAAAGGACAACTGACGTAGTTTGAAGGAATGACCATGCAGGAAGAATAAAACTCTCGATGATGATTGGACGCTGAGAAACGATCAACGGATGCAAGACTCTTAATTGTAATTAACCTTTTACAATGGACTTTGTTTATAAGTCACTTATGAACCGTGACCCAAAAGGATGTATGAACAATTGCTTATTCTACAGAAATTGATGCAGTTTTCTTTGTTTCTTGGAACAAATGGTGGTTAAATCAAATTTTTAAAGTGGCTTGATGTAGTAAAAAACTTTTGGTCAAAATACGAAAGATATTTTATCTACCGATTCACTGATTCTACGCGTTATAAAGATAAATATTCAACATGAGAATGCACAATGTACATCACAATTTTAAACATGTATTACAGAAAGAAAATAGATTTTAAAATTGCACTAAATATGAAATCGTGTTACTTTTTAGAAAGTTTAATTGTTTTCATTTCAAGGTTATAGAATGTAAACAATTTGTTTGCAAATGCAATAGCTTTTTTACAAACAGAAGTTGATTTCTTTGCTGGAAATATGCATGGTATGTCGAAATCATAAGTAAAAATTCTAGAAATTGTAAAATGGAGCCTTAACCAAGCATGCAGCCGTTCTTTGAATGACAACGTTATGTAGAATTATTATGTCATAACAAATTGAAAATTTAATTCAGTACAGTGGATTTTTAAATATATTTTGTTTAAAATTCTAAAAGCATTTTTAGTGATAAATTCAAAACACATTTATACATGACTGCATAACATGTCATACCTTATACATTTAATATAATGCAGTTCAGTTTTATGTATTCCAAATAATAACTTACCTATATGAAATGATAAATCGGAAACAGACACTTTTACGTGTACAGATGTATCCAGGTAATATGCAACATTTGGATGTACATGTAAATATAAAACATTGTGTTACCAGCTTAGCAGAGATACTTTCCTAAAACCTGAAATAAAAGTGTTGTGGGAAAGCCTACTATGTAAAGCATAAAGTATATTTTTTACCCCCGGGGGAAAAGGAAAGATTACAGCCAGTTTACGGGGAGGGGGGCTATTATGCGGGAAAAGCTGCTATAAAAATATGTGTGGATTAGCAGATTCATCGAAGTTTAGTCTGGGGACAGATAACAAACATATGTGTTTCATTTTGACTCAATAATAAATTTTAGTGATGTTAAGGCAGTTTCCGTGAATCTTTTGAAATTTGATGTCCTACACTTTGATCAGAATGCAATTTAACCAGGAGTTTTACACATATATGGCAGACATGCATGTATTCTTCCATAGCCGAATCCGATTTATTGTGTCCAATCTGTGAAAAGATGTTACTATTTTATTTGCTTCCCGGCTCAGAACGAATAATGAAACTTTTAAATTGGCTTGTTTTGCCTCGGACTAGAATGTCGCGACGTCATTGGATGAAACGCGTCACGTGATTGCCTTATAAATTTCTTTAAATGGCAAGCATCAAAATTTATACGGCAGCATGGCGGACGTAACATTATTTGAACTGATGTTATACACAAACATTTGTTTACATATCAAACTTCAGGTCCTTTTTTTTTGGGGGGGGGGGGGGGGGAGTATATCATTGAAAAAAGGTGAATGCAATTAATGCTAAGAGATTATTGAAAAATGTTTTATAAAGGAAAAATAGAATGAATAATCAGTTTTAATTTCCAGAGGAGGATGATGTTTCCAAGAAACTTCATGAACAGACAGAATCGGTCATTGAGGATGAGAACGGTCATTTCCCCCACAATAGAGTCAGCCCACTCACTGTTACCGACACCTGCCACACCCAAGTCACCACAGAAACAGACTTACTTGACCTTGAAAAGCAGACCGAAAATCTCTCCAAACGCCAGTTCAAGGCCATGGTGAAAATGTGGATCCTTCTAAATTTCCGCAACAAGGCCAATCTAGTATTCTCGCTGGTGTTACCAGTGATTTTTGTTATCATAGGATTGGTTGTCAACAAAACTTCTTCGAATGTAACATACGACAGTAAGCCAACACCAATCAGCCTTCAGGGCCTGCCATCCTATGCCAGGTCCAAGCTTTTTCCATCAGCAGTCCCAGGTCTATTACTGAACAATTCAGATGGTATGTCAACCAGCCTTTTTAATGATTATCAACTTCAGTTAAGGAATGAAACAATCAAGTGATATATGTATGTTACTATCTCCAGGCTACTGAAAGTCAGAAACTATAGTGCCTACTGATTGACAAATCGGTGTCTTTATTTTACAAGATTACCGTAAACCTTTTTTTTTCGCGGCGACTTAATTTAGAATAAACTTTCAATATACTGGTTTTCGGGATGACACAAGTGTTTGCGACCAGGCCTTATCAAGACCTGTGATTTAATAACAACCATACAATAAGGACTGGTTTGCAGCAAGAAATATTTGCTAACCTTGCAAAAAGCATGCTAGCCTTTTAGCAAAGTCCCAGGGACAAGCAATTTTAATTTGTAATTAATATATATGTAGTTCATTATATATCCATAAAGTTCAAAAAGTTTTGATAAGAATAAAAATTATGGAATTTAGATTCACGATGTTGTGTGACCTGTAACCATGTGCAACAGTTTATAAAAGAGTGACATAAGGACTTAATTTTTTTTTTATTTACAGAGACTCTGCATATTAAAACTTTTAACTAATTAATCCAGTTTCTTTTCCTCATTTTTTTTAAAGGTTCACCAACAAGTTCTGAGTGGACCAGTCTCATAAACAATTTCTACTACACCGATGGTTTCTCGGACACCTCCAGTCTGCTAAGTATGGCACCGCATTACGCTGGCATGAAGGTCTCTCAGCTCCAACAGTCTGGGACCCCTCCTAAAGTGATTCTTAATTCTTCATATAAGCATAGACAAATTACTTTCATGTATTGACATTGGTAGATAGAAACAGTGCAGTTTGCTGTAGATTCCTAATTAACCGCGAGGAATTAATATCCTCGTAAAATCAAGAGAAGCACAACTCGCGAATTTTAAAATCTCATGTTTATTTTTTAGACAGATGTAAACTAAATGAAACTATGATAAAAAAAAATCAGCGTATGTGATTTTATATTCTCCTGATCTGATGCAAAACAGTTGAGTTGCGGAATTAAGTGCTCACGTAAAATAAGGAATCTACACAATACTGTATGTATATTTGATTTACGTTCAGTCAAATTTGTTTCATAATGATCGATTATCCAAGATTAGCAGTCTGTTTAAAACCATTCCCCTTTTCCTCACACTCTTCAGGGTCTGACAGGTACCAATAAGAGGTCATCTTCACACGACCTCTACATTTGCATACAATCTAAATATACCCCAACCAATCACAGACATGCTTTTATCTGTTTTATGAGAGGTTTAACTCTTCAATACTGGAGTTAACATAGAAAACAAGCAAAAATTAATTTTTGTAACTCCTTATGAAGAGTTCAACTAATTTCTCTGAAGCAGCAAAAGTCTGATTGGTCAGAAGGAAAGGTTATTATAAGATGACCTCCAATTGATACCTATCAGACCCTGACGAGCGTAAGGAGAAGGGGTTGGGTTTTAATTAGACTAACAAGGTAGGCAACTTTTTCTACTTTTTATTCTACATTTATTTAGTAATAGGGCGACATTAGTTTAAACCTCTTACTAGGCACCACCACATTTGGTCAAGTGGTGCCACTTCGATTAATTTTATTGATTGCTTTATTTGGAAGGAATAACTCAATTTTTTTCAATTCAGAGTTGGAATATGAAAATGAAGTTAATCCCTTTTGCAAATAGAAATACTTATTGCCTGCAGCATTATATTTGAAATTTGAGCCTGACAACCTTGATATTACCGGTAATTTCGGATGACTTAAAATATTGTTATTGCTATCTTCTGTGAATAAAATAAGATATTAAGGAAAACATTTATCGAATCCGACTCCCACTCGCCTTTTACAGTTCGACGGAGCTTTTACCATCTTCTACAATGCCTCAGCAACTTACAGCATCCCGATGCTCATCAATGCCCTCACCAACTCCATTTTTAGTTTGCAAGCCAACAAGACTGGTTCTACTGCCCAGGTCATTTCTACAACCAACTTGCCATGGACAGCAGATTCTGGCCAAAACCGGTTCAACAACGGTGCCTTTTCTTCCATCATCCTGATCGGAATGGCATTCATTGCTGTTGCTCCAACATTTGCTGTGTACATGGTCAAAGACAGAGAGGTAAATTTGTCTGAGAAGTGAGGAGTGTTTTTCTAAAAATTAAAGCTATAAAAACAAACAAAATTAGAAGTTTTAGATTAAATGAAATGGAAACTTACCAAGTTAATGATTAATAAAATTTCAATTACATGTATATAGAATACATGTATCTAATAAAATACTTCTGTTATTGATAACACATAAATCAGCTTAAGATGGATAAAGATTTTCCTGAGCTGTTTCAGTAATGTCCTTGAAAGATTTTAAGTATAATTTGGTTTTCCTTGTGTTTCAGACAAAGGTGCGGACCCAGCTGCGTGTGGCGGGGGTAAGCTTCTGGATGTACTGGGGGACCCACCTGGTGGTGGACATTGTCAAGTTCAGCTTCCCGGGAATCCTCTGTGTAATCGTCGTACTTATCATACGGGTATGTTGATACGAGTGATTTTAGCGAGAATACATCTTGATCAGCACATTCACCAATACATACTTTGGAAATTTAGTTGATATTCCTCTTATCAAAAAAATAGAGAGAGAGAAAATAAATTTGATTTTGACTCACTTGATTGGGCCACTAGAAAAATGAATTTTCAGTTTTATTGCTAATAATTTTTATTTGACATGGACTTGTGGTTTTCTTCTTTTCACTTGTAAGAATTACTTTTTAAATGAATTTTACTCTGGAAGGAACAGTTCAATTTAAGAATTTTAAGTGTTTTTTGCACAATTACTTTGAATTTTTTCTTATTCATTGCTTTAATTTCTGATTTACTTAACTACTTAGCAAAATTGGACATAAAGCGCGTTTTGGGGATGGAAAATGGGGGAGAGAGACAAAAATTCATTAGTCGGCTAATTACTGTATACAGGGTTATTTTCGCCCGGAGTAATTTTTGCCCTTTTACACTTGCAAACAGTTTCGCCACATCTTGAATTTGCCCATACACATTTGTGTTTAAAGTGAGACAATTTGAGACGCTGGAATTTGCAGTTCTAAATTTGCCCGCTGACAACGAGGGCAAAAGGGGCATGCAAAAACAAAACGGAGGTGAATATTTCCCTGTATACAGTATAACATTTTAAAGCATTGATTTGTTCGTTTTTTTAATTTTGTATTTATTTTGTTTACAGCTGGATAGTTTAAGCAGTGCCGGAGCTGTAGGTTCCCTGATACTGCTGGTTCTGTTCTACATCCCAGTGGCCGTCCTGTTCTCTTATTTCGCTTCCTACATGTTCCAGAAATCCGTTACAGCTCAGCAGTTTATCCTGACGATATTTATCTTTGTATGTATTTTTCATAAGCTGTATTTTTTATTTGCTACATGGTCTTTGGCTTAACTGAGTTTAAAGCTCAAGTGAGCTTATCTTATCTATTCACATTACATCAGGCATCTGTCTGACTATATTTCATATAGCAAATTTCTGTCTCCTTACTATTACAAAATTCACTATGGGCACAATGTTGAAAAACACATATTATATTATTATTATATATATACATATTATATATTTATAACTATTTTAGTGAGAAACATGTGGAATGCTGAAAAACACACAGTTTATTTATAATTATATCAGAAAGATGTGGAACTCCTATTTAAAGAAATTTTTTTTAGCTTGGTTTATTGCCGTATACTGCAGTATCTATGTTGGACATGTTTGCTCTTGAAAAAATCGCCAGAGCGCTTCACATTGTCTTCTCCATCATTGATCCACCCTACATCATATTTGGAGGATTGTACTACATTGATAAAGTAAGATTTTTTTTCATTACCATAAATCAATTAAAAATTAAATGTCGAAAATATGAATACATGACTGTGTCTCTCTTTTCATCATCGGAAACCCACGGTCGGTCTCGTTTAACCTTGAGAAGCGAGACTGACCATGGGTTTCTGATGTTCTTTCTCTCTCTCTCACCATTGTTCGATGTTGTTTTGCTTCAGGTGTACCGAGTCAAAACCTTTTATATGCTTGGTACGTCAGTGGATGATGCAGATTATTTCAAAATGGAAAATAATCTTGTGTACACCTACCTCATAGTGAGTATATATATTAATCCTGCATAATAAAATGATGATTTTAAAAAAAACCTCCAAATTAATGCATTATTTTCCAATCATATACCTTTGGTATGTACCTGGGCAGGTAATCGTTTAAGGTGGTATGAAACAACCCATATTGTGATGTACTAATATTTTCCTTTCACAACATTGTTACCTAACAAATCTGTAAGTCATGCGTTTGAATCCACCTGGAGCTTTTATAACTCTTACCGTTCCAAAAAATGTTTTAAAAAATTTTTTGATCAAATATTGTAAAATTTGACAATTCTAATCAAATGAAAGTATCTTGATTACAATGTACTTTTATCCACATTAATATTGACAGGTCTCCCATACCACATTAAGCTGCAAAATGCTAGTTTAATACCTGTATTTCAATATTTCAATAATTTGAACCTTGCAGTGTCTTTTTGATTTGGTGATCATTTCCATGCTGTTGAGAATGCTGGACATCAAACATACAGGGGGTGATGTCAAGGATGCATTTCCTTGTCATCAACAAGAAATCACTGTGCCCCACACAAATACAGATATTATTGACAATGAAGATGATGATGTCAAGGCTGAAAGGGAAAGGGTCAAGGACATATTCAACAAAAATAATATTAGGGTAAGTATTAGTTTTAGCTGGAAAATGGGGTTTTTTCAAATGATCATGAGGCACTGTTCAGTACATGTAAGGTTCTTTTTCTCACATAAATAAGTTCTAGAATATAAATGACAGACAATCTTGCTTTTTTGTGTCTGAATTAATATTTTCATGTATGCAAAACGCGTACCTATTTCCCATCTATTTGCTTTTAAAATATTATTTGAATTTATAGACACCTGTTGCAATAGCTGAAAACCTGAGGAAAGAATTTCAGAAAAATAAAAGCCAGCGTAAATGCTGTAAGAAAGGCCAGAAAGATGAAATAAAGACGGCCGTCAGAAACGCCTCGTTCGCTGTTGATGATGGGGAGGTCTTTGGATTGTTGGGACCAAACGGTGCCGGAAAAACAACAGTGATCAACATGATTGTAGCAGAGATTGGGCCCACTAGAGGACGGGTAAGCTGTCTTTATTTTCACTTGTAGGCTGTTTTATTTTTTTTTTTTTTTTTAATTAAGAAAAAGAAATGGGAAAAAAATGACAGCTAAAGAATTTGAAGTTCTGATTAATTTCAAATTCCCAAGGCATTGTTTCAGTTTTTATTTGATTTTAAGCCAAATTAGTTTTATGAATATTATATCAATTCACATTTATTTTTGTTACAATTAAAATCTTCACTTGTTCATCGAATAAGAGACATCATATGGGCACAGATATGCCTTATAGATTTGGACCATTGTACATGAAAATGATGAAATTTATCTTTCTATGGTTAGAATGTCTTATATTTAATTTCAAAGCAGAGAGGAACTAGTAAGTTGTTAGAACTTGTTCCTGATCCATTTGATTAATTTCAGTGTCACAATTGCACTCAAATTGTGTAGGGTTCTTAAAACATTTCACCAATCTGGTAAGAGGATGGTCCTTGTACGTCAAACGACAATATTTACAAAAACAAAAACAATTTATTTACAAATATACAATTAAAAAAAAAGAGATTGTTGACATCAGTTCTTTTTGGATGCACTGGCATTCGGCAAGACGTCTCGCATATGGTTAGTTCAGTAGGACTGGGAAAGCATAAGTCTTACGTATAATATTACGTTCCACCACGTGCCCACTCCGTGGTCACCTATTTAAATATCGAACAACGTGGCATAATAAGTTTTCTTATACACATATTTGATTTTAGATATTGACACACTAAACACACAGTATATTACAATTCTGGGCTACCGTAACATAACAGCTATTTAAATTACAATTCACGTACCTGTAGAATAACTCTCCTCACAATGCAGAACTAATATAAACCATAAAAATAGAGAAAAAAATGACACTTACTGGGTTGTATCTCTCTCACACAAATAATCCCACACAGGGATGCCATTCCCAAGATCACTCAGCATGGGAAATGCCCAGGATATCTCAGCAAGAGTACAGACACTTCCTCACAGGTTGTTACCCAGAATACATCTTACCTCACTATTCAAACCACTAACACCCCTGCGAATGTGTTCGGAATGTTTTCTTTATTGTTGCTAAGTATGTAATAAATCCAGAGGTGCTCGAATAAAAGTTCACGAGACATCGCCGAGATTTTTCAGTTCCTATGAAAATTCGAGCGGAAGTATAAGTGTTCAGATAATATTCTCAAAATACGTAAGTACTGGCCGTTTTTCATATCATATCCTACTTTGATTTATGTTAAAACATGAAAATCTATTAGGATGTATGTCTTATTTCATCATCTAGCGGTTATTTAAACTAAACGATGATATTCAGAAAAGAGTAATCGTTCGTGTTCAACCACTCTACACGTGGTTGAAAATTAATGTAAACATTGGGTTGCTTGATAAAATCATAGCCATGTTTTATGCTTTTGGTGTGCAATACCATGCTTTAAAAAAAAAGATTTGGTGTCTGTTTTGTATAAAAACTTGGTATATCGAGCCATTTTCAAGTAACATTCTGCTGTAAATAGTATAGTCTGTTTCACTATTGATGCTATTACTAGGTCAGGCGCGGATCGAAAATTAATACTTAGGGTGGATCGCTACTCAGCATGTTAATTGTTGCAACAGCAGAAAAAACCCTATATTTTCTATTGTCACATTTATTTCTAGAACTCATTTTATCCACCAATTAATATAGATAAAGTTTAATATCAATAAACATCTAGATTTTATATTTGAATACAAGTACCTAGATTCTAGGATATAGACTATAAACACGAGGCACGGTTTTTACTGCGAAACTGAAAGGGTCAAATAAAACCACATGGTCTAAATCTAAATGACAATAACATTCGCAGGGGTGACTAAGCAAGTTAATTTAAAAATAAATTATCCCTGTCAAACAGGTTTTCTCCAGTACTACTACTACACCCAGTGACCACTCATGCAAGCAAAAATAGATAAATAGCTCAAAAGTATGGAAATACATTTCAAACAAAATTAAGGTACCAAAAGTATGGGAGTATGTTTGAAACATAATTGTACAATGTTCAAACCATTTTATTTCAGTTTGACAGCAACTGGTGTGTCATACTACTTTGATGTAGCACAAAGGTGATGGTGATATCTAGTATTAACATATCTGCCTTGCTATTGTTGATTGAGTATGCTGTACATTCTCTGATTGTAGGTTGTAGTGGGAGGACATGATATTCAGTCAAGCATGTCTGAGGCTTTCCAGGTCATGGGCTACTGCCCTCAGCACGATGCCCTCGAGGAGCTGATGACGCTGAAGGAGCACCTGGTGCTGTATGCCACCATTAGAGGTGTGCAGGAGGACAGAGTCAATGATCTTGCAGAATGGTAAGGGTAAAACTAGTAAATGTACCAAAATAACTGAAAGCAAAAAAAAATCGCCATAAATTAACATTTGGGTTTTTACCTCACCTGAGCTGAAAGCTCAAGTGAGCTTTTCTGATCACTTTTTGTCCGGCGTCCGTCTGTCTGTCTGTCCGTCTGTCTGTCCGTAAACTTTTTACATTTTCGACTTCTTCTCCAGAACCACTGGGCTGATTTCAACCAAACTTGGCACAAAGCATCCTTAGGTTAAGGGGATTCAAGTTTGTTAAAATGAAGGGCCACGCCCTCTTTCAAGGGGAGATAATTAAAAATCATTGAAAATTTGTTGGTATTTTTCAAAAATCTTCTTCTCAAAAACCATTCAGCCAGAAAAGCTGAAACTTGTGTGGAAGCATCCTCAGGTAGTGTAGATTCAAGTTTGTTCAAATCATGACCCCCGGGGGTAGGGTGGGGCCAAAATGGGGGGTCGAATTTTTACATAGGAATATATAGAGTAAATCTTTAAAAATCTTCTTCTCTGATACTGATCAGCCAGGAAAGCTGAAACTTATGTGGAAGCATCCTCAGCTATTGTAGAATCAAAGTTGTGAAAATCATGACCCCCCGGGGGTAGGGTGGGGCCGCAATGGGTGTTCGAATTTTTACATAGGAAAATATGGAGTAAATCTTTAAAAATCTTCTTCTCTGAAACTGATCAGCCCGGAAAGCCAAAACTTATGTGGAAGCATTCTCAGCTAGTGTAGAATCAAAGTTGTGAAAATCATGACCCCCGGGGGTAGGGTGGGGCCACAATGAGGGTTGAATTTTTAGATAGGAATATATAGAGTAAATCTTTAAAAATCTTCTTCTCAGAAACTAATCAGCCAGGAAAGCCAAAAATTATGTGGAAGCATCCTCAGCTAGTGTAGATTCAAAGTTTTGAAAATCATGACCCCTGGGGGTAGGGTGGGACCACAATGGGGATCGAATTTTTACATAGGAATATGAATATAGAGTAAATCTTTAAAATCTCTAAAACTAAGTAGCTAGTAAAGGTGAAACTTATGTGGAAGTATCCTCAGGTAAGGACTAGGTTGATTCAAGTTTGTTCAAATCATGATCCCCAGGGGTAGGATGGGGTCACAACGGGGAGGGGGGAGGGAGACAAATTTTTGACATAGGAATATATGGAGAAAAATCTTCTACAAAACCATTTGTCTAGAAAATCTGTAACTTTAGTAAAAGCAACCTTGGGTAGTGTAGATTCAAATTCGTTAAAATAAAAATCTTGAGGAGTAGGGTGGGGCCACATTCAGGATCCATTTTTACAAAGGGAAACATTTTTAATTCACAAAAACTTAAATGTTATAATATATGGTTTTACTTATATGCAAACATTTTGCCAATTTGTGATTCTTTAAAATTGTTAAGACTTTTGCCCCTGGGTGATTGATGTAGGTTTATATCCCATGTATAAACGATTGTCTAGGATCTTGTTGAGAACTGCGATGCTCAACATGTGATATGAATATAAAATCATCCTGTTAGAAAAGGGACTTGATTATAAACATAATGTTACAGGTTTTACTTATATAAAAATAACGCCTGTTGAGGGTTCATATAGTTATATTTATTGTGGACACAGTGACAAGTTGATGGCATACTTGCCAACTGACCCGATTTCGTCGGGTCACACCCGATTTTTCAACCCTCCACCCGATTATTATTTATGACCCGTCGGGTCAAGCTTTTCACCCGATTTTTGTCAAACAACCCAAAAAACTCCCGATTTCCGGATTTGGTTCGTAAATTATGTAGCGCATTGGACTTCCAGTTATGAACTCGAGCTGAGCTTGGATTTATGTAAACAATGCCGATGGCTATTACAGCTAAGTAATTGTTAGGCTTAATTATTATCGTGAGTTGTTTTGACAAACCGAGGGTTTAAATCATTAAGTGCGATGGCTTCCAAAAGGAAGAGATCTTTATCGGGGCCAGCGGAATCAAAACCAAAAACGACTTTTTTTTCCATACATAAAATAATCCGAAGCTTTTTTAAAAATAACATTTAGAAGAATTGTGATCTTAGAAACTCGTGTACTTTTAGAGACAATAAAAATGATTAAAAAAAAACTTGCACTCAGAAGCAAAAATTTGACATACCTGCCTTATTAAAGACTCTTTCTTGTGCTGCCAACCAGTAATACTGATTCAGAAAGAGCTTTAAGCATTGTTAAAAAATCACACTTTTCGCTCGGAACTTAATAATGAAAATTAAATATCCTACTGTCTTGTAAATTTACCCGGTCTGTTGATTGCTTTGAGTACATACCAACATTGGAAGTATTAAACAATTCAAAATCAGCAACTGTTAGTTACAATGCTTCTTTGCAATAAAATATTACACACATATTTTAACACATTTTTGTTGTATACACCTTTGAAATGCATAGTAAATATGTTGTGAATGTCGTTGTGCGCTATGACCAGATTTTTTACTTTCCAAATCTGGTCATGACCAGACTTTTAGAACCGTTTTAACAAGAGCTTGGACTTTCGGTGGGATGTTACTATCTAGTTTGCTCATCAAAACAAGCTTTCAAATAATTGACCTCCTTTCTTCTAATTCGCTAAGAGAAGCTCATTAATATTCATAGACTGTCAAAACCGGAAAGTTGTTTGCTAAGATCTGCCCTGCTGTGTGAAATTGACGCTGTTTCAGCGAAATATACATCCCTGGATGAAGTCGGACGATTGTCATTGCGTTCAATGTATTCATATCTATTAGCCAATGACTGGACAGTTAACCATGAGTAGACCCCGCCTTCATCAAATCGGAGTTTGTCAAGTACTACCCAAAGTCCAAGCTCTTGTTAAAATGGTTCTACATGTTGGAGGTTGGCAAGTATGGTTGATGGTAATCATTGAAATTAATCAAATGATCAAAAGCCCTGCAAATATAAAACAATAATTCTCATGCCGTGATAATGTACTCAATTTCCATCTAGGTTTGAATTACCACATAATATCATAGCGATATCATAATTCATAAAAGCAGTTAAAGGGAGGTAACTCTTACAATTTCAATGTATATACAATATGCACTTCTCCCCTAATAATCATAAAAATAGGTTGCAATAAAAATATAATAGACACATTATTCATTAGAAATTATCTCACCATTCTATGAGAATAAGCTTTCCTCTATGCATCTAATTGCAAGTTTTATCATAGTTATGTATATCTGTAATTCAATTAACAGAATACTAAAATACTATTGAATTAAAAAACATTTACATTGCTCATTTTGAACAATTAGACCAAATATTTGATCATCATAAAAACACTCTATAACCTGATTAGAAAATCAGTTACTCTTTTGAATAAGAATCAAATACTGACTTTATAATCAATATTTACTAAATAAATCTTTCATGACACTCATTCATTCTAATTAGTTAAAGTGCTTCATAAGAAATTACTTATTTGCTAATTTATAGAAAAGTACATGTTAATAATATTTTAATACATGGGATATTAGTTAATATGTTACTTACCAGAAAGAGAAATAGTCTGCTGTCAAACTTTATGATGTAGGTCTGATTCAACTAGGTCATATACATATTACATGCTACCCTCTGGATGACCAAACAAAGATTGACAAAACTTGGCGGCAAAATATCATAGTCAGATCAACAAACCAACCACAACAACCCTAACAAATATCTGACCAATGGAACTCATGCACACAAATGTTTACCAAATCACTGCCCCTGGGGTATATATACAGGTGTGTAAGGTACAGGGTAGATCTAAGTATTTGTGGTGTGTATTCAAAATGTGTATCAGATTTGGTTGGTTTTATTTTAAAATCTATATACATAATCTATTATACTACATTGTCCAGATATTTTGTATTATGTCTCCATTAAGCTGATTTTATCATGCCTATTGTTGCTCAGGTGAGCAATGTGGCCCATGGGCCTCTTGTTGTAATATCTTTCTTCTTTAAATTATCTGCCAATCTTGTAAATTGAAATCAACTTAATTTCTGACACAATACAATCATACTAACACTTATTTTTAACCAGAAATGAATATTATTAAAAGTGAGGGTTTTTTATATGAGGGGTTGGGTAGGTGGAGAGACTCCATAATGTTTGTGTCAGAATCATTGAGAACAAAGTGCTTTATTATTTCTTAGGTTTATTGAGCAGCTGAAGGTACAGGAACATTCAAACAAACGTTCCAAGAAACTGTCAGGGGGGACCAAGAGGAAGGTAACAATTGCCAAGATTGTCATTACTGTTTCTAGTAGTACCTGGTTTCAAAAATTTTAACAAGGTATAAGGCATTGAAGACTACTTTCAGCAAAAAAACAAATATAAGACACACATGTATATATATGTAAATACTGATAGTACATTTTTACTATATATTTCTCAGAAATGTAGAGTTTTTCCTTAACAACAATTGTCAAACTTAATTGCAATAACCTTTGCCTTTGCAAATGCAATAGTCTAAGTTTTAAGACGATAAAAGGGTGATGGTGAATATGGTTTCAAGACAGAGAAAAATTATGTATACCATACAAATCAATTTCATGAACTTTCTCAATTTGTTTTCAGCTGAGCTATGCCATAAGTATGCTAGGAAAGCCCAGAATAGTCCTCTTAGATGAGCCTTCAACAGGAATGGACCCCGCCTCCAAAAGATTCCTTTGGTACAGATATTATTTGCCGTAGAATCTCTACTTTATAACTCAATTAGGCCGCATATTGCCTGCTGTTTTAAGACATCAATTGCTAATAGCTCAAATAAGCATTTTATAAAAGTATTTTGCTCATATTTCTTGAATAAAAAAATAACAATAAAGATATGTTGTTAGGAGGCTGGATGGTCAACTTTATCATCAGGTCTTTCTTAAGGACGTTGGATCCTGCAATCATGAGTCTTTAAATTTTTTTTCTAAAGTATTTTTAAAAAATCTACATACAAAGCTTAACCACAATTCAAAACAAAATTTTGGGGTCTATATGCTCCTTTCGGTGCTACAGTGTATTTAATATGACCTTCCTGCACTGAAAGTGCAAATTGCACATAAATCGCTTTTCCCTCAATAATTTTTAATCGGAATAAACCATGGCATCAAATACAAATTTATATTATTTAAAATTAATAAAATTAAAATAATCATTAAGAAAAAGTTTGCAATTTCTTCACTTAATTGATATTTTGACCTTTTTGCACTGATAAAACGCTGTTTGTTAGCGATTCAACATGCAATAAAATTATTTAAAAGTCTCAAACTTTTTCTCAAATTTTAATAGACTTGTCAAAAATATCTTACAAATTCAGAAAATAAAACCAAAAGTATGGGTCTATGATGTAAATTTTGAGATATAGCATGAAATAAGCTAATTTGGGGTAAAAATTGGAGTTCATTTTTTCGTGACTTTTATGAAATATTAGTTAAATGTGCCAATATACGTTGATAGAAATATTGAAATATTGTTAAAATATGTTTTTTGAAACAACACGAAGATAACCCAATGCATAAACTAGCTGGAAATTTGGTCTGCACTGCAAACAAGAAAATAATTATAATGCTCTAAAACAACTGATTTATGAAAAATCTTCATTTTCTTCTTAAAAACCTTCCGCTACAAAATATAGTCCCTTACTTAACTCTGTAAAGATGTAATTTTCCCTTAACTATTTTATTCAATATAATTTATTTGGCATTGTAAAATAGGAATATACAAGTAGAATTAATATATGACACTGAATTTCCAGACTAGAGGTGACCCAAAATGGCTACCCAAAATCAGAGGAACGTCAGACGACACGTTCCTCAATTTTATATAACTTTTTCCATCTTTACTTTTTACATTAACAAATTACAAATTTATCTGCAATCATAGAAGAGCACAGAAATGGGTGAAAATCAGAACTCTTTATTACGAGGAGATACAAAGAAAGATGCTAGAGGAACGTGTCGTCATGCAGACCTTAAGAATAGAATTTAGATATGATTTTTTAAAGCTATAAATTAAGTATTGTTATGAACTGGCAATTCCTAATACTTTACTTATTAAATTTGGGTATTTTCCCATATCTTTACATAAAGCTCTTCTTCTAAAGGAGATCAATACAGTCTAAAAATGGCCACGGCAATCTAGCCCTGTTAATAATCCTTACCAGATATTTTGAAAGAAACATACCATTCTGACCTTTTTGACCTATTGGTTTTGTTCCAGGGACACCATTACCAATAGTTTCCAGAACAAAGATAGGGGAGCCATTTTGACCACCCACTACATGGAGGAAGCAGACGCCCTCTGCTCACGAGTCGGAATCATGGTCAATGGAAAGCTTGAGTGAGTTAAAAAATCTACTTGAATGCTGTAGTCTTATATGTATTACAACAAAATCACATCACTTATAATAATCTTTTAAGCCTCAAAGATAAAAAAATATTTGGATTTCATTGAACCATACTCTAGTTCAAAATAAAATAAGGAACTTACCCAAACTTATATTCAAGGAGATACATGTATGATTTAAATGAAGCAAAATGGTATAAAATACATAATATATGAATGAAATATATAAAGTGATCTACCTGTAGCTTAGCTGTCCTGATAAACAACATTGATTTAAGCACATAAAATTTTGGTAGATGTCTTGGACCAACTCAACATTTGAAAAACAAGTTTGGAAGTGGATACATACTGGAAGTGAAGTTGAAGGCAGGAATTGCCCATGAGACCCAAGATTCGGTGGAGCAGAGAATGAACACGCTGGAGGAATATGTGTTCTCCATGTTCCCTGATGCTGTGATTGTGGAGAGATTTGGACTGAGAGCTCAGTATAAAATACCCAGGAACAACGTCAAGTCTCTTGCTCTTGTCTTCTCATCTCTAGAAGAAGGTAAAACAAGAAATGTATATGTCTTATTTTTTTGGGGGGGTGGGGGTGGGGGGATATGGTTTGACTCAAACAATTCTTTGCAAACACTATGCTTCTTTATATTGTATATGCCAAATACTATATGGTGTGACACTTATGGGTTGTCAGTGAAAAATTCTATGTTTGGTCAAAACTACCTACCAAGGTATTTACCTTGTGATGTGAGCAATTAATCAACATGACATTTAGAAAAAAGTGATACAAAGAAAAACAAACAAACTGACTATTATCAAATTTATCTACGCCTGGCATTTACACTGGTCCATATTTTTCTTCAGGCAAGCGGACGCATGATATGGAAGAGTACAATTTCAGCCAGTCGTCCTTAGAGCAGGTACAGTACTATCAGTGATGTGAAAAAAAGGATAAATTATTTGATTCTTTGACTCTATGTCTGTATTAACCTGCAAAGTACTGGATTAAATGAAGTGTCTTATTATTGTGCATCTTTTTTAAGATGAAACATTTATTTAAAACTTTTTATTCATTATGAATGTAATTCACAATACACAAGTTTATAATATGTTATAAGATTTATTGGTATGAAAACGACTTTGCTGTAAGCATGTAGACTGTATGTACTGTGTCTTACTGTACCTGGTAATCTCAGGCAGATAATTTTTTTTAAATTGTAATCTAGCAACAACCTGAGATTGTTGCTAGATTACAATTAAAAAAAAAAAAAACCACATAAATATATAGCTCACCTCAGCCAAAGGCTCATGTGAGCTTTTCTGATCAAAATTTGTCTGTTGTTGTTGTCGTTGCCATCATTGTAAACTTTTTAAATTTTAATCTTCTTCTCCAAAACTGCTCAATCAATTTCAAACAAACTTAGCACAGATCATTATGAGGTGAAGGGGATTCAAGTTTGTTTAAATGAAGGCCACACCCTCTTTAAAGGGGAGATAACTTTGAGCTATTGAAAATTTGTTGGTATTTTTAAAAATCTTTTTCTCAACCATTTTTGGCTAGAAAAGTTGAATCTTGTGTAGAAGCATCCTCAGGTAGTTAAAATTCAAGTTTGTTCAGATCCTGTTCCCCGGGGGTTGGGTGGGGCTACAATGGAGGTGAAATTTTACATAGTAGGAATAAATAGAAAAATTTCTTTTAAAATCTTCTTCTCAAAAACGTTTTGGCCAAAAAAGCTGAAACTTGTGTGGAAGCATCCTCAGGTATTTTAGATTCAAGTTTGTACAAATCATGATCCCAATGGGGTAGGGGTGGGGCCTCAGGCTCAGTGGAAGGAGTTGAATTTTTACATTGGAATAACTAGAAAAAAAAATCTTATTCTAAAAAACTGAAAGAAAAGGAGCTCAATGTTTAACTTTGAAAAATTTTGGAGACAATTTTTGAAAATCTTAAAAAATCAAGATGCACTCTACTAAGTTGTCTTGATATTTTGTATTTGATACTCTAAAGGCAGTCTTAAGCTTTTGTTAATTGGCTATTGTTGCTCAGGTGAGCGATGTGGTCTTTGGGCCTCTTGTTTGGATACTGTCATGGCAGAGAGAAATTGCACCTATTTTTCATCTCTTCAATTATTAAAGGTGTTCCTGGAATTTGCCAAAAGACAGCTGGATGAGAATGTTACAGATGAGAATGTTGATAACGAACAGAATTCGCTGGAGCAATCCCTGAGACGTCGTACTTCGTCTAGAGACCAGGGGAAGAGTAGCTCCCAGGGCTCAGCAAATGTTGTGTGAAGAACAGCCCTGAGTGTCATCCAACAAGTGTTATGTGTATCCATGGTGTATCTTATAGCTGTACTTCATCTTAAACCATTTGGGTTAACATATTTAAATATTGTATGCAGGAAAGGAATTAGTTCAGAGGGTTGCGAGTACATGTACTGTATTTTTCTTTTTTTTTTTGATAGGATACATCTCTGAGTAATACTGATGCATTTTATTTTTAATATGCATATACAATTTAGATACAAATATAACTTGAGTGGGTTAAGGTTGGTCCCTACTTGAGTGACGTCATCATTATTAATTCGATCTCCATATACTGTACTGAAAATATGTCATTATCATTACTGGATAGTCACAGAATAATGGTGTAAACCTTGAGTTAATTATATTGCACTAGTACCAGCCAATTGTGTAATTTTCTGCAAGACTGTTTAGAAGGTTTTGATCTTGAGCTACTTTTGAGTTATATGTAGCTGATTCGATTGGAGTTATGTCCAATGTTACTCAAGTGAGCAATGTTGCCCTTGGACCATATATTTTCATGTATGTTAAATATTCAATTGCTTTTACTTTTATTATGGCGTCGAGCGAAGCTCGAAAGCCATCTAGGGATCGTACGGCCGGAAGTTGCCAATTCTAAGGAGCCAAACAACTCAAATGAGTGCAAAGTTTTCTTATGTGTTCGAAGAAAAAAAGATGACATACTTCCATTTTGAGCAGAACGGTACGTCAACAAAACAAGTTGGCAGATACAAAAATTGTTGAGGTCTTTGATAATGTTAATATTTTATTGTAAACAATATGTCTGTGTTTCGGCGGATGAATACACTTTTACCGAAGAACATGCGATAGTTAGGCCTACATACTCAATTTGTTTTTGAAACATACCTGCCTGCAAAACAGATTATTTTGTTTCCAAATCGAATGTTAACAATGCACAGATGTTGATCTTTTAGAAACAAAACTTCCTACAATGGTGATATATCTACACCAAAAGTAATTCTAAACCCTCTACTTTCACTTCGTAAACAACAGGAATGGGTGCTTTCTTATTTCTACCCCTGTTCTTTTCGGCCCGCGTCATTTGGACCCATGTGAATTTTAAATCAAATTGATAATAAGAAACAGAGTGTTTATCAGCAGTATACAATATAAAGAATTAAATACAATCATACTTTTGATATACAAATATATTCTATTTGAATAGAGAAAAAATATCTGAAAAAATTTTAACTTCTAAGATATTTTTAACTAGCATTCAAATTTTTTTAAGAATTAGGTGAGTCAAATTGTAATGAATTGTAATTTAATGAAATATGTGATAAAAAACATAATTTTTATTTATTTGAAAGTAGTCAACTAATGTATTTGTCTTTATATTTGTTTTAAATAGTAAGTATAATTGATACCAATTTTCTAAATGAAGGGTCAATAACAAAATTAGAATGATATCTGAAAAAAAAAATCATACTTCATTTTGAGTTTTCCGTATTAAGTTGACTGCATAAAATCCATATAAAGTATCTGTTTTATTAAAATTGACCATCCGACTCAATTTTTATAAACATTAATCTCCAGCAAAACAATAAGAAAAGTTGATCTCAAGTACAATCATATAAGATCATACTTTGTTTAAAGGATTTTTTTTAATCTATAGTACCTAAATGTATGTGTGATCAATGAAGGAGAACCATAAACAACACAAATAAAAAAAAATATATGCATTTTTGTTAGGTGAGGGGTTTATTTTGAATTTAAAAATAATATTCAGGTTTTTACTCTTCAAATTAATGTCAACTCGACGCCATTGTGGCCCTTCAGGCCTTTGATTTATTATAACTTATTTTTATTATAAACAGCTACATGTGCCATAATTTTTTTTTTCTTTTACAAAAATTATATATGTGGGTTTTTGAATCAAGCAAAAAATAATACCGGTAGGTTGGATGCAATTCCAGATCCAACGGGATTATACTATGTAGGTGAATTATACATTTTTAAATATATAACCAAGATGGCTGTATTATACCTGTATGTTTATTGGTGCTGCTGTAGATATATACCTCTTTTAGAGCAATATGAGCTGCAACTTTCATGCTGAATATCTTTTTTACGAAAATGTTATTTTCTACTAAAATTACAAAAAATATGGTTTTTAAATTTCTGTTAGCCTTATTTTTGTGGGAAAAGCCGTTAAGAAGCCTTAATTGAAACAAAATTGAATTATTGTTGTCCTGTACAAAAATTGAACTGCTATATATTCCTTAGAAAAAAATCTTTCTTCTGACAAAAAATAATGATTTTTTCAAATTTTATTTTTCATAAAAGTTTAAGTTACATGCAGACTTAGCATACTAGCAGGTTTTTGCAGCAAAATAAAATTCTAAAAAATACAGCTCATATTGCTTTAAATTTTATTCTTTTCTAGAACTTGTATCTGGATTCTTTGGTGACATTTTTTTCTCCATGACTATATTGTATTTTAAATTGTTACATGTTTTTTAATCATACCATTATTTATAATGCCCATTTTGTAAAGGAAGAGAACTTCCTGCTCTGCAGAAGTTTGACAAGGTCATTTGATTTCTTTTTAGTATTATCTTTGTTAAATATTGATTGCTTAACAGTTTTAAAGGCCGTATATATTTCTCATAATGAAAATATATACTCCCTACCTTATAATACTAGGTAGAGGATATATTATATGAGAAAAATATATATCGTCAGGTGCCTGCCTTAAAAAAGGAGCAAATGAGCAAATATTATGTTAAACAAACATTATTTATTGTTATATCAGTTGTTTAGTGCTACCCGCTATGTTTCTTTTAATAGTCGTCACTGTTTTTAGCTCAAGTGAGCTTTTCTGATCACATTTTGTCTGTCGTCCGTCTGTCTGTCCGTAAACTTTTCACATTTTTGACATCTCCTCAAAAACTACTGGGCCAATTTTAACCAAACTTGGCACAAAGCATCCTTAGGCAAAGGGGATTCAAAGTTGTGAAAATTAAGGATCACGCCCTTTTCAAAGGGGAGATAATAAGAATTTATTTTAAAAAATTGAGAAATTTTCAAAAATCTTCTCAAGAACCAATTGGCCAGGAAAGCTGAAACTTGTCTGGAAGCATCCTCAGGTAGTGTAGATTCAAAGTTGTGAAAATCATGACCCCCCGGGGTAGGGTGGGGCCACAATGGGGGTTGAATTTTTACGTATGAGTATATAGAGTAAATCTTTAAAAATCTTCTTCTCAGAAACTAATTAGCCAGGAAAGCTGAAACTTGTGTGGAAGCATCCTCGGGTAGTGTAGATTCAAAGTTGTGAAAATCATGACCCCCGGGGGTAGGGTGGCGCCACAATGGGGGGTTGAATTTCTACATAGGAATATATAGAGTATATCTTTAAAAATCTTCTTCTCAGAAACTAATCAGCAAGGAAAGATGAAACTTGTATGAAAGCATCCTCAGGTAGTGTAGATTCAAAGTTGTGAAAATCATGACCCAGTGGGGTAGGGTGGGGCCACAATGGGGGTTGAATTTTTACATAGGAATATATAGAGTAAATCTTTAAAAATCTTCTTCTCAGAAACTAATCAGCCAGGAAAGATGAAACTTGTGTGGAAGCATCCTCAGGTAGTGTAGATTCAAAGATGTGAAAATCATGACCCCAGGGGGTAGGGTGGGGCCACAATTGGGGGTTGAATTTCTACATAGGAATATATAGAGGAAATCTTTAAAAATCTTCTCCTCAAAAACTGATCAGCAAGGAAAGCTGAAACTTGTGTGGAAGCATCTTCAGGTAGTGAAGATTCAAAGTTGTGAAAATCATGACCCCCGGGAGTAGGATGGGGCCACAATTGGGGGTCGAATTTTTACATAGGAATATATAGAGTATATCTTTAAAAATCTTCTTCTCAAGAACCATTTGGCCAGGAAAGCTGAAACTTGCGTGGAATCATCTCCAGGTAGGGTATATTCAAAGTAGTGAAAATCATGACCCCCAGGGTAGGATGGGGCCACAATGGGGGGTCAAATTTTTACATAGGAATATATAGAGGAAATCTTTAAAAATCTTCTCCTCAGAAACTAATTAGTATGGAAAGCTGAAACTTGTGTGGAAGCATCCTCTGGTAGTGTAGATTCAAAGTTGTGAAAATCATGACCCCCCGGGGTAGGGTGGGGCCACAATTGGGGATTGAATTTCTTCATAGGAATATATAGAGTAAATCTTTAAAAATCTTCTTCTCAGAAACTAATCAGCCAGGTGATTCTTTAAAATTGTTTAGACTTTGGCCCCTTGATGACTCTTGGGCCTCACAAGGGGTTCAGAGTTTGATATAGGTTTATATCCCATACATAAACAATTGTTTAGGATCTTTTTGAGAACTGCAATGCTCAACATGTGTTATGACTATAAAATCATCCTGTTAGAAAAGGGACTAATGATAATAAAAATAAGAATATCCAGGGGGGGGGGGAAATGTATTTTCATTTATACAGGATCTACATGTATTATACTACATTGTCCAGATAGTTTGTATTATGACAAATGTATGTATTAAGCTGATTTCGTCATACCTATTGTTCCTCAGGTGAGCGATGTGGCCCATGGGCCTCTTGTTGTTTTTGGAAATATCAATACTGGTATTATGTTTTGTTATTTTTTATTGCATTTCCCCCATTGTCTTGCTTGAGGTGTTGGTATAATTTAACTTCCTTGTCAGAGAGTGTGCCTTAATCTGAAATTGATCATAGAGATACACAATAAATAAAGAGAAAAGAATTGTAACACTGATTATATCTAAAATGACCCAATTGGTGGTTATTTTGTCACTGATTTTATTGCAAACAATATATCAACCTTGTTCATTATCTTGGCTTAGTCAATAAGTTTTGATCTTCATTGTTGCCTTATACAATCAATTATCATGGAATAATCAAAATTAACATTTTGCACATATCACAATTTTCATATTTTTATATTTACATCTACCAAGTATTATTCCCTCTATTTCTTACGGAGACTTACAGTTAATTCATAGCTCTATAGAAACAGCCAGACTGAAATCTACACGCCCCGTTTATCGATTGGTCGAAATCTACAGCGGCTGAAACTGACAAGAAAGTGACAGGACTGAAATTGACACGCCCAGTTTATCGATTGGTCGAGACCTACAACTACCTAAGAAAAATCACGGACTGCACGAAATAACCATGATGATGTCAGACTCAAAGTCTCACAGGAGACGATTTGGCTGTTTCTTTTAGCTAACGTACTTATGTACATTAACAGTAATTTAGTGAATTTTACTTACTTTTTACGCTCAATTTATTAATTAGTTTAAAGAAAGATGTTAATATAAACAATAAAATGCTTTCTTTGGTGATTCATTCGGGTTATGAAGGTAGCGATCATTGCAGAAAAAATTTACATAACCCGCTAACGCGGGTTATGTATTTTTTCTGCAATGTCGCTACCTTCATATCCCGAATGAATCACCAAAGAAAGCATTTTATTGTTTAAATATTTACATTTGGAAATATGCTTCCTTATATGAACCTATAGAAAAGCGAAAACGTTCAATTCTGTATGAACTTTTCATGACGTCACAATGATCATAGCATGCGCTTATCGCTTGTCGCTTGGATTATTGTAAACATAAAATCTCGGTTATTTTAACAGTTCTGAACGATTTGTCTTTTTCAAACGTAAATATAAGTAATAAACAGCAATGTTAAAAAGTTCACCGGGCTATGAAGTTGGTTGGTACGTGATCAAATCTACTGAGAAGCCCTTGGGCTTCACAGGATTTGATCACGTGACCAACCAACTAACTTTTAAAATTGCTGTTTATTTCTTAAATGAATTTGATTAAGCTTTATTTGATGTATGGGATTTATGTAAATATTATGATTTAGATTGCAATATTTTATTACCATGAACAATTATTATTTAAACATTCCTTCATGTATATTTAAATTTTTCTCTGAATCAAAATTCATGAATGATATTTAGTTTTACAAATTTATTTATTAATAATATCTTAGAATTGTATATCTAATTTCTTTATTTATTAATGACATGGAATTTAATTGCATGTATGCATAGCTGCGCATATATTTAAACAATAAAATGCCTTCTTTGTTGATTTATGAGGGGCATGAAGGTGGCGACATTGCAGAAAAAATATATAACCCGCTTTTTTTCTGCATTGATCACTACCTTCATAACCAGCATGAATAATCAAAGAAAGCATTTTATTGCTTATATGTACATCTTCCTTTTCACAAATTAATAAATGGATCGTAAAAAGTAAGAAAAATTAATTAAATTACGGTCAATGTACATCAGTATGTTGGATAAAAGAAACAGCCATATCGTCTTCTATTGGATTTTGAGTCTGACGTCATTATGAATATTTCGTGCAGTCCTGATTTTTCTTAGATTGATGAAGGTTTGGACCAATCGATAAAAGGGGCGTGTTGATTTCAGTCCTGTGTAAGTTATGTGTAAAGTAAGTGGGTTTACAGTATTAAAATCAGGACATTCATAGATTGAGCAATACATTTTTATTTTTACATCAAATTTATTTGTGACGAGATTTTTGGAAAATTATTAGTGTTGTACGTCACTTCCAAGTAAATTTTCAAATTATTATGATAATAGTCTTCCACTTTTGATATTATCGTACCTTTATTTGACCGATTTTGTAGAGATTTCTCCCTATAAAATATTGAACAAAATGTGATTTCTTTTCAGGGATGTGTACATGTACATGTAGTTGTAACATCTTTTGTTTTATATATATTATACATTAGACTTGCCTACATACATGTATTATTAAATCATATTAATGTTTTGATAGTTTTGATGTTTTGTTTAGTTTTGATATAATTATGTTAATGCTTTAAACAAGGTTAAGAATTGGAGACTAACAGAAGTTTGGTTCATAGAAAACGGCATCCCAATACAGGTTACTTTCGAAGACTGCCTATTTTTTAAGCTGACCTGAGCCCAGCTCTCAAGTGAGCTTTTCTAAGCACTGATACCTGAAGTCAAGCTGTCTATATCTATTGTTATGTGCAAGAATATCGCATGAGTTGAACAGACTGTTAAGATAGTGTTATTTTTTTCCCTCCCAAAATGCTAGCTGCAAAATGTAGATCCATGGAAAATTTGGTTTGACACGCCGTGAAATCCAGTAGACGTTTAAAAGCATATGTCGTCACTTAAATACTTACAATTGTTTTTAACTTAAAATCTTTGAAACATTATCACCAGCCCTGTAAAATAAAAAAGTATGGTTTGTTTCCATGTGAAATGGCGACTCTGTCTGCACGTTAATTTACATGTAACAATTCGATGTCGGTAAGCGTGTTTGAGAGAAAGTCTGCGGCAAGTAAAGCATCAACTTCAGTAGTAAATATTAGTCTGATAAATTTTGAGGTAAATAAATGTTTCTACAGGCTGAGTAAGCTACGAAATAGGGTATTGATCACTGATCAGTCCAAAATTTAACAGGTTTGCGCCGTAAAATGCAATTTTTGTGTATGTTTATAGGCATATGCACACTTTCCATTGATCGATTGATGTTCAATAAAATGCAATGTCTTTTGTTATATTTTTTTTTTGTCAGTAAATGTTGTGAATTCTTTGTAATAAACTACGACAAAATAAATAACGTCTCAAATTAAATTGATGCGTTGAAATGGCTGAATTAAATGAAATTGGGAACATGTAATTATGTTTAAAACATCGATGGACAAGACATAGGGGTTACAGTTTACGCAACAACAAAAATTACAAGAAGAACGATTATTGAGAGAACTCTTGCACAACTATTGCTGTGATTTAGTTGCAGTCTTATTACATTCAGCGCTAGCGTCACAGAACATGTACATTTGGTCCGGCAGCTGGGCCCGTTTCATCAACGATTGTACGCCTAGTTGTAGTTCTACGCCGGCGTAAGTTCCGGACTAGTGTGAATACCGGTATTTATGTTTTATCAAAGTGCGCATCTTTACGCCGGACTAAAGTTAAGTCAATATTTTCGTCTAATCATGGGTAGGCGGACGTATGTATACATAAATGTTTCGTAAACAAAACCGTCACATTTGAGGAGCACGGTTTTTCAGACACGGAACAAACTTTTTTTGGATATTCACACGAATGTGTGTTCGTTCGTCCTAAATTGCGTTCGCCCTTGACGCCATCCGCCCAAATTTCCGTTTGCCAAAGTCCGTTCGCCTTAAATTTCGTTTGCCCGATGTCTGTTCGCGAAAAAAAAACATTAAATTTTAAAATTATTTGTTTTCAATAAAATCTCAAAAACTGTGTCAAATTGATATTAATTAACGTTTTTCAAATTTTGAGAAAATGTGTTTTCGACTAGTAGGCCTACTGCATTAAGTAAATGTTTTTGTGCTTGCCGGTTATTCACAGTTACTAGGGATCCTAATCGAACAAAATTCATAAAAATCCGCATGACTCGATCAAATAATTAAAGTATTGAAGTACTGAAAGCCAGGCTTATTTGATGTAGCATATTGTGTAGTAAAAACTGGCAATCTCTCTCTCTCTCTCTCTCTCTCTCTCTCTCTCTCTCATGCTCCGGCAAAGCGTCAGAGGGTGACTTAAATTTTTCATGCGCATTGTACAGTATATGTGCTCAAAATGCATAGTCAGTAGTCTTGTTTTTAAGACTCGTAATTAATAAGGAAAAAAACCACTCGTCGCTAAAGAACCTGGGGGAATAAGCCGAGGCATATGCCCACAAGTGGCCACAACCCACAGGCACCTGACGTTATATATTTTTCTCATAATAAAAATAAATACCCTATATCCACAGGCACCTGACGTTATATATTTTTCTCATAATAAAAATAAATACCCTATATCTAATAATACACAAGGTACCCATTCCCGCCATCTTGGATTTATTTCAAACTGTCACATCAGCTGGAAGTTTTGCTTGAAACTCATCGGTAAAATTATTTTGCGATCCTCTCCGTCTCCCGATCGGTCATTCAACATCTAAGCTTACAACCAATTCAACCAAAACGGTGCATTACAACTGTCATTAATAAAAATCACCCCTCGATCTGCATCTACTGCCTAAAATATACGACAAAAGGCTAAAGGGTGGACGGAAGTTGACATAAAATGCATCAGTCAACTGGTATGATGACCCACTCTATAAAAATCTATAGTCTGAGCATCCGATTTCATTAGCATTTTGCTGCTTATTTAGCATATACATATTTTGATGTCTTAATATCAATTAAATTTGAAGTCAATTTTTGAAGGTTTTGGCAATACTGAATGTAAATGATTACATATGTTTAATAAATGTAACAAAAGTGATATTTGTAAGAAAAAAAATTGTGGGGTTTTCAAATGGACTTGAGTGCTTTTATGCCTCGGCTTATTCCTCCACGTTCTTTATTCACAGAAAAAACAACAGTACATATGACAAAATATGACTGTGTGTAACTGTTTGGTATAGCAGAAGCTTTTACTTTGACGCTGTTCGGTGTTTTGTTTACTTTTGACGTTGTGCTATTTTTATATGTAACATTGGCGATTTGCCTGCCTTTAGGCAGGATTTTGCTTTCAGCAAAGCCCGGCTAAAAATGATCGATTTGATTTTAGGAAAAATTCTGGAATGAACCAACTGTTTTTGTTTGCAAAAAATATTTAATCAGTGAAGTAATCAACCAAAGTTACCGATTTATTTTGCTCTCCCTACCTACAGGTAACTGTCATGCTACTTATGAATACCGGTACATGTAAATATGGTACGTAATTTGAATATTCAGTCATCTTTCTATACACCATTTAACACAATAATTTTTTGCATAATTTTCGGAAGTGTACATGTTTCCAAGTATTATATGTATATGCAAACTAATACTAGTTTTTTGTGCTTTTGTGCCATTTCTTTGACATGTCTGATTAATAATATGATTATTGTGTTAAAGACTCCGCGTTCTACAGGTCCATGCACCGTGTTCTGCAGAGCAAATACAAGAAAATGACTTGAAAATTGGACAGAATGTAGATTTATGATTTTATGATTTTGACAGATTTGTATTCTTTAAAATTGCGTTGAACGGTGATTTACAAAAATTATCGACGATTTTGTTGTTCAAACACCAACAGCGGAAAGATTTCTTTCTCGATTTGTTATAATTTTGTACCATTTGAAAGCTTAATCATTCCTTTATGGTTTAGACCCAAAAGAAATTTCAATTATAATAAACATTTTATGAGCAAGTTTGAAGGAATATTAAAGACCTTAGCTTTTCCGTGTGAACTAAACACTGCTCCGCGTTCGGAAGAGTCCTCCGCGTTCGGAAGAGCCGTATGATGGGGGTGTTTTGTGAAAAAGGCTACTGGTCTAAAACTTGGCAGCGATTCAAGTACAAAATCTGACGTCATAACACTCGGTAGGAGAGCCAGGCTAACACTTGGCACTGATTCAAGCATAAAATGACGTCACAAATGAAGACTCAGATTATTTGAGATTTTCGAATGTTTTATTGGAATTAGAACAATGAAAAATAGCCCCAAAAAAAAGGTTTTCTGTAGTCATGAATTTTCGTTTCTGACTATTCTGAAGGAAAAACGCTCTATTATATACCCTTTTTGTGGTGACGAAATGTACCTCAGGAATTGTGTAACCTAACGTTACCTGTAGGGATTTTCCATGGGGCATCGGGTTTTTCCTATGAGTCATGGGTTTTTCCTTGAAATCTAGGAATTACCATGAGTCATTGGTTTAACATTTAATATTTGTTAGTTTGATAAGATTTTGTTGCTTCTGATTGGTCGAATTTCTTTGATCCCTGCATCAATAAAAAGGTACTTTTCTCTACTGTTCTGATTTAATACTATTTATAGAACGGGAATTTCCAAAATAAACACTGTCAATAAAATGTAGTGTCTGTTTAAGTGTAAGCAAACATAGTACAACTTTATAAATATAAAAAATTAAGAGTTTAATCTTGAAAAATAAACAACACACATTATTTAATTCACTAAATAGAAAATTAAGCGTCTTCTCGTGATTTCGTCTGCTTGAGATCAACGATCAACATTTACAGCGAGGCTGACTGTTTCAGGAATAATTATAATGAACATATAGGCCTATACACTTGAAATCACGGTAACACCCCTGTTCAAATTTGGTAACGATGAGTTTTAAATTAACACATGTACATGATCGGTCATGAGAATAAGCATCGTAAAGCAAAGCAATGAATAGTGTATCAACTCCTTCAGCGTATTCCAAGCTTTTGAAACCGATACTGGGAAGACGGTGCAAAAAGTCGCATCACCTTGAATCATTGAGCCTCTCAAATCGTGACTATGAAGGCTCTTGAAAAAAAAATGATTTTTAAAGAATTGGAAGAATCCTCATAAAATCCAGAGGACCAAGAGACATCAATTATTGACGAAACGTTTTACCAATAAATATCAAATTGTATATGATAAACGTCAGATCATTAATCATTTTAAGACACTTCCATTTGGTTATTAACTTCTTTTGTTTTGATTGTTGTGAATAAAAAGTTATGAAAAAACACCATCCTTGTTCTTATTTAATATTAGGACCAGAGTCCCACTTTTTTGTGGGAAATAAAAACTACAGATTGAAATGCAACAAATTTATTGAACAACAAACTCAGCAAAATTCATAAACAGTGAACGACAATATGGGTAATGATTACAAACAATGAAATGTATTTACAATGAAATAGTCATTATTATTTACACAAAAAAAAAATAAAATAAAATGGGGTGATAAACAAGTACTTAAACAGTCCAATATTCAAATTTAACTCACAGTAATTCAGTTCACATTTTCTTAATTTTCTCAATGACCTGGCAGACTTTAAGTAACTTCAACAGCTCGTTGTGGTTGTCCTCAATCATTTTCAATTTCAAGTAAGATTCCCAAAGCAATTGTTGTTTGGCTCTTCTTAGTTTTTTCTTCATTTCTTCATCCTCTTCTTCTTTTTCTTTTCTTTTCTTTTCTTTTCAGTCCTGGTCCCTTTGTCTTCTTCCTCCTTCTTCTCATCCTGTTTTTCCTCCTCCTCCATTTTAAAATATCTCTTCTTCTTCTTCTTCCTGTTCTTCTTCCTGTTCTTCTTCTTCTTTTTCTTCTTCTTCTTCTTCTTCTTCTTTATCTTCCCCTCTCCCTCTTCTCCCTCCTCCTCCTCTTTTTCTCTCTTTTCCTCTTCTACCTTCTCCGTATTTTCTTCCTCCATAAGCTCAAACAATGAGGGATGTTCAAGGGTTCCATGACATCCTAAAGGCTCCTCCGGAATATCTCCCTTCATTTCTTCTGTTTTTTCTTTGACCATCGGCGAGGGTTTCACAATTGGTTATAACCTTTGCTCCCGTCTTTAAAAGGAACTTCAATGATCTCCGTTAATGAAATATGAAAGTGACGGCTAATCTCCCTACAGCTCCCTTATATAACACTTAAACTGGGTTTTTCCAAGAAAAAAATATTGCTCATGGTTTTTTCGATGACGTCATTTTTTGTACTTGAATCCATGATTGTACGCAATAAAATACTATAGTATAGTATCTGTCGTCTGTTTTAATATTTCTTTGTAAAATGGCTGAAAAAGATATACTTGGATTAATAACAGCGGGGAAAAGGAAACGGGGGGGGGGGCTAATTTGACAAGTGAAGAGGAGATAATTCTAGATAATAGAAGAGGTTATGAATTTTGAAGACAGATTGTTTGGGAAAATGAAAAGGGCGGAGGTCAAAGAAAAGCACGGGGAAATAAAAGAAGAGACATGGAAGTCCATAGCAGACACTCTGAACCTGTAAGTATTATGATATCTATCTGTATTTCACTTACTTCTTGGTTGTTTTGACCAGACGATTCCCGTTGCATATTCTAACCTCCCTTAGTAGGTGTATATACAAATTTTACCCCAGTATAATCCAGTCCTATATTATAACTGGCCGTGTGCTCTACTTTCAATAATAGGAAATGCGTACAGTTTATAAAAATGCATTCCTTATTCTTCATTAAATTGTATAACACATCTTAAATCATAAACACACTTTGATATTATTGTATTGGCATTATAATGTATATATATAACATACACGCATACATGCATATTATATTTACGTGATCCCAGACCGTAAAAATCTACGTATCTACGCTCCTCTCTTAAACCTGACTTAACATATAAAACACACCATACCAGTATTTTCTTTCTGAAATATAGATCTAAAAGACATGATTGTAAAGATTTTGTTTAAATCTATACAGTATATATTATCAATAAAAATAAATAAATTCTAGAAAAACGAAATTCCAACTATTTGCTTTACACAAAATGTAATGTTTATTTTCTCTTCTTCTTTTTTTTTATTTTATTTAGACAATTTAACAAAACAAAGAGGTACATATTGGCATTTAAAGTTTAAGACTTTGTATATTAGTAAGCAAAACTCTGTTGATAATTTACATAAATTTTTAGTGAAAGAGAAAATTGATGGCATACGCCAGCCAAATACAGGGGGAGGTCCACCATCGGCGCCCCTTACTCAAGAGGAGGAAGCCCTGAATGTACCAAGCAATGGACACCCGACCCAATATTGTTGGGTTGGTCGGGGGCATCGATTCCGATGGTAATGAAAAATATCTTCTTTATTAAAGGTAGAACGTTGTAAAAGTAAATTCATATTTATACGTTCTTGCATTGTCATTCTGAAAAAAAAACACCAAAGAATATATAGTTATATAGAACCAATGCCATCTGTCCAATTGCTGGCTGGGAATGAGATCACGTGCACCGGTGATGCTTCAGCTTCTTCTGAATCTTCAGCTTGCATGACCTTCGGGTTATCTTTAAACAGGAAGATGGGTGAGATACCTACATATTTTTGTTACTATTAAGTAAACGGGGAAATACAGAAGACAAAGTAGAACACTACAATAAAATTTTAATAATTCTTTTTATGTATCGGGGGTATTTGCAAATAAAACTTGAAAACGAAAAGCTCAGCCAAGAAATTGGTAAACTTCAACAAGAGCAGAAAAAAGTAGAAAGAGAGGAAAAGAAATTTCAAATTGAGGCCGAATTATTAGAAATTAAGAAGTCTTATCTTTTGTGTAAAATTAAGTTCTGAATTTCCGGAATTCATTTTAGACCCTTTATGTAAAAGACCAAATACCTTTGAAAATTGAAGTGATATGGTCACGATTTCGGTCAAATTTTATTTTTCTATTTCTGTTGTTTACATACAATTACTAGTAATGCTTTCCAGTAATGCAACTTATCAATATTTGATTGTCAGTCGTAGAGCTATAAGCGAAAAACAGAGCTTGTAAACAAAGCTTAGATCATGTTTTTGCTTACAATTTGAATGCTAAGATGTTTTGAATGTTGAATAATAATATCACAGGGTGACAATCATATGTTTTTATTTAATTATAGTAATAGTAGTAAGATTTTATTCATTCATTCATTCATTCAATCATCAGTCATTTTCATTCATGCGTGTATTGATTAGTATTGGTTGAGTGGTGTGTTTTTGGTGTCACGTGATTGTCGAGTTTGAGTTGTATTCCTGTGGTCAGATATTGTTGTTCCTTAGGGGTGAGATAGATTGGTAGAACCGGTATGTGTGGGGTGTGGTAGCTAAGTACGCATGTGTGAATGTTAGTATAAATACCTTTTTACTAATTTTTGAGGCGCATCGCTATCAGCGATGTAGCCTCATTGCTGTCAGCTCACTTCTCTCGGCTTATATACAAGCGGCGTCATAGAACACAAGTATCAATGCGCCAATAAATATATAGTGCCGTTCTGATTGTTACGTATTTTCAACCAGGAACATATATTCAGTATTCGTTTTAAAAATATCAACAAATCATTACAACAGATATTTCCTTTACACATTGAAAAAACATCAACATCAATGAAAGATCAAAACAAAGATTAATACGCAGATGAGATGGACTGGCGATGTACGTACGATAGGGACAGAGGACCAGTCAACCGATGAGATAATTTGCATAACAACAGTTCGTACTTCAATTTAACAGCGGTGACGTTAATTGTTTGAATATCGGAGGTAAAAAAGTAATAATTTCGTATATAAAATATTTAATATCAAAATGAGAGTAAGTGGCTGTCTTCCTATAGCTAGGAACAGATTTCGTATTTTATCACTTGATAAAACGAATAAGACGTTTAACTGAATGAGGAAAAGCGCGCCACCTTCCCCATGTGTAGAATGGCGATATTTAACAACTTGTAGTGATGTTTTTAGCTACCTTCAATGTGATGCGCCGCTCAGGCCTTCAGGCCTTTGATTCTATTAATTTCCTACGACGACACGTCATAGTTGTATGATCTCCTGCGAGACATCATCATTATACAATTCTATAGCAGTATTCCTAGAAATTCCTTAAGGAATGTATGAATTAATTCTGGTAAGGGATATGTCCATATTTATTGAAATAACTGAAATTAAATAATTAATATTGCGTGAGTGAATTCTATGAGCGTTTCATTTTCGTGAAAGCGTGTCTGCTATGTTCTTTGGACCCGAAATATACCGAACTTTAAATTTGTATGGTTGCATACGTAACACCCAACGTTCTATTTTAGTGCAGACCTTTGACTTTGCAGAATAAACACATTCAAGCGGCTTGTGATCAGTGAGGAGCTCAAATTCTATATACCGTAGAGATAAACATGAAATCTTTCACATGCCCACACTAGTGTTAACGCCCCTTTCTCCGTCTGAGAGTAACGACGTTCCGTATTGCTCAAACTACGGCTCGCATATGAAATAACACGAAATTCACCATTTTGCTCTTGAACAAGTACCGCCCCTAGTCCAACGGGACTAGCATAGGCAGTGACTTTAGTCGGCGCAGATGTGTCATAGTAGCCTAACGTTTCGGCATCCGCAAGACGACGCTTCAGTTCAACAAATGATTCTTGTTCCGATTTTCCCCATCTAAAAATTGCATTCTTACATGTCAACTCGCGTAATGGGGCAGCAATTGTTGCTAGATCCGGAATAAATCTAGAACTGTACTTCACAAGTCCCAGGAAGCTGCGAACTTCTGCTGAAGTTTTCGGTTCGCGCGCGTCGACGACAGCTTTGACTTTAACATCCGCCGGACCTATGCCACGACCAGATAACACATGACCCATAAAAACAACCTGGGACATGTTCAATTGACATTTGTCCCTATTAAGGATAAAACCTTTCTCATACAACACTTTGACAACATTTTCAAGACATCTATTATGTTTTACTTGACTACTTGCATGTACAATGATATCATCCATAATATTGTGTACACCCTCACAGCCCTGCAACACTTGTTGCATGACCTTCTGATACATTTCAGGGACACAACTAATACCAAACATAAGACGTTTGTATCTAAATACACCCTTGTGTGTTACAAAAGGAGTAATTTCTCAAGATTCAGGTTTCAATTAAATTTAATCTGGTGGTATGCCAAGTTTGCTAAAAATAGTACTATATTTCATTTCATTTCAAAAAGTTCATCAATGGTTGGAATAGGATGACGAACTCTCTTGACGGCGGTATTGGCCTGGTGCATGTCTACGCACAATCTGATGTCATCACCTGAATATTTCGGAACGCACACAACGGGCGACACCCACGAACACGGCTCTTCAACGCGTTCAATGATGTCCAGGTCGAGCAGTTGATCTAAGTTCTTGGCGAGTTTGTCACGCAAACTATACGGTATCCGCATCATTGGTTGAATTATTGGCTCAACATCTGGATCAATCGGAATTTCTAGTTGAAACGATTTCAGCTTTCCTACCCCCTTGAATCACTGAGGGTACTTATCAAACACAGAACGGTTATCTGCGTTGACGGCATTACTTTCACTGCGCACAATCTGTAGAACACCCAACTGTATAGCTGTATCACGACCAAGTAGGACCTGTCTCTTCCCATCGATGACCACGAATTCCACATCCGGTATAACGGTTTGGTTGTATTTCACGGTTGCTGTAAATATGCCAGCTACCTTCAAGGGCTCTTGACTTCCATAAGCGAAGAGTTCGCTGTCTACATATTAAAGATCATAAGCCCGAGAAGGGAAAAAACAAGAAAAAAGAAATGTTTTCTTTCTCGGGCTTATGATCTTAAATACAAAGATGTAGTTGCCAGGTTAAAATCCGGTGTTTTATATATTATTTAGATTTTAGTTTAGTACTAGTTTTGTAGATGTTTTTCTCCTTTCATTTGTTGTCCTGAAGATGGGACGGGTTGTCCCGAAAATATTTTACTTTATTGTTCGTGTCGTTGGTTATTTTTAGTTTTTAGTGCTTTCTTATATATATATATATATATATATATATATATATATATATATATATATATATATATATATATATATATATATATATATATTTAAAACGAATTATAAATCTATATACATGTATATACATATCCTCTATACTATAAAATCAATTGTACAGTATAGAGGGTAGACATTCATAAACTTAACCAAAGTTCTAAGTGTTCACCCAATATTACTCATTGATTGTATGAAATTCGGCTACGATGGTTTCCATCAAACTCTCAACTGGTTAAAAGCGATGTAGCGATCTTGATCTTGATCTTTGCTTGCGACACAAGACTTCGACCTTTGCTGGATTGCTGGATATCATGAACACTTCCGGTTTGGTTGAGTTTCCTCAGAGCTTTCAGATTTTTGTTGGTTGTTGATTGAAAAAACGATAAACTAATAGCATTTTAATTGAAAAATACGTACGTTGTACTTCAAAGTCTATTTTCCCTGCCAGACCTACTTAAATAAAAATCAAACAATACCAAACATACGGATTGCCAAATACATTTCGAGGCCAAAAGAGCAGTAGATTTACATAGAGTACAATCTGTCGTTGAAACAATTCAGATACCAACAATCCAACTGTTCTTGTTTTTTCTCATTATTGGTCATTCTGTGCATTTGAAGTTGCAATAATTATGAAACACGTTCTGGAAAACACAGTTTTCTTATTTTGATGTTTCGACACGGGTAACTGATTTGAATCAGTGTTTTATTTTTTCTTTGCTATTGTTGAAAAGACGTATCGGTTACGAAATGTAAACATTTTCATATAATTTAAAAAAATTTCAAATTATTCAATTATCAGGGTGAACACTTTTTTGGTGTTTTTTTTTTAGTTTTGTTAATTGTACAAACAGCGCTGTACTGATCATTGGTCATTTACAAAATTAGATTGGGAGCGCCAATGACCAGGCAGTACTTGCATGAGATGCACATAAGAATATTTTGTTGCTCAGTAACAATAATAAATTACGTCTAACGAATGAGAGTATAAAAGCATAGTTGAAAGTGAACACTTGATGTGGACTTTAAATATACAAAAGCAATTCACAAAACATGGTGTTGTCTGCTGGAGAGAGAAGTTTTTTGTTTTGTTCATAAATAATTTCTTTAACTGTTCTTCCTTAAACAAGATATTGTAAAAAACTGTTCTTCCTTAAACAAGATATTGTAAAAGACATAAAGCATTGAGAATGGTGATATATAGACCTTATTACATATTAAAGGTTATAGAGTCAACAAACATTATGCGTTATTCTAAATCTGTAGTTTCATTAACAGTTAGCTTATCAAATCTACATTACCTACTAATCATAATTGATCAGATAATTCTTTGTAGAATGAAACCCATATCTGCCAAACCCCGAGAAGTATTTTGTAGAAAATTGATCTGCTCTTTTATATTGAACTTATTTCAGAGTACAACCATATAGCGACTAAAGACTATAATACTAATCGCATTCACTTCGTCCATTGCATGGTTTAATTTGTTAGTAAACAGCCTTTAGTAACAGTAATGGAAACTAGTCTGCATAGATAATAGTCTGTGCTGGAATCGTTTACACTCAGAGTTTGGAGAAAACAAAACTACGCGTATTTGAAAGCAATTTATTTATTCATTAACTGAAGCATTATAAATTCAAAGTATCTATGTACTGAAATGCAAGAAAGAAAGAAATATGTTCTTTGGTTGAGGAAAATTTACATATGATTGTCATTAAGCAAACCTTGTTAAGAGCATACATACAAGTTTATACAAGAACGGATATGGGTTACTCCATATTCAAGATATTCGACTTTTAAATTGCTTGAATTTCCACTGTTAAAATCACTGAACTTGTTAAGAAAACTGTCGTATATAGTTCTTATGTCTGCAGCAAATACTGCTACCAGTCTTGCGTCACTAGAAAACAGTGCACACATCCTTCTACGTATACACAAATATGATGCAGGTGTTGCATAACCATTCCGTCATTACACAATCATACACAATAAATAATGAAAAGAGAATGTGTAATAACAAACAATAATCATGAAAGTAATATATATATATATATATATATATATATATATATATATATATATATATATATATATATATATATATATATATATATATAAAGCACTGAAAATGGCTAACGACACGAACAATTGAAATTGTCAAATTTTCTGGACAACCAGTCCCTTCTTCAGGACATAAGAGAAACAAAAAGAATTACATAGATATCTATGGATATACTCTCTAGAAAATGGTCTATCATTGGGTATATATGGATTTTTCCTAGACTGCATCTTAAGCGGGTGCAAAAATGCCACCTTGGTACTGGAATAATTATCCGGCACAGTGTTTGTATATCTTTTACAGTGGCAAACAGATTAATAATAAATACGATTTTGTATGCGTTTAAGTTAAATCAACAACATACTTAATAGCGTTCTGATTTTATGATTTTAACGCAGATACCAATCTATCCCAGAACATCTCCTTCGCTGTTTTTTCGTTTGCCCATTCTATAAATGTGGTAGATTTCAAAAGCAAGTGTAGAGAGTTGTTCATGTTTTTGGCAAGAATGTTTTCCAAAACGACAACCACCACCGTGTTCTCCCCGTGATTTATCGAACGTAATTGTGCCATCGTGGTTTCGAACCGACACCAATGGCTTTGGGCAAAACTATTAGAGAGGATGATTAAAATCTTTCTACTGCGGTGCATAGCGTCAGTTATGTTGTCAACAATTAGTTTTCCAACCTGAAAATCCCTGTCATGTAAGCACAGTTTCAGGTTTTCTTTGTTCTCCAATATGGGTATCATTTCTGAAATGACCCAGATTCCGTCATCAGAATTGTAAGCTACAAAAACATCGAAGGCAAAATCATCACCACCAAGAACTTCGTATCCCCTCTTTTTTGCGCGCAAAAGGTACACATAATATTTGATATGCCAGCGTTTCTTGTATATTATAAAGGAGACAATAAATATAACTAAAACTGCGAAAAATATGTAAATAGCCATGATAATGTAGGGATTTAGTGGGTGACAGAAATGGTAACTTAGTTGAAAATCAGCAAAACTTCTCCCTTTCCATTCTTGTGGCAAATTACATATATAATCATCTGGCCATCCAAGAAGGCGATTAGGATTGGATTCGACCCATTTCCGAAACCAAACAAGGTCACAGTTACAAAGGAATGGATTGCCTTTTAAACTCATCTGATTAATCTTAATGGGAATATTCGTCTCATTTATACTGGTTATCTTGTTATTGTCCATCAACAGAAACTTAAGAGACGATGAGGCAAATATTTCCTTTAGATGGGTTTGGTTGAAATCACAATCATCTAAGTAGAGTTTCGTTAAGTTTGGCATGACCTGAAACAGTGATGGTGGAAACGTAGATAAGCGCGTTTTGTTCAATGTTAATTCTTCAAGACGCTTAAGAGGCTCAAATAGTTGACGCATCTTTTTCTCCATGCTATGAGATAGAACAAACTGTACTCCAGTCATATCGAGAACTCTCAAATTTCTGGTATAATTGAATATGTTTCTGTAATATTTAAGAACATTGAATCTATTACCCATGTACAAGTATTGTAGCGAAGAACTATTTAATGAGTATTCCTGAAGAGCAAAATTAGCATCCATGTTTTCTATAGACAATAAAACGATAAAGGGTAGACCGCTGATAAAGTTTCTTCCTAATGTTTTGATTTTGTTATCTCCCAGATACAGCTTTTGAATCTTTGGTAAGCAGTTCCTAAAGAATTTGCCTTCTGGTACAACAGTAATGAAATTGTCGCTCAGATCGAGTTCTTTAAGATTTGGACAACTTGGTCGTTTAGTGGGAACGAAACACAAATTTGGAACAGACAGCAATTTGTTATTGCTCAGGATGAAAACCTCAAGTTTTGGCATCATCAAGTTGAATGACACATTTGAAATTTGGTTGCTCTTGAAGGAAATTTCTCTCAAATGAGAAGACAATGGAGACATTATATCAACGACGTTGCTAGATACTAAATTTTCATCGAAGAAGACTCGTTCTAAATATGTGTTGCTTAGAAACATGAAAAACGTTTTAGACAAAGCATGTGGATCCAATTTCAAGTGTGTCAAGCGGATTTCTTTTAATGTACTATTTTGCAATCCAAGAAAAGCTTTTTGTAGTTTTCTTGGATTAAGGTCACCGTTCTGACTCAGGTCAAGAAACTCTAGATGAGGTAGCATGCAGAAAGCCAGTCTCTCAATGGTAGAAATGCGATTGATACTCAAGTCAAGTTTCGTCAAATGTAAGTCGGATATATTTTTAAATACATCCGCTCTCATGTATCCTAAGGAATTATGCATGAATACAAGACTCGTTGTGTTTCCAGGCAATGGTGGGATATATCGTAGTTGACGACCATGGCCCTTGCAGGTTGCCGTGTTTCCATTGCACACACATAAACTTGGACATGGGGTATTTCCAAGCGATATCTCACAATTCCCTTTGAATGTCAAAACAATTAGTATCAGTACCGACGTTTTCTTGGCCATACTGAACTGGACGCGTTTTCTAAATATTATGTTGTCAGAGTGTCAAATATATAAAACAAATTTCAACAGGAAATATTTTAGGAACAGGTGCCTTATAATGCGAATACTTCCTGCAAATGCTTGGGTTTTACCTCTTCCTGTGTTGATTTTATCCCAAAAACATTGTGTCATGGAATTTTATTTTCTCTCTCTATTATTGATACCACATAGTCATGCGCGGATAAAGGGGTCTAGAAAATTCAAATTTATTTAATTCCAATATTAGAATTACCGACAATAGGCATCGGACCCCCCTGCACTGTTAACCTTTGGAACCCCCCTCCCCCACCTGGAATTTTTTGTTGGATCCGCGCATAATAGAATGTCATTTTTTTTCCAAGATGAAATTATTACTTGAAAAATATGGTAGGGGTTCACTGTCTACATATTTTCAGCTCCCCCTACATTCAAAAGCCTTTATAATTCATGGGCACAATAAGTGTAAAAGGTATAATTTAATATAATTTTACGGCGTATATAATTATGTTTATACATGTCCTCTATCATGATATCAAATTTTTAAAAAAATGAATTGAATTTTTGTGCAGATATACGCATATAAAAAAAAATTAGACTCCGATAAATGCCTACAGTAATAGTATTTTACTTTAATATATATTCGTGCACTAACACAACACCACAGCATATAAGCGCGGAAAACAAACAAAATATATTACATTTCAAACTATAGTGTATTGCTTTTTCTTTTGTTTTACTTGCTGTAACAGATTTTTGATTAAACATATACTATTCGTTACTTTTAATGCACACACATACATGTATCTCAGTTTATCTTTTCCATTAATTGAGGCTGATAGTCCAAAAAAAGAACCATGTGCCAAATTTTAGAGTTTCCTTTTATTCCGAGTATATATTGTTGTTATTGACTACAAATGTGTGAAGTTTGCAGAACAGTCATACGTCATTAATTAATATTTTGTAAAATTATTATAGAACCATGTCCTGTCTAATGCATCGTTGCAAACCATGGCCTAGTTAGAAGTTGTCCTTTGATATGATTTTTAAATATTCAACCGCAATTTTCAAAAACACGTGCATATGATATAGTTATTATATAGGTATATATCACATATGGTTTATTGATGGAGTATATTGTTTAGTAATACTTTTTATAATACTTTCATGTTAAATACTGAAATCTGATTGGTTTAGACGCAGTTGACAATCCGTTCTCATAACCTCAGCGTTAGCAACACACTTGGCAACGGGCCGATAGAAGGAATTGTTACATGCGCGTAAATTATGCGCGTTCGGTTCGCCGTAGAAATCACGTCTTTTCTACATAAAAGCAGTAACATTTGCTATAAAATTAAGACATTCAGTATAATAAAATAAATAGTGCCTGTTTGGGAGGGTACCAGTTGAAATTGACACCCCGAGAAAACCATTGTCAACCTCCGCGACACCCTGAGAAAACCATGGTCAACCGACGCGAAGCGGAGGTTGACAATGGTTTTCTCGGGGTATCAATTTCAACTGGTACCCTCCCAAGCAGGCACTATTTATATATTGTGATCGGACAGCCACGGAAAGGAACTATAGTTCACTGATCATTTGGCATGTTGGAACCTACGCATTCAATTTGATTTCCTTATGCAGGAAGAACAGTCAGGTTTAAATATTTTGTGCAGCAATTCTTCCTCATTTTATCAGTTTGTTTTGTTTTTCACGAATACCTTCTTTAACTTTTTCTCATTAAAGGAGCATGGTCACGATTTTCGTCAATTGTTTTTTAATTTTGAACAATGTTTAAGTAATGCATTTCTAAAGCTCGGCCAAAACTTGAGCGTCAGTCGTAGAATTATAAGCAAGATACAGAGCTTACAATTCTTTGTTAAGTAAATAAGGATCGTGCCATGTTTTTGTTTGCATGGTTCAATATACCAGTAAAAGTTTTTTTTAAGCTGACTTTTCTATCTGCTTATTCGTTTTGAAATATATAATCAGTTCCTAGCGTTTGTTACATTTATTTGAGGTCTAAACTTGAAAATTCAAAATGTAAACAAAAAACATGATCCCCTTTTTGTTTACATAACAAAGAATTGTGAGTTCTTTATCTCACTTATGACTTGACAACTGACAATCAAATTTTGGTTGACTATTAGAAATGTCTCACTGAAGCATTGTAAACATCAAAAACGGAACAATAAATCATGGCCATGCCCCTTTATCGATAAACAAGATATTGTAAAAGCCGTAAAGCAATTGAAATGGTTATTTATAGACCTGTGCAATCTTACAGGTTATAAAGTCAATAAAACATTATGCGTCATGCTAAATCCATTTATTTTGTTCAAGTATTTAAGCAAAAAGAGCTGTATTTTTGTAGAACTTTATTTTGCTGCAAAAACCTGCTAATATGATAAGTCTGCATGTAACTTAAACTTTTATGAAAAATAAAATTTGAAAAAATCATTAATTTTTGTCAGAGGAAATATTTCTCTTCTAAGAAATATATAGCAGATCAATTTTTGTACAATTGCTCCAATTAAGACTTCTTATCGGCCATTTCCGTAAAAAATATGGCTAACAGAAATTAACAAGCCATGATATTTTCGTAAAAAAAAAATTTCAAAATGAAAATTGCAGCTCATATTGCTTTAATAGTTAGCTAATCAAATTTACCCACCGATTATCTACTAATCACAATTAATCAGATTATCCTTTGACCTTTGAATATGATCAGTATAGTACTAGTATGTGCCAAACCCGATAAGATCAATCATATTATATTTTTAAATTCTATATTTTTTATTAACAAATAAATCAAATTATTAAGAATTAGAAATAAAAGAGAAATATGTAGTTATAAAAAACTGATCTGCTGTTGTATAGTGAATTAATTTTGAAGTAAAACCAGGGACACATAACGACTAAAGACTTATTTAAGGAATAAGGAATCATTCTTTGAGTATTATGAGGTGATAATTTTGGTCGGGGCGTGATCGAATCCAATAAAGCCCGAAGGGCTTTATGATAGATTTGATCACGCCCCGACCGAAATTATCACCTCATAATATTCAAAGAATGATTCCTTATTACTTATATTTACACAATTTTAAGCCATCGTACGATTAAATATCTAAATATAAATAAGCAAACCCCGCTGGCGCCTCAATTTGGCGTCATTTGAAGTTATGGGTTATATAGTACAAAATCGAAACGTATTGTTATCACAGGCAAGACACTGGAAAATGTAAATATATACTAATCGCATTCACTTCGTCCACATCCGGAATTGTACTGTATGCATGGTTCAGTTTGTTATAGTAAGCAATCTATAGTAACAACAACAGCAGTAGTGGAAACTAGTTTACATAGATCATATTTTGTACCTGTATTGTTTATATTCATATCGAAACCTTAAGCACCCTACATGTATATTTAAAAAATATGACGCCAGACTTACATTTCTACATGTAGAAACATTGACTACATGTATTTCTTTTATCTTACGTACTGATGTCCATTAATAATTTACATGTAGTTACTTTTACTTACTCTTCATGATCAATTCAATAATTTATTTTTAAAAGTGTGAATATAAACAATAAAGTGCTTTCATTGATGTTTTTTGCGAGCTATGAAGGTAGCGAACATTGCAGAAAAAATACATAAAGCAGGTTTTCTGTAATGTTCGCTACCTTCATACACGCATGAATTACCAAACGCCAAACATTTTATTGTTTAAATTCATAGTGCTCAATAGAAATTTGAATTATGGTAGCAAATATCTTTGTGAGCTCTGTGTCTCACTTAAAACTTGATATCCGACACTCAAAAATTTTGTTGACCATTGGAATTACTATGATTTTAATAAAAGATGGAAAAATAAAATATCAAACTTTTCAGCGAAGCTCAGGTCCTGACCATACCCCATTTAAAAATATCAGAGTAAAAGAGATGGTTTTCATATAATACGACATAAATAATTTAATTTCCAAAAATTGAATAAACTCGTTATACTGTAAAAAGTTATCTTTTTAATTTTCAGAACTATTTCTTACAGTTAGCTATATCTTTTATATTAGTCGACTGGATATTTTTGTTATTTGCCATATGTTACATCTAGACTATTATAATTATGGTAATATGTACATGTCAGTCATTTTATATCCGAATCAAAGTGAATTTGTTCTAGCTAAACCATTTACCAATCGGAATTGTTCCATCGATATAGCTTAGAATGATAGCAAGTTGTTGTTTTAAATATTTGCAGACAACCGGTGGATTTCAACCTGCAACAGTTGTCATTTCTGCAACTCCTCATCTGCCCGACCGGAAGCTCCTGTTAATGCAAGAATTTAAAACTTCTCAACTATCTTAATTCGCCATTGCTTTTTAAAGAAATATTTTCTAACCCAATACCGGACGCTAATGCAAATAACGTATTAATGAGAGAGAAAAAACAACAACCCGAAAATGAATTGGTTTAATCACCTGTAATTATAATTAAATATCACTGAATTCATTGGTCTATTCCACAGGTCAGGGACCTTTTCAGCTCGTTCAGCATCGAATTGAAGACATTTTTAAAAGATCATATAAAAACCCATTTTTCCATTTTTTTTAATGTTTAGACTGGTTATTATAATTTTTTAATGCTTTGTCAAAATTTGAAAGTCAAAGAGTTGTAAGATACAGAGTTTGAAATTCTTTCTTAAGAGTAATTTTATGTATGTTTTATTTTTAATACATGTATCAGAAAATACAAATGATTATTTGATATCAGATAATAATTGCTTTCTGATATCAAAAACTTTATTTTTTGATATCAAAAGAATTGATATCATAAATCATATTTCAATATTAGAAAACTAAACAGTTCCAGCTGCATGTTCACCAAAAAAAACCCCCAGATTTTTTTTTTAAATTATGCTAGATAAGGTGTATACTATATTCTTTTAACTGATTAAAAAATGAAAATTCACTTGTCATATAGTTCTTCTTTTATTTGCATCAACCAATAAACATGAACAATGAATAATAAAATATTGATCAATTCCGCATTATACATGTCTTGTGGAGAGAAAAAAACATAAAATAAATTTGTAGATTTTTATGCTATATATATTGTTGTTTCATCTCAAATGTAAGAATTAAAAAATAATACTTGTAATTATATTAACCCTGATAGCTGAAGTCATCAATATGCAATATTCAAAAGTACCCAATTGCAAAAACAAATTAATGTTCCTATTTTGAACAAATACCAAAAACACAATTTTGAATGTGCAAAAAAAAAAAATGTAGATTTAATACCAATGCACATTGGGCCTCATTAAAAAAAATACCCTAAATTTGACCAATAGTGAAAACACTTATGAGTGATTCCAATGTAAAAAAAAAATGACTCTTAAATTATCAAACTTTTAAAAACAGCAGATTGATCTTGAATTGTACCCTACCCCCATAAATAAACAACCAAAAACATTAACAATGAAAGGAGTAAAATGAAAATAAATGATGATTAATATTTACATCATGAGCACATAAATTCAATTTGTATTTACATCTATATTATTGCACATTTTGCTAACACTTGCACATAACACAATAAATAAATTAATGAGATCATTATAATAGAAATCGTGAGTTGCTGGTGAAATAAAATTTTAATTAACCATCTAAACTATATATATATATATATATATATATATATATATATATATATATATATATATATACACACACACACACACACACACACACACACACAGAGTTGAACTTAGATATCTCGAACACTGATATCTCGAATACAATGGATATGTCGAAGTGATTTGTACGTCCCAACCACTTATTTTTTAAGTATTTTACCCTCGATATCTCGAATACTCGGATATCTCAAAGTTTTTAAACAGTCCCATCTAGTTCGAGATAACGAAGTTTGACTGTATAGATGTGGAAATATTTGTAAGGTAGAAATTTCTGCTAATTCATTATTCCTATAATGAGAAAAAGTGTTCATATATACAACATGGTAAAACATTTTGAGTTGTATACTGAAGGCAAAATCTACCATACCTGTAAATGTTGGATAAAAACCACACACCCATTACCAGTGACACTGCATTTTTATAACATTTCTGAGGGTTGTAACAAGTTCAAATCATTATATATACATAATATTACATACTGCCTAGAGTATTTCTTTGTTAAATAAGTGGGAGTTGTGTTTTTAATACAGTACCTTCAATAACAAAGATGATTATGGCACTCTATGAGTCAAGAAGGCTAAATACATGGGATTTTTTGTTGGTTGTTTTTTTTTTTATAAATAATGGAATGTTAACTTGCAGGTAGAGTTCCTTAAATTATCTTTAGCTATTTTCACAGCAAAAAACATCAAATTTAGTACTGCATAGAGGGTTATTTTCGCCCCATGTAACTTGTGTCCTTCTACACTTGCAAACAGTTTCGCCCCGTCTTGAATTCGCACAGACACAGTATGTTTAAAGAGCAATAATTTAAAACATTGAAATTAGTCTAGTCTTAAATTTGCCTGCTGAAAACAAGGGCAAAAGGAGTGAAAATAAAACGGGGGTGAATATTTCCCTGTATACAGTATATCAGACTGTCTCCTAACAGTATTACTAACAATACATATTAAGTAAGTACATGTACCACAGAATTCCAAAAGTAAATATTGATAATCCTGCCTTTGACCTTGAATTTAATAAACACTAGCTGTAACAAACCAATAGCTGTGAAAATTCCCTGCTGACATAACATTAGAAAATAAAAATCATGTGACCTTTAACAATAACTTTCTAACCTACAGTAAATATAACAATTCAAGAAAATTAATATAATACATTAATAAAGAATTAAAGCATTGGCTATAAACTGATATAAACTGATTTTTTTTAGTTGTATTTTAATTCTGCTTATGACCTTGACCTAAAAATAAATATTGTAATTAAATAATTTCCATTCACATTGAGGCAATGTACCGGAACATGTATACTGATAGCTAGGAATTAAGCATGTACACAAGCTGCTCTTTTTCATACTAGGCATAAAATAACAGGATGTCTTAAAATCACCCCCTTATTAGCCCTCACATTATTTGTAAAAGGGACTCGAGGTACACTTTGCAGATGAATATGATGAATGCTCTGGGTATGACAACAATACAACTATAATTATAAGTTTAAGGCTGGTTCACCATTCTTTAAATAGCATTTACTAACATTCATTAGCATAAGTAATTTTTATCATCTGGACAGATATCAAAGAAATATATTTCCCAACAATTTTGTTTATAATACTAGAAAATCAGCCACTATGAAACTCATCAAAAGATATTAGCCTTTAATGTCTTTAAAAGGAAATTTTCCAAGTAAGAGTTATCTTTCTTGTCATATGTTCCTAAAACCTTAACATTTTAATTTTACAATAAAAGCCAATGAATTTTCTATATTTTCAACTGATATGTAACAGCAAGCAAGGGGCAGGGGTGTTAAGATGGGTAATTAGGGAGTTAGTGCGTACTTTGATTCTAAATTGAGCTGGTAATTAATGTTTCTGCATTAAATGTATATGTAACAGTGTAAATCAAATGCAACAAATTGCAACAAGTTAATATATACTCATCCATATTCACCTTTTTTTCACAAAAAAAAAACCCTAGAAAACTTAACATGGTATAGTTTTCAACAAAACAATACAATCAAGTGAATTTTCTGGAAATACATGTATATAACTACATGTAATTCACAAATCACAAATGTCAATGGACTTCTGTTGATGAAATGTAGAAATCAATTTTAAAAATCAAAATGTTACCACTGACAATGCTCTCTTGAATTTAAAATAATTGGTAAACAGAATCATAATAATGAGATCTTAAAACTGTACTTGATATTGCATTATACAGTTATTGACTGGGTATGAGGGCAACATTTGAATTGTTGGACCCGAAAGTGAAAATGTTGCCTGAAAAAGGCAACATTTTCACCTTCAGGTCCAACAATTCATATGTTGCCCGAAATCTGGTCAATAACTATTTTGTTATACCCTTCACTTAAATTACTGCATGTATAACAGTTGAACTTCAATATCTCGAACACTGATATCTCAAATACAATGGATATATGTCGAAGTGATTTGTAAGTCCCAACCACTTATTTTTTAAGTATTTTACTCTCGATATCTCGAATACTCGGATATCTCGAGGTTTTTAAACAGTCCCATCTAGTTCGAGATAACGAAGTTTGACTGTATATACCTTAAAAGCCTGTGACGCCATCTTTCGTACCATATCAAACAACAGCTCTTTCTGTACTATATAAACTTTAGCTATTTTCGTTCTGCCGAGTTCGGTTGAAAATTAATTTATATAGCTGTGATGTAGCGGTCTAACAATTTCGATGTTGGACCAGTAGACATCGAAATTGTCAGACTGATTGAAATAACATTCGTTTTATTGGACATTAAAGAATTGTAGTGAAGAATATTTATAAGGGTATAACAATTGTATATGGTTCTGGCAAGCTAAACAAGTAACAGAGCATTGCATTTATCATCAAACTATAAAATAAGATCATATAACAACAAGAATTACATGTATCGCTACTTCAAAAACAATGCAAAATGAATTTGAAAAAAAAAAGAGATATACAATGTATGTATAGTAATGAAAGGTTAACGTTGAGTCACAAAAATGGAATTTTGGGATCCTTGATGTCACACCTTAAAACAAATTAAGTGACTTTTATAAATTATAACAAATAAAAAAAATTGAACCAATTCATCCAAATACTGGCCAAAGATGCAACATCTGTGTCATCTTAGAACTTTCTCATTTGTCTCTGCATGCATTCTTTGTTCATAGTCTCGGATATCCTGAATTGTCATATCTGCATAGAAATGTGGAAAAAAAATCTTTTGTTACTTTCATTTAATGTTTGTTAGCTGTTCAAAATCAACATGTAGAATATAAAGTTTCTGTATATAAAGTTTTTCTTTTTTATATACAACTTTTGTACCAACATTGAATCAATGCAATACAGGTAGGTATTGTATGATAAAGTGGGTTTTAAATCAGGTAAATTTTCACAAAAACAGCTGCATGCATGGGTCTAGGTTAAAAAAATCTCACTTGAATGCAAGATTTATTTTTAGTTTTTAAAAATGGGAAAAGGCACCTTTATGTTTATAATAGCGTGCATCTAATTTCTATTCAATAATTCTGAACAAAAAGTGCACTTTGCCTGCACGCATTTAGCTTTCTTTGTAATTCAAGGACAAATAATAACTAAGGTTAGGTATATACCCACCAAACCACTCGTCTATCCACGTAAATGCCTGTCTGTGTCCTAACAACAGAATCTCCCTGATGCTCTGTAGAGGAAAATTACAGACCAATTTTAATTCTTATATGATCTGCATGACAAATATTTCAATCGCTGGTTTTTCACTTGCATGGATTTTCATCTTAAGATTTCCCATTGATGGAGTTGGATGGATTATATTAGATGGGGCAACTTGCAGAAAAAGAACATGATTCACTTGCCACATCTAATTTGGCCCTTTTATCTTGAACAAACTTTAAAACTACGAATCTGACAAGAGCAAAATTTTATGAACAAGATAAGATGTACCAGTACAAAACCAATCAAAATGTAAACAAAAAATGCATCATCTGGTTTGAAATCATTAGCAAGTGCATTTCCTACATTTACCACTGAAATAGACAAAATTTGAATAGACCAACCAGAAATCAGTGTAAAGTTATTTATTTCAAATTAGTGATGTTAAATTGAATACTTGAAACTCACTGTGACCCTTTTCTAAACATGACAATTTGAACATGACCTTTATGATATTGAGTTTTTGACCTTGAGGAATCATAGTTTTATGACCATGACCTTTATGCAATTGAAATCTGTATATAACTATTATGCATTGAAGATGTTACTGTTATGACAATTTAAGAAATAAAATTGCAAACAACGAGAAAGACAAAGATAATTAAAAATAAAAGTTAAAAACATTATTCTCGGTTAAAAAAATTGTTTAACTCTTTAAGTGTTTTGCAGTTTTGTAAAATGCTGAATGATGAAGATTTTTTGGGGGGAGGGGGTTGGTTGTGGGGGAAAGGGTGAAGATACATGTGTTAGTAAATTAGAAAGTAATGACAATGGTTACTTACTCGATGAGTGAATTCTTCAACTTTGGTTTGGAGTCCCCAGACTTCAAATTTCACCTTTACTGCTTTGTACGAGCACATAATGGGATCTACAAAGTCCTGTGGGGAAAATAGAAATAAATAAATATTCAAGAAAATTGTTTTTTGCAATATCAAAATAACAAGGTTACGTGAATATTCTTGGTCAAAAACCGTACCAGTTGGCAGTACATATAAAATACAATATTACAGTAAAAGAGTGAAATGTCTGAATAAAACATATTTTAAACCTGCAAGCTCTAGTTACAAGAGACAATAAATGACTTCAGTAACACTTATGCAGGTAACATACGATCTTTAATGTTAACAGTGTATATTCATTGTTGTCATTCAAGTTGTGCATCTTACATAAGATCTTTCATACAAGCAACACTCATGTCACTACATAATAATCAAGTGTCTGTCTGGTATAAGAAAGAATGCTGTTTACTTCTTGAACTTTGTAATTTTGTTTAACTTTTGCTCCATTTACACACAGCAGAGTTAACATAGTAATGTGTCTGTCTGGTGTGCATGTATGTCACTAAACAGTAAACATAGTGAAATGTATGTTTGGTGTATGTCACCAAACAGTTAACATAGTGAAATGTATGTCTGGTGTATGTCATCATAAAGATACATAGTGAAATGTCTATCTGGTGTATCTGACACCACCAAGTTAACATATTGATAAGTGTGTCTGGTGTTGGGCACCACACAGTAAACATATTGATGTGTTTGTCTTATGTATGTCACCATACAGTTAACATAGTGATATGACTGTCTGGTATATGTCACCAAACAGTTAACAAAGGGGTTTTTCTTTGTGGTGTATGTCACCAAACAGTTAACAATGAAATGTCTGTCTTGTGTATGTCACCATACAGTTAACATAGTGATATGTCTCTCTCTGGTGTATGTCACCATACAGTTAACATAGTGATGTATCTGTCTGGTGTATGTCACCATACAGTTAACATAGTGATATGTCTCTCTCTGGTGTATGTCACCACACAGTTAACATAGTGATATGTCTCTCTCTGGTGTATGTCACCATACAGTTAACATAGTGATATGTCTCTCTCTGGTGTATGTCACCATACAGTTAACATAGTGATATGTCTCTCTCTGGTGTATGTCACCATACAGTTAACATAGTGATATGTCTCTCTCTGGTGTATGTCACTATACAGTTAACATAGTGATGTATCTGTCTGGTATATGCATTACAATACACAGTGAACACAGTGCATGTCTGGTGTATGTTACTATACAACTAACAATACATATATATGACTGCTGTCACGAGAAAAGGGCCCTTAAGGTCAAAATTTCACAAACTCACTTTTTTCTCAGTTCCGATTAGTCAACTCTTTCTGAATACAAATATACAAAGATATCCAAGATCTTGTGTTTTTTAAGCATTTTATGACAATTTTAGTAAGACATGTTAACACGACTTTGACGTAGCTGGTCGAAAACGACACGACGTCACGAACGTCAATTATTATTTTATTATTATTTATTATTATTAATTTTTTTAAATTATTTTATTATATATTATAATTAGTTATCAATTATTATTATCGGTATTTAAACAAGGTCATACTCTAATTATTCAAAAAACACAACACAGACGCAGAAAAAAAAATAGAAACAGAAAATAAAAAACTGCGTTTACAATGCCGCTACTATGACGTCGTTTTCTGAGCATTGTGACGTCAAAAGATAAGGGCCCTTTTCTCATGACGGCAGTCATATGTCTAACAACAGTGAGTGATAGATATCAAGAAATGAGTGATATAATGTATAACAAATAGTGCAGTGGTGTATGTAACCATGCAGATAACATGTCTGAAAACGTTTACATGATGAGCACATGACCAATGGACAGCCATGCTGTATTAACTTACCCTCCATCCCCTCTGTAGAGGCCCTCTTCCTGTCTTCTTGGAGACAAATTTTGTTGGATCCTAAAAGTTACAATTAAAACAATGTTACAGAATTGTTACAAGTGGAAAGAATATATATATAATTCAAAATCTTTAAGCTTTAATATCTTTTCATTTCCTATATATACACAAAAAGAGCAACATGGGTATTTCATCATTGCAACTTGAGCATTTCTGCTCGAGATGAGTATATTGTGAGGAATACAGGAGATCAGACACATATCATATAAAAATGGAATATCTATTTTATATGCTTTGTTTTGGTAACTGCCTATTTTGTTGACTAAGTATTTGACCCTTGACCTCGGCCTCTTTGTAGTGTTTTTCAGCAATATTATCAAAAGCAATATCCAGTTCTTCCACAGTTCTCTCCCTTAGGTCAGAATCACTCAAGCCACACAACTGAAAAAAAAAATGGAATAATCCTCATCAACATTGCCTATTTTTGTCTTTACACTATTCAGATTATTTTTCTACAACATGTTCTAAATATGCACAAGGGGTGGCATTTAACAAAATGTTTTTAGGCATGACACCCTCCCCTATAAATTGCAATTCTATCTTGCTGGGGTATTGATAGTCAAAATAATTCAGGGTTTAATGACATGGGTTACAATTTTGAGGTTTTCATCATTTTCAAATGACCTCAGATGTTAAAGTTTCTTGAATCATGTAGATAATCAAAAGATTATACTCATACAAAGTACATTGGCGGAGAGGTTGATTCCTATATAGCACCTTCTATATATTATCGATAAACATTCCTTCTTTAATTCCATAATGAAATTGGAGTCATTGCATTTGTAGATTTGGAGGATGAATCAGAGAGGTCTGGATCCCTTTTGGAAAACCCAGACTTAACAAATTGACATAGAAAAGGAAAAGTTACTGAAAATAGACTTTAAACTCCCTCAGACATCCCCCCAAAAAAGTTCTGGATTTCTACTCTCTCAGAGACCCCCCCCCCCCCTCCCCAAAACAAAAAATTCTGGATCTCTGCATGAGAGTTGTTAGTGGTGGTAGATGGCAATGATAGCTAGGGGTGAGGTGGCATAATTTATTATTTTAGTTCTTTGCAATGTGATTGCTAAAGTGCATTGTCTAAATCTATCAAACTTAATCTTTTTGGAACAAGAACCCAGATTAGGCTTATGTTAAATTCTTTGCGGAAATATCTTAACTTTGATCATTTGCTTCAACATCTAGCTATGTTCATATTTGATTTGCTTTAAATGTTATAATAACTTATACAGATGAACACTGATATCTCGAACACAATGGATATGTTGAAGTGATTTGTAAGTCCCAACTACTTATTTTTGAAGTATTTTACCCTTGATATCTCATATATTCGGATATCTCGAAGTTTTTAAACGGTCCCATCTAGTTCAAGATAACGAAGTTTGCCTGTATATTAAACCTGCATGTACACTGTATCTTCCAGTGATTAATTTATCAATGTAGCCAGACAAGTATACAATAACAACACACTTCCTGTGAGCAGAAAATCCACTTGACCTCATTTCAAATTCATTGAACAGAATTAACTGTTTTAAAAAATGTCCTTTAACGAACTTGCTTATAGTTAAAAAATTTTGATGACTCTTCACATAAAAAAAACCCCGTGTTTGACGTAATAAATTATCATGCAATCATCAAAAATGTTATGAATATCATTGTTTTAATTAATATGATATATATTCTATTCAAATTAAAACTTCAAAAATCTCAGCTGGGTGCGGATCAAATTAAGATATTTCATACAACGTAGCTGATTAGTTTACCAGTATTTAATAAATGACCTACATTCTTACTGCATCCATTGTTGTCAGCATACTTTGTCTCAATGTAGATTGTAAATTTTGGCATAAATGAACACTGAAACGATAAAAGATTACTGTATTCTGTTGTTTTCAAGTTCATTCAAAAAACTTCATATTCATCATTTTGCTCAAAAATATAGGGTATGGGGAAAATTGTAGTTGATAAATATTTCTTGTGACACCATAATTATTTTAATCAAAGGGTAAAATGATTGATGCTAGTTCTGTCTTCAAAGCTACAGAAACCTGCAAGTTAAATGAAAAGAGAATAACACTTACTGTGTATTCTGAATGGTTGGCAATGGATGGGTATAATTATATGAAAAAGAAGAGAATTAGAAACAAAAACATTAGATACAATAACATGTAAGTTAAATTAGTGTTGTTAATTTATACATGTATAGTAGTGTGAGGAAAGTATCGGTAACAAAAAAATTATTAATTATTCTCATCATGAAAATTATAAACATTTAAATAACCCTAACCCTGCAAAGAAGTATTAATAATTGCAACTAGTTATCAAAGTACATACTTAAGTAAGCCATATCTATATGTATAAATGTACATCACATTTTGAAAATGCATGTATGAGTTCTATATTAGATAACATTTTTGAGTTATCAATATGGAAATTTGAACTTAATATATAAATACATATGTATTTTACTTAATCTTAATGCATTTCATATCTTTGATATGGAAATACATGTATCATATATCAATGATTTATTACATGTTATACAACAGTCAAAATGTGTCTTTTTCTCTCACAGCATAACAGAAATGTTGCTCAGACTCTGACATTTCTAAGCATGGTAATTTATCATGCACTACAAAAATTGCCCTAAAAATTCCTGAGAAACGGTTCTATCAGTACAAGTTCATTCAAAATCCCCATCAGTTCTTTTCAAAGTGCATTTTTCCAGGGGGATCTTGTTTAAGATGGGTTTAACACTGGAGCCATCTGTATAGCATTGTAAGACTTCAGATCCGACAACCTCCTTGTGTAAAAAAAAAAAAACGGAATCTCCATAATATCACTTCCACTTTGCGTCAATTCGTGTTAAAAAAGAGTTTGTTCAATGCAGACGTAAGATGCCCCCTGTTAAAACATTATCTTGTCTGTGTACTACATTAGGTAGCTGGGATTAACACATATAATGCAGGATGTTTGACTTGAACCTATTTTCTTGGCTCAACAAATTACACCATTTAAACACACACCAAATCCGAGAATGTTAAACTGAATCTGACATTTTCTTCATTACCGGTACATACCAGTGTTAGATTTGTTAATCAATTAAAAGAATTCAGATTTGTTTTGTAAAGGAATGTTAGATATTAAGTTTGGAAGTTATTGACATATTCTTTTAACTTTTAACCATGCACTAAGTCTTTTTTATTCAAAGTGAGTGTTGACAAATAGAAAACCTGATCCTATAAAACAATGAACAAAACATTTCAATTATACTCTTGACTAGAAAAATGTAATGTGATCACGTAAGCTTACGTTGATAGGATGTGCTTTTAATGGAGAACATGATGGACAATCATTTATAGTGTCTTAAAAAACTCAAGATAAAAATCGTCAGAATATGGCATGCATATATTATTAAAAAGGAAAACGGATTTTCATTCATTCTCAGTTATTTGTGTACTTTTATGCATTTGAATCCAATAAAATGATACAATCAGGATTCAATCTGTCGATCGCTAACTTAAAAAAATGGGAAGGGGGGGGCCAAAGAACACAAATCCAATTACCAATTATTAAAGTTCATAAAATGGATCTCCTCTTCAGAAATATAATAACATCTATTGTCCACGACCATTACTATTCAATTACTGCAGAGATTCATTAAGTCTTCCTAGTGATGAGCCTCATTTTATGGCCGTCATTACAGAGAGGACAATGAAAGGAGTTACCTGTTATAGTGAATGGATAATAATTCCAAGCCTTCTCTGTTATGTAGAAAATCTTTGGAATCAATTTCTGTATCCAAGTAGGCAGGCGACTGAAAATGGACATTTATAAGCTAGTATAAGACTTATATTATATATCTGTCATTATAACCATTACATGTACACTGTATATGATAATTCAGCAATAGTTTCAATGATTTCTAGACAAAATGAATTATAATACAATTAATGGATATGTCGAAATAATTTGTAAGTCCCAACCACTTATTTTTTTAAGTTTTTTACCCTTGGTATCTCGAACACTCTGATATCTCAAATTTTTTAAACAGTCCCATCTAGTTCGAGATAACGAAGTTTGACTGTATGTGCCAAAGTTTATGCCTCACATATTTTGACTGCAGTCAATATTGGCAAATGTAAATCAGGGGATAGATGACATGCCTTACAGACTCCAAGCTAGTGTCTCATGTTACATAAATGTCTCATGTTAATATCATTTTTCACTTGTACATTATAAATTATGTCTCACAAATGCTGCATATTTATCTTATAATTCTCATTACAAATATCTCATATGATATGTGATTATTACCTATATACATGGTATATATGTAGTATGTACAACATTTCTTCTATGTTATCAACATAGATTTACATTACCAATTACTGTGGTTTCATCAATATTCGTTGAATACCAATTTTCATGGATTTCGTTGTTAAGTTGATCCATGAAATTAAATGCTCATCGAAGAACAATATCAACTAATATTTTGTATTGATAGGGTCATTGGCCACGAATTTACGTATCCTTGAAACTGTGGTTTTCAGAAAATCCACGAAAATTGATACCCACGAATATTGATGAAACCACAGTAAGTGTCTTTGTCTGATAATATTATGAAACGATTTTGTAATGTATACCCGGTAGTCCAATACATTTCATCAATGACTATTTTAATATTTAATCATAAAATTGCTGAAAATTACCGGTGTATAAATATAAGTAATATTTATAAGGAAGCATTCTTTGAATTATATGAGGTGATCAAATACGGACCGTGACGGGCATGATCAAATCAATCATAAGCCCTTTGGGCTTTTTTTAATTTGATCACCCCCGACCATATTTGATCACCTCATAATACTCAAAGAATGATTCCTTATTACTTTCTTAAAAAATATATGTTTTAACTAGATGCTACACTGTGTATACTTAATTGTAGTACATATCTGGTGTTTTGTGTACATGAAATGCAATAAATATGCTGCAGAGTCTAACATATCTTGTACCTGCATATATAACACAATTATCAACAAATGCTATAATTGACAATCTTGTATATTAAATGAGTCTTGCATTCATATTAATCTCATATGTTACAGGTATATGACACTTAATTGTCACTCTAGGATATCTCATTACAGCTATAGTGTCAGATACCATGTGTCAAGCTGTTATAATATTATGCACTCCTATATTAATCATAAATTAATTCATTTTGCTACGTGGAACGGGCTGCAACATATGGGAGAGTCATGAGACAATTTTATAGTTATTATATATAAATGCATGGCTCCATGCCAATCATGGAACTTGAATAAATATATAAAACAATCAGTTTATGTATTGACACATATTGTATAACATACAGGGAAGTTTGAAATTCAATATTTAATCAAATCCTAGTTCTCTTGTTCTCTCTCTCCCAAAAAAAAAAAAAAAAATTATAAAAAATCTAAAATCTGTTTTCCTGATAAACCTTAATTTCACATTTCTGGCATAAAATACAAACCAGGAAAATGTATACATGCACATGTACCGGTATTCATATTACATGTACACATTATTACAATTATAAATATATGTGTGTGTATATATATATATATATATATATATATATATATATATATATATATATATATATATATATATATATATATATATATATATATATATTATATATATATTTTTTTTTTTCCTAACCTGCCTTATTAGCTCCTCATGGTAAATTCATTTAATACATGTATTTAAAGTATACAGACAAATATGTGTTAAAACACAGAATGTAATGCACTTTCATATCCTATGTACTTTAAGTTAAAAGCATCAGGTCCACAAAATAAACAACGCACTTTAAATCTCTCAAAGATGAACTTCTATATTGACAGGTAAATTATAATCTTCAATCTTTTGTCTATTATGTTTATCACAAATAAAAACATTAAAAACATTTGTCATAATGCATTGCCCAGTGTAGTAATTAATTCATTCTAAACAAGAATGATTTTCACAATAAACTCTAAGGAATGTACATTAATTATGTTAATTGATACCGTTAACATTGGTACAGGAAGGATATAACAGGAGACCAGACATTTATCTTATCTAATCCTGTGTATGATGGATCCCTGGGAGGTTAATTATCTAATATAATTACCAATCAACATTTTGTAAGGAATTAGAATTATTCTTTCCATCAATCATATACTCTACTGATCTTGTAGAATATCATAATATGTAATTTACGATTTTCTTAACTATTATCTTATATTGTTTATAAATGTTCATAATACTATACATGTAATATACAGTAACTGTATGATTATTGACCATTATATATAATGTCAGCTAGTGCATGTATATATAATTCTATGGTATACATCATATTACATACTGCATGTACTTGTGCCTATAAAACATTGACTTGCATGTACAAACTGTGAAACACATATACGCAGTCACACTAATGTATAAAAAAGTTGTGACATCAATGTTTATTATGTGTACTTAACATAGAGTATATGTACTCTCAGCTCTAATGCTAATTCCAACTCTTGACCGGATATGACTATAGGGGTACTTATAACATTGAAGTTTCGGTTTTCCTATTTAAGTGTGATGTATGTTCATGAACTATTTTCTAAGGACAGCATATATTTAATATATAGAAAGTTTCCATCTTTTCTCTTCCTTTAATTAGTAAATTTTCTGTCCTTATCTTGTTGCATTTCATACATAGTGCTTGAGTTTTGACTGTAGGATATGAAAAGACAAGGAAATGACATAAAGTTTAAGTTTGTTTCTATATACACATAGCCAAGCTGTGGTGTAATATTAGTTTTGAAAAATATCATACCCATTAAGAATTAGAAGGGAATAGAAATGTTGATGGCAAACTAACTAAAAGAAACTCTAGATCAAGCTTAGGATAATTGATAAGATATTATGAGCTAGTCTAAACGAAAACAGACTTAATATTCTTTTCCAAGACACGATAGCTGTGTCCTTGACTTCTCTTTTACCCCAATCTCATTAGTTTGTTTCTATCACTAATTTTGTCAAGAAGCTAAAATATGAATACAAATCAATGAAACCTCCCTCTCTCTCTCTCTCTCTCTCTCTCTCTCTCTCTCTCTCTCTCTCTCTCTCTCTCTCTTTCTATCTCTCTCTTTCTATCTCTCTCTCTCTCACACAGTATTTAGTACTTGTGTGAATATTGTTATACAGGCCAACACAGACTTAATGATCTATAGAATGCATGTATAGATCAAAGACACCTAGCGCCCACTGGTTTCTGACTTTCAAAGTTGGTAAAAAGGAAAAGTTTATTGAATTAGGTAAATTCTAATATTACTGGGGTTTTTTTCATGAACATTACAATTTTAAAATAAATTAATTTCTACTTAGAGATTTCAAGACAAAGAGAAAAAAATTCTTATATAAATCTAAATAGGCATGTTTTAAGTATAAACGTAAGGTTTGTTTAAAAACTTTAATGAGACAAATTAGAGATTAATTATGACAAATTTTGTAAAATAAAAATTAATTATCATATACATGTAAGATATAACGCTTGAGGATTATAGCTCTGGCCGTTTCCAATATTGTAGGTGATCATGTACTAATTGAGACATCTGCTCCTGGTATAAAGTTTAATGCATTAAGGTTGTGTGCATAAAACAGTTCAGAAAAAAAAATTCCCCTACCTTGAGAGATGTACCCGTTTTTCAGTGAACTGCCCCTGCCCATGAACCGGGTTTTCACACGTCTCATTTTTTATCACCTCCACACCTTCTCCCTTCTCGCTTTGTTCTTGACTGTGTTTGGCTATCATGTACAGCTGACCAATTCGATACTTAAAAAGAAATCAGAGCACAGAATGTACTCTTTGAATTTTGTCAAACATTCAAGCCAAGAATACTCATGTATCGGAGTATCGGTAATATTTAAATATGTACGGTCCAATTTTTTCCCTATAAAATTATGAAATTAATTCATTCAAAATATATATCAGTATTCACTTCATAGTAATGCAGATACTTTATTTTTAAGCATTTGACATACATGTATTAAGACTCAGGCATGTATATGTATATATGTCTAATAACTCCTTTGTCCCTCAAAGTAGCAGTGAAAATGGTCTATGCATCAAGTGCTATAATGCTATTTTTAGGGCAGAGAATAATACAAAATGATTGTGAAAATGTCAGCTAAAATTGATAAAAAATCTTAACATCACCCTCCCCAACAAAAATAGAAAAAAAAATTAAGATATTTAACCACTGGTGATAATTGCTGATTAAAACCGTGAGGTGGGTTTATTATTTTTCAAATCTTTAAATTTTTTATGCACAGTATCTTAAAGAGATTTTATTTGCTTAAATTCAATATATATATTGACATTTCAAAGTTACTCTGCACCAGAGTAAAGCAACTTTTATGTGTTTCACGATTGTAAACATTGAGAACCATACATCATGTATATACATGCATGTACGTATATGCACACTTTTAACTGAATAGCTTTTATCATTGCATAATCGAACAACTAAAAAATTTAAAGACACCTAAATTTGAAGATAAAAAAGCCCTGGGATTAAAAACAAAATTTAATATACTGTCTAGCACTTTTTTTGAGAATTTAACATTTTCATTTTTGGTAAAAGAAAAAGAAAAGTGTAAATTATTATGACATGGGGAATTAAAGCACTGTCACAATAAACAGATCTGTGGATTAATATACAGGTATATATATTTGATCATGCATTAATATATTTCTCCTTCTCCAAAACCTTATGTCGATTGTGAATTGAAACTTAATTTTTACACATCATTCATACTGTACAGACACACAAACATGTTTTAATTTCCCTCTAGGGGTGTGTGTGTGTGAATGTTTATACAAACAAGAACATTCACTTCCTTTTCATAAAATAATTAACATGTTTTCATTTCAAGCACAGCACATTTCATTGATTTAAAACTTGAATTAATTTTCACTTTCAGGATATATATTACATGCATGATAATCTGAGTTTAAATTTTATGAAACGAAAATAACAAATATAGGTTCAAAGGTGCCAATAACTACATCCCAACCAGGCAAATGAAACTATAGGAAAGCAAATTATTTGGACTATTGCAAAATTGAATTTGACCATCCAAAAATAAAATTGATTTTTTGGGACACTTATTCAGCTGTTAATTTTAAATCAATTTATATACCAAAGTATGCATTTATCTGACATCAAATCAATCAATATATATTGTCAATTAGGCCTAAATAGCCAACATATAAATTCCCGAATAATAAACATTCTAAGCATGTTATAAATTATGTTGTATAATTCTATTTATAAAAATGCGGTATTTTTTGGTGACCTCTGATCTATACAATGCAACATGCCTACCTCTGCAACTGTCATTGGCATGCATATTCTATATTCCTTCAGTAACATGGTATGCTCTTCTCTTTAACGTTACACCGTATATTGCTGTCTTCCTACTACATCGGCACTTATGTTATATAAAATCAATATGCCCTCAAGAACATATTAACAGTCATTTTGTACAAGGGTCGACAAGGCTTCTGCTAGCTTCTTGCTACCTGTTTACATCAACTCGGAATACATCGGACTTTATACTTTTCACGTTGCACACCATACATACTTTCCGGATTGTATTAAAATAAAGTTAGAAACAAAATTTAATAAAATATTTTAAGTTTGACATAAAAAATTATGAAGAAAAAGCAGATTTTTGTATATATATTTTTTTATTTTAAAAATATTTACCTATTCCGCCTTTCCACATCGCATTTTCTCTTTTAGAAACAAAATTGTAAGAAATCATGGCGGACACCGGCGATGAAAAACAACAAAAAATGGAAGTGGACTACAGTTCCACGGTAGACGAAAAACTGCCAAAATGTGAAAAACTTGCAAAGGTACATAATGAAACATATGCTTGATATGATTTATCTCAGATGTGATGGCTAAGTTGATAAATATTTGAAGTAATGTCCCTCGTGACAAAAAGCTTTGTCATACTGTAGAAATTCTATTTTTTTAGATTTCAGATTTCTGAAAGTCGTATATTCATCTTTTTTCATGAAATAAGCATATTCCTACAATTAACCGTAGAATAAATCGAAACTCGGAGATATCCTGTACGAATTAGGATATTTAGTCCGAAATTCCTCACAGAAAATAGAGCTGTATGATTTTGATACCTGTAAAACTATTGACAATGCTTCTGTCATTTTATTGATTTGTCAATTAAACATGCATTGCAATTTCATAAAATCAGAAGAAAAAAAATTAAAATACCAGCAGCAAACTGATCAAATGCATCTGATTATGAATATGACATCGCAGAACATATGCCTAATTCTTTTCATTCAAAAAGATATAATCCAAGTTGTAATTTTTAATATGTCATTAAATGCTGTTCAAAATGTTTTTGTTATACTATTTTTTCTGCAGAACATCATTTTCCAAACCTTCTTCATTTATTTTGTGTGCTATTTTTACAACCACAAGTCTCATTTACCTTCAAAAATATTTTAAATAGAGAGTTCCATTGTATCGCAGCACTGACTCTCTGGAAGCCTTCAGATGTACTGTCTCTTTAAGTTTAAATATGATTCTCCCTGAATTTTTTTTAAAACTAAAATTGCTAAAGATTTGAAATATGCATTTTATTTTGCTTTCTATCTAGTTCAATTTATCAAATAAACTGTGGACTTTTGAAATGGCTTCATCTGCGGTAAAATTTTCACCTGTCAGAAAATTTCATCTGCCGACAGATTTAACTACTTTCTCTGGACTCATCCAGGAGTCGTTAAACTCTGTGGCACTAAAATAAAAAAAAAGGAATAAAAAAAGGGAATACTATTTTTTGGAATACATATATGTTGCGATACAATGGAACACACAATATGATAAGAAGAGAGTATACAAAGAATATACATACATATGGAAGATCTAACTGCGTGTAGATGTTAAGCATCAAGTATGATAATAATTATATCCTTCATTAATTACAGCAAGGAAAGTTAACAGAAGCACTTGAAAGTTTGCTGTCATTGGAGAAGCAGACAAGAACAGTGAGTAATTCTTTTCAGAGTATTATATAAACAAATATAGATTATGAATATTTATGTACAACAAAGTCATATTTATATATACATATTGATAACCGTAAATTAAAGAATAATGAAAATCCATAAACTACATTTTCTTTTTCACAAATTGAGCAGAAATACTTTTGTTATACATGTATCTGTTCCAGGCCTCAGATACACATTCCACAAGTCGTATCCTGGTTGCCATTGTGAAGATGTGCTTTGAGGCAAAGAACTGGGATGCTTTGAACGAAAATATTGTACTGCTTACCAAGAAGAGAGGGCAGATCAAACAGGTAACAAAAAAGAGAAGTGTTTACTCATTGAAATTACATGAAGAGGAAAAAGGCTATTTTGAAAATGAAAATACAAACTAGTTTTATATCTTAATTTTCATAATTGCTCAATTTTAGATATTACTGTACACAAATATTTACTTCTTAGTGTATACAATATTTGGCAGAAATTTTTTTTTTTTACGTGTTAGTGTAAATCTTTTTAAGCACTGTCTGCAGTCTAAACCTATTTAATATTCCTATATACTCAGGACGTTTGGGAAAGTACATATTTTAGTGGAAACTACACAAAATAGAATACAAAGCCAAATGAAATATGTCAATAGTAATCTGAACATTTTAAAGAAGCTAAAGCAGACTCTACAAGGTATTATAATGAACAGTAATCTTTCCTTGTACATGTTATATTCATATGAAATTCTTATTTAGTGGTCATTAGTTTGTTTTAATAAAAGTTTAAGCAAAATACACTGTGCCCCATCATTCCTTTTTTAAGGACTGAATCTAATCTTCATCACAAGAGGTTTAACTTTATGCTTACATAAAAAGCATATCAAGTGCAATTCAGTGCATTCGCTTTATGGTGCTTTCACTGCTTTGTGTGGTATTTGTTTAATGTACTAGTTTATATTTTGTAGTCTGTCACAAAAATGATACAAGAAGCCTGTACCTATGTAGAAAAGACACCTAATTTGGACGTTAAGTTGAAACTCATTGATACTCTACGGACTGTCACAGATGGAAAGGTAGGGGACAGAATATGTTGATATATTTGGAGAGGTAATATTTTCTATGTCATTTATTTGGTTGATTCTGTTTTGAGGAATAATATGAATGTATGTGGTTTTTAAATTGAATAATAAAATACAAGTAGTGAGATATGATCTGCATAAAAAGTTTTACTGTATCGGTAATCAATATAGTTTTCTTCATTTTCTTAGATCTACGTTGAAATAGAAAGGGCTCGTCTAACTAGAACTTTAGCAAAGATCAAAGAAGATGCAGGCAAAATAGCAGAGGCAGCTACCATACTTCAGGAATTGCAAGTTAGTGTTTTGTGCAGAATAAAGAATTGATAGATGTTGCAGTGTTCTGAAGAATCCAAATGATTGAAAATCCATGGTGTCCCAGTGCTAGGAATATTTTGCATTCATCAATGATGGGGAGAAGATACACTTTTCTGTATTTCTATCCATCTGTTTACAACTTTCCACTTCCTCCTAACTCATCAAGTTCATATTGGTCATAACGGTTCTATTGGTACATGTATAGTTACTGACATAGCATAGGAGAAAACTGTTTGATAAAATATTATTATTTACCCAGTACATGTATGTTTTAGGCTTCTACAGCTATCTTTGATGGTCTTTTGTATTTGACCTTTATGACCTGTAAAGATGTTGGCACATTTGTAGCGTTGCCGTTGACCAATTTGGAGTCGGGTCTGTCGCTATTGTGGTAACATTGTAACCTTGGGCAAGTTACTTTACTCTACTAGTGCACTCTCTCCACCCAAGGGTTAAAATGGGTACCTTGCACATGAGACGAGCTGGCTATGTGAATGTAAAGCATTAGCGTCGTAATTTGGCAGCTCTGCTTGTATGCTCCCCAGGGAGTTGAGGATGCTATGGATTGTACGGGTCTCGCCAGGGGGTAATACGTAGAAGTCGTGTGAGACAATTTACTTTGAGTGCAAGACTATAAACCCCTACCTTTACCTTTTAGACCTGAAGAATCTCTTTGACCTTGTGACCTCTTTTTAGGTGGAGACCTTTGGCTCGATGGAGAGGAAGGAGAAGATAGAGTTTATACTGGAGCAGATGAGGTTGTGTCTGGCCAAGAAAGACTACATCAGGACTCAGATTATCAGCAAGAAAATCAACACCAAGTTCTTTGAGGAAAAGTCTACAACAGTATGTAATTGATGCATTCAAATTATTGGGAGTACATTCAAAATGTTTATTTTCATAAAGCATTATTCATCAGTTTTCTCAAATTTCTTTTCACAATGTTTACATATACAGTAGTTAGTCTTAGTTTTATGAGTTCAAAACTATATTCTGATTACCGTACATGTAAATGTCATATTCAATTTGGATTTTTCAGGAACTGAAGTTGAAATACTATCAGCTGATGATAGAATTAGATGAGCACGAAGGTTCATATCTAGCTATCTGTAAACATTACAGGGCGGTGTATGAAACACCTGAAATCAAAGAGGATAAAGACAAAATGAGAGAGGTGAGTTATATTTTACATTTGTGTTTTAGAAAGTGAGTCTTGACAAATAAAGGAATGAAATTCTGTAGAAGGTGATAGTTTCAGTTAATCTGGCAGAATTTCAAAGAGTTATTTGTAAAATGGTGTCTTTTTCATGTCTATCAATTTGTTGGAATTTTTTAGTATCGGCCAGTACATGTAAATATATAAAATATCATGTAGTTGATTTAAGGGGAGACAGGACGTTGCAGTGTAAAATTATTTGTCAATAAAATTTTTTGCTTTTCTTAGCACGTTTATATTTAGATGTCCACTACAACATGCATCATTTTCATGACTACTTTCTTACCTTGCAAGGGAGATATTTTGATAGGAATTATCCCCCTTGTCTGTCATTATGATTTTTTTTAACAATTTCAATTTTCTGCAATAAATATTTTATTTGATGGAATTTATTTGCAAATTATATTCATTAATTTTAAGAATGGAAACCAATTTCAAAATCAATTACAACATTGGCCTTTTTACATAGCAATATCATAATTTTATCAAAATCTTGCTCAAATCAGCGCTTCAAATTTTGAAGTTTTTGATTCTAAATTTGAACAAAATGTGATGGCACAAAAAAAACTGTCAATTAATTTTTGAACAAATTTTCATATATCAACCTTAGCATGCGCTTTATTACTTATAAAATTTTCATGGCCACTTTCTTGCCATTCAAGAGAGATACTACAATAGAAATCACCATACCCCTTATTCTGGAATTACGACCTTTTGTGACAATTTCTGTTTTAAACTATCAAAAAAGTATTGCATTATTTAGATTTATCAATTAACATGAACAGATCATTATCAGTATATATACCTGATTATATTGACCGCTTATGATTTTATACATTTACATTTCTAAAGTTAAAATTTTAAATTTCCCCCATCTCATGTTGTGAAAATGACTACTTTAGAGCCGTTGAGTATGGGAAAAAGATCTATCAAATCCTGTATGACGTCATAATGGATAAATGACATCATAGCATCATACAATCAAATCAATTATGACGTAATAATAGAGTTATCACATCGAAGTATCATTGCAATGAAAGTCACGTGATACGTGTCCTGTTTCCCCTTAAGTGTTTCTTGTGGTTTAAAACTTACCATATGAATTTGACACATATATGTTGGAAAGCATCATAGAATTGTTATGCAATGGACCTCTATGAGAGCATTGTATACTACAAGTGTCATGAATGAATTGATTGTTTGCAGGCTTTACGCTATGTGGTACTGTATCTGATACTGGCTCCCTATGACAATGAACAATCTGACCTGATCCACCGAGTGAAGGAGGATAAAAACCTAGAGGAAATCCCCGTCTACAAGTAAGGGATACATGTACAACAGTTCTACATTGTTTATTGTAACATCATTACCATTTTCAAATTCCTTCTGTCATTTTGGAGAGTAGAGCATGTTTACTGAAATAAGACTCAATGAGATAATTTGAGGATTCACAAAATCTTATAAATGTATCGGTAAATGTACAAACATTGAAGCGTCTTGATTTTGAAATTTTACTTGTATTTATATGTATTTTCATCTTCATGGTGTATTCTTCTATTTCCTTCCAGAGAATTGTTAAAATGCTTTACGACAACAGAGCTGATTAACTGGAAACAGCTGTGTACGACCTACGAGAGTGAGCTCAAGTTTGGCTCCGCCTCTAGTCCTGCCACTCACGTGTTCAATACCAAGTTAGAGGGAGGAGCAAAGAGGTGGACAGATCTAAAAAACAGAGTGGTGGAACATGTAAGAATATGATACACCACATTAACGTATTGCTAAATGATGTATTTTGGGGGTTGGGGGAGACAAAGAAGGGGTATTTAGTTTTAAATTTTAATGTAAATGACTGTGCACTATACATGCATGCATCTGTTGGCCAATCAATTTTAAGATATTGAAAATCATGTACATTTGATCTTGTAACCTTAGTTTTTGACTGCTTATTTTCACTGTTGGATGTCAGATAAAACACATGCACATGTTTACTCACTTGTTTATTTAATTTTTTTGACAAATTTTAGAATATACGAGTGATGGCCAAATACTACACAAGGATAAGAACGAAGCGCATGGCTGAACTTTTAGATCTGGCAGAATCGGTAGGTTCTTCATTTTATTTGGCATTTAGTCTGTATCACTCTACTACAGTACTGCTGTAGTAGTTGGGGGCCATATGGACCATAGATACCAGCCTGGGTAGCCCAGTGGTAGAGCTCCTAACTAGAATTGCATGGGTTCCAGGTTTAATATTCGATCCAGCCATGTATTTTCAATACTGTATACAGGGTTATTTTCGCCCCATGTAATTTTTGCCCATCTACATTTGCAAACAGTTTTGCCCCGTCTTGAATTCGCCCAAACTTAAATTCACCCGGTGGCAACGAGGGTGAAAGGGGCGAAAACAAAACAGGAGCGAATATTTCCCTGTATACAGTATTCATATGCTCATTCCTCCCTACTACACATAGACAAACTGTTTTTCTTTTTTTTGTAACAGGATACGGAGGAGTTTCTATCCACTCTGGTCGTCAACAAAACCGTCCAGGCCAAGATCGATCGCTTGGAGGGAATAGTGCACTTTAGCCAGCACAAGGACCCCAGTGACATTCTCAATGACTGGTCGTTTAACATTAACACGCTAATGCAGCTGGTCAACAAAACCAACCACTTAATCACAAAGGAAGAAATGGTTCACAAGCTTCACTAGTGCTATATCTGTCTGTATATACGTTTTTTTATGACAGTTTACCTAAAGGGATAACAACTGTTGTGATATGTTGTGGAAGTGAGCTTCCATAAGTCTTTGTACATTTCTCATGATTTCAAGTAAACTTGATATTGTACTCTATTTTGTTTTATTTTCATCTTTAATGTGAGGGGGATTTATTGATTGGAACAAGATCTGTAGCTCTATGTAAAAATTGTGGTCTATATGCATGCAAGCTACAGTTCCTGGCAAACATAAAACTTGCAATATACAAAGCACTAAAACTTGTACTAATTTTTTACTTAATTTCTTGCATATTCTGTGCAAATTAATATTTGATGCCAAAAATCCCTTAGACTACAGATGTCATTAGTATCAAATATTCCCACAAGACATTAGAAAAGTAGATTTAAAAAGTCCAAAACCAAAGCAAGTTTCTGTGTGCCATAAATTGCAGGTTATAAAGCATGTGAGGAACTGTAGCTCTACAGCATGTTCACTCAGTATTTCCCCATAAAGCTACAGGTGTGCAGCAAATATACATGTATATAGTAAAGATTCAGGTGCAATTGTATAATTTGCTTATAGATCATTTACCCTTCCCCTATCCCCTAAGAATGATAATAATTATCCCTCCTATAGCTGAAAACGACTCCTAAAAGACATTGTCCACAAGCCTGATACTACAATCATTGAGCTATGATGAGGTTCAACCAAATTGATTGATACAAACTCCTCCCATAACAGGATGAGTTTACCTAATGATACACGATAAGTCTCCTCCCAAGACACAAAACTAGTCTCCTCTTATGGTACAGGAAGAGTCACCTCTCATAATACAGGATGAATCCACTTCCATGACACAGTCTCCTTGATCCCATGATACAGGAAGTGTCTCCTCCCACGATAAGAAAGAGTTTTCTCTCATGATACATGAAACAGTCTCTTCCCATAATACAGGAGTCTCCTCTAATGATACAGAATGAATCTCCTCCAATGAGTGTCTCCTCCAATTATACAGGAAGAGTTTCTTCTGATGACTGAGCACAGGTTTCCTCCCATGACACAGATGAGTCTCCTTCCTAACAAAGGATAAATCTCCTCCCATGACACCGGCAGTGTCTCCTATAATGCAGGACGAGTATTCTCCCATGACATAGGAAAAGTCTCATCCCATGGCACAAGAAAAGTCTCCTCCCATGATACGGGAAGTGTCTCCTCTCATAATACAGTACAGCGGGAATCTCCTCCATGATGAGTATCACCCCATGAAAATTAATCTCCTCATATAATACAAGATGTCTCATCCTATGATAAGACAGAATCTCTTCCCAAGACACAGGATGAGTCTCCTCCCATGTTACAGGATGAGTCTCCTCCCATGACACAGCATAGGATGAGTCTCCTCCCATGAAACAGGATGTCTCATTTCATGATACAGGATGAGCCTCTTCCCATGAAACAGGATAAGTCTCATTTCATGATACAGGATGACTTTCCTCCCATGAAACAGGATAAGTCTTATTTCATGATACAGGATGAGTCTCCTCCCATGAAACAGGATCAGTCTCCTTCCATGAAACAGGATCAGTCTTATTTCATGATACAGTACCGTATGTCTTCTCCTATGACACAGAATAAGTCTTCTCCCATGACACAGGATGAGTCTCCTCCCCTGATAAGGGATGAGTATCCTTCCAAGACACATGATTAGCTCCTGCCATGACAAAGGATGATTCCCCTCCTATGATACACATAATACATAATACAGGATGAGTCTCATCACAACACAGAATCTCCTCCCATAATAAGTATGCTCCCATGACACAGAATGGGTCTCCTCCCAGAATCCTATTAGGACTTTATTGTGGCCCATTGTAGCAGAGATTGTGGTGTGAAAAAAGAACTACACAAAACAAATATTAATTAGACCTATGATTTATTGATAGATGACTACAACATTCAGACATTTGTAATGAAATACATAGTTAGATGAACCAACCTAGATAATTTTTCATAACACAGAGATTAAAAGAAAAAGATATTGAGGAATTGGAATGTTTGATAGGACTCATTAATTAAAACCTGGTCCCAGTTCACATGAAGGCACAACAAGTGTTGTAATTTTGTTACATAACAATCATACTTTCATGATAATAATACAGATTATAGGATCATTCTGAGCTACAACAGAAAAGGTTAGATTAAATATTGGATACAATTTACAAAACATGCTAGTTTTTAAACAGGAAAAAAAAATAATTTGGATTAAGGTATAGATAAAGAGATGGACTTGATATAGATAAACAGATGGACTTGCCACAGAGAGTGAGATCAAACAGCGGATCAATTATTATGCATTTATCACAACCTTCCACACCTACGATGGCTCCATCATCCAAAAATTAATTTTAAAAAAAATTAAGAATCCTTTAAAGAAGAAGGACGGTGCGTGATATATCACATTCTAAAAACTGGTTAAAACCTTGTAATCACTATCAATAGCTTACACTCTAAGGCCAACTCTGGGCTACAAAAACCTATGCCTGCATGCAGATGCAAAACACGTATTTACATGTAAATAGCAAAACATTATGTGAATTTGGTTTGTGCATTTATGGTATATCCTTACATACAATGAAAATAAAGTTGTAATATATGCTATACTAATGTACTTTTTCTGTTTAAGCATTAAAAACTATGACATTTAAAAACATTTATTTTAAGCAACAGAAACTAAAAGCCTTACTAGAAAACTATTTATGCACAAAAAGTATGCAGTTTCCATTTGGTGCCATTTCTAATCTTTGAAATATCAATTCTTTATTATATCCATGATCTCTTTTAGTACTTTTATGCATTCTGGCATTCTCAGTTACATAAGGCAACTATCTAAAGACAAAAAGCCCATGACCAAGAGTACACATCATTTTCTTCCTTAATTAAAAATATGATTTTGGTCTAGGATGAAAAGAGGAAAAAATCCCTTTTGCTGTCCAAAAACACTAGCAAGCATTATCTAAAGCTACTTGTAAAATGGCATGATCCCAAGCCCCTGAATCTGGAGCTGTTAGCCATTTGTCAAAAATTATACTGTATGTGAAATTGATTTTATATTTACAATATGTAATCACAATAAACAAGATAAAAAGTTTTTTAAAAAGATGGAACATACCATATTCTAGAATGACATAATTATATAGACTTTATAAATCTGTTAAAATGCATAAAAAATGACTAAGTATACATCAACAAACTCTGGTCATATTAATTTCTGGTTAAAACCAAACATGTAATAATAATAATCTTTCCTTTTTCCATCCAGTTAAAATTGAACTTTGGCATTACAATGTACTTCAATAGACACGAATATATAAATGATTTGGTATATTTTCTTTTGATCTGTGAAAAGCAATTATTTAATATTAACAGTTCATTTCTTTCAATCTATTGCACTCATGCAAATAACAGTTGAAATTTATCAATGATTAAAAAGAAACAACAAAAAACAAGTACCATTGAGTATACATATAGGTTAACAAAAGGGGAACAAACTGTAACATAAGGTAAAATTACATAATAATTATTTAAATGTGAAATTTTTACCTTATATATAAGCATCTCTAACATGAACACACATGTTGTTAATTTTACTTATTTGTTTGAAAAAAAATTCTCATACATATATTCTGGCAAGATATCGTTGCATATTAAAAGAAAATACAAATGTACTCAACATCTTTAAAATCATGTCTTACTTCACATGTTCTGCACCAATAAAATGGTTGATGGATTATTTTAGTCAGTTTGTGTATGTGAGACATTTTGCTGGAAAAAAAATCTACCAGGTTTTGTTAGGGTTTTTTTTATGGATTGAAAAAAAAATTTGAGACAATACAGAGTATGGTGGACATAAAAATCCTGTAACTCTTAAAATAAAGTAGTTTAAAAAAAAAAAAATTTAACTAAAAGTTAATGCACTGTTATACCTAAACAGTATCATTTACCAGTATTCATGCCTATACGTCATTTAATCTTTGTAAACATCTTGTTTCTGTCTTCATCAGTCTCTATAGAATGTTGTTGTTTATAATTTAAAAAAAAAATTAGTTAATTGGATAGTACGTTTGATATGCTTTTGAAAATCTTCCTGATACAAAAATAAAACTTTTTTAATAATGGTTGCAAGAATTCAAATAGAATATCTCTCTAAAATTGTATAAAATTGTCACAAATACCAGTACATAGATGTTATGTACATGTATTCTCATACAGGTAAATTTTATACACTGTACATTGATAGAAATCAATTCAATATGGACAAATTTATTATCAAGGTTATCAACCGTACATATATTTGGTTATATATGGCAACAACCCCAAGATGTATTTGGAAAGGCTTTGATAAAATTCATTTGACTGAAAAAGTCATCACTATTTTAGAAGCAGAATGGCAGCTATATTTTACATGTATGTAGCACCACTCCAACAAAACAACTTCAACTTTCTTCCGATTCTTTTGCCCCCACATTCAAACACATGGTAAACAAAATGAAATAAAACAATCAAAAGAATAATCAAATAAAGACAAAGAAATGAAAGAAATTGTCTGGTTATAACTGACCCGTTAAATGTAATGGAATGAAAATAAACAAAAAACGTTTGGAGTTTTGAGCCTTTCAATTCGTTGGAATGGTATCAGAACACAAGAAAAGACTGTATACACTGGTTGTAAAAACTTTTGTGAGCAAAACAAGTAGAAAACAGTTTTGATCATAGGGAGAAAAAGAAATAAAACAATCTAATTTGTTTAAACAAGAAGAAAAAATTGGTTGTCGAATAAACTGAGAGAGAAAAACTTTAAAAAGAATCTCATATTAAGTGAAAATATATTTACCAAAGCAATACATGTATATTTCACTCTAAAGCAACAGTTGGACTTCATACAACACCCATCCTATATAGATTGATATTATAAATCATCCTTGAAAAGAAATTGGACAACTGGTTAAAACTGGTTAAAAAAAGGAAAATCCAATGTGACAACAATAAACAAGGTACTGGATTTTCCTCCAAGATAAACAACAATCAAACGGACGAGTTCTCTCTCCCTCCTACTCTGGTAAACTTCTTGGGCATCATGGATTTTGTTTGAGAGATATATATAATATCACAGCTGATCCTTGTAATTAATTCTCTGGGTAATTCCTAATTCCTAAAAGTCAGTTTTGGTCACCAGTCTCCGGATCTGTATGAAGAAAAAAAAAATCATCGTTTAATTAATAAAATCAAACTATTTGAGAATCATTCTTTACAGTTATTTTCAATTTTTTTAAAAATCCACAGGATTCACTGACACTGCATGCATTTTCATCATCATTTTCATTGAAATTAGAATTATAGTTTTTTGTAAGATGGGACACATACAACAAATTTTCATGTTATATTGTTATATTATTTTTTGAAAATTTTTTTTTACATGGCACAGATTTTTGATTTTTTTGCCAATTCTCTTTTAATCCTTTTGAAAATGTTAATCAAAAGTATGCATGCAAAATGTTACTGCCTTAAAGTTTAAATGAAGAATGTCAATATCAAATTAATATGTTAATTGAATTCGAAAACTTTGAGCACCCCCCTTCCCCCTTCAAATAAAAGAGAGATGTCCAAAATCTTCACGTTATCATTAGCTTTAATGTACTTATTCATAGATGAGAAAGCATTAATGGAATGTAAGTGACCCAAAAATGTTGATGGATGAGCATTGAAAGTAAATAAAACTTCCGCCTTCACATTTTATTCTTAAGGAAACTGAAAACCAATTTAATTCAATTTAATATGATATCAATCTAGCCCTTTATACCTACAGACATACATGCAAGTACATGTACAATAAAATAAAAAAAAAAGCAGCAATATATCAAGCTAGTGTATGTCAACAATTTAGAGGGATTGATATCTCAAGCAATCTAAAACCTTAAAACTAGGATATATGGGGGAGAGGAATAAATATTGGGGGTATTGGTGGGGAATATTCATTTCATGTTTTACATAATATTGAATTTAGCTTCATGCAATGAAGATAAAAATACCTAGCAGCAGTGTTACTCAACTTAAGATAATTACGCTATTTTCAAGATCATTTAAAACTTATAATTAATCTTTTTTTTTTTTAAATTTATAACTGCAGTATCTGTTGGGCTATAACAATCTCCTTATGTCAAGGATTGCATATTAGACTCAACCTCCAGAAATGACCCCTAGCTGGCATCATATTAAACATCTTAGTAAAAATATCAAACTCCAGTCAAAGCCACCAACAAATTTGAAATTACTTTGAAAATGTGCCACATCATGGTAACAACATGTTAACTATTGCAACGACTATAAACAAAACTTTTGTGTTTATACCGATCATGCAAATGTGATGTCTAACTCTAGAATCTGAAACTTTTGTCCTTCATTCAAAAATATATAAAACTCTTATAAAGCTCCATGAATTGTGAACAAAATGCCAATTCCTTACTAAAATTTACCCAAAGAAAAATCCACAATGTTTTATCAAATCAAATACAATTACTAGGGAAAAAGGGGAGATAAATGTTGTCTTAACTTAATGATTGGACTTTTGAAATTTGAAAATTATTTTAAATGATTTACTATGGACAATGTAACTGAGCATGCATAATAGTCTACAAGTGACAAATAAAATAGTGATATAAGTAAAGGATTGTGATGTTATTAGGAACTTATTATCTGCCATTGGAACAGCTGAAAGACAAAAAAGGTGAAGAATGCATAGGTGGTCATAATGGTAAAAAAAAAAAATGAATGAGGAGAAAAATGTCTATCACTGAACAGTTTAAACAGAAAAAAAAGATAAATATGTAGATGCACATACACTGTACAAAAAAATTAAAACTCTTTAAAAAAATAGTGAAATGTTTTATGCAGATATAAACAAAAAAAATCTGAACCCCCCAGAAATGGAAAGTTCTACATGTACTCATGCTGCAGGCCAATATGCACTTTTCAAATACATGTATTTACATTCTTTTTCTTTTATCTACATGTTTATATAATAGTGGATATATGCTCATCAAAGTAAAGTGCAAGAAAGCATATAATTTAGAGTTTCTCATTTCCAATACTAAGTAATATATCTGTTAATAATAGCATACGATATAGTTTAACAAATGTTTAATAGTACTTGCATTCTACAAAACAACTACTTACAGAGCAGATAATTAGTATCGGTTCTTTGTGGGTGGTAGCACAGGGAATGCATCCCGATGCCCTGGGCTAGGGTAGTTTCTTGAATCGTGATAGGAAGGAGGGGGGTAGTCTCTCTCACCCTGCCTATAATAAGGGTCCCCTCGACTGCTCTGATAATCGTCACGGCGATAATCATCACGGTATTGATTTCCACGGTGATAATCGTCACGGCGATCATTGTAGAAGCTCGGGTTGACCTCCCCATTGTTTGACCGTGCATATCCACCATTGGGAGGGCTAGGATGAGAGAAGCAAAAGGTCATACCCCCGTTTTTTATTTTTTTTTTATTAGCAGATGGTAACAGTTACAAACTTATCACTATAATTATTAGTGGTTTTGGGAAATGGAGAGAAATTGAGAAATTTTAAACTAGAAAGGTATCGTGAATTTTGGAAGAAAATAACAAAAAATCTGCTCGTACACATGTAATGAAACCAAAAACAAAAATTTTTAAAATAAAAATTCACCACAGCTATAGAAATAACACTAGCAGATATAAACAATAAATACTGGGTTTTTTTTTAAAACTACTGTGCATTTACAGACGCGTGTTTTGAATTATTGATTATGAATTAAAAAGATTTTAAAGAAGATATGTTAATGAAAAAATGATTTAAATGAAATACAAAAACTATCAGATGGTGACAATTTTGTTAATAAAAGAGGCACAAACTAGTAGAATACCCAAAACCACAAACAATATCAGACTGTCACCATACAGCTGAATGAAGAGTGCAATAAACTCACGAGGTCAGTGGAATGTTGTCTTGGGGCATGTAGTTCTCCATCATTCTGTAACATTCAAATCAATCCATAAATCAATCAATCAATCAATCCATCCATCAATTTCTAAGGTACCAATAAATTCCTACAAACATTTACTGTTGTATTTCAGCATATATGTACCATGTACCATACCATGTAATGGATAAATTTTAAAAATCATTTTTTAACTTATAAATCCAAGCCCTGTTTATCTCTAAATCAATTCAAATTATTGAGTATAAACATGTGTATATTCATGGAAATGGAACTTAATTATATCAAGGAAGTTAGTTCTAAGTTCCATCTCTGCCTTATTTAAGACTTTCTACAAACCTTAAACCTTAAAATTATATTAATCCTTGAAAAATACAAAACTTAATGACTACAAGTTAATGTCTTCTTCACCTTGTGAGCTGTAAAATAAACTAATAATAGTTAAAGTGAACGTACGGACTATCAAAGTCTTGCTGTTCCGGCTTTTGCCGACTCTTTTTCTTGGCTTCGTGTAAACCTTTGTCGAATGGGTCCTCTCTCTGGTACATGTTTGCCAGCAACAAGGCGAAGATTATGCTTGGAATCGAGAAAAATATTCCCCAGCCCAATCCAAACCAGAATGTATTCTAGGAGAGAGTATTAAAATAAATTATTGTTATTAGCGTACTTTGGATTGAGTGTTAAGTTTGGGTGTTAGCATTCATCATTTTTTGTCAAAATTGTCAGACACAGAGGTGTACAAAAAAACCAATACCACTACCTATAGAAAAACTGGATAATGAACTCCAACATTACAAACACATATACATACATGTATATATATACATGTATTGTTTTAGACATAGTAAAACAAATCTTTCAAGATAATTTTTAAAAATAAGTTCAGTACATGTAAATTTACCATATATGTATGTTGACTCTTTCTTTCAAATATTAGTCAAGTGCATACATTCTAGTGTGTGTTTTTTTTTTTAATTAATATTAACACAGCACTTGACCATATGATAATATACATGTACATGAATATAATTATAAAGACCAATTCTTGCTATACTTACAAAAGGATTAAGAACAACCACACAGACTGAATCTGTCAAGGTCTGGGTAGCATTGTACAAACGTCTACACTCTCCGGCATTTTTCACAACCTGTTGAATTTAAAGGAACCCATTTGGTTGTATGAATCAAAAATTCTTCATTAAACATATTCAAGGTACTTAAACCTTATCATATGTAAATAAATAAAAACTACACTTACAGTCTTTGCATTTTCTATCCCACTCTTGACAATATTTGTGACATTTACAACTGTATTGTTCAACTCCTGCAAGGAAAATCAATAAAAAAATTAAAATAAAAAACACTGTTCATCATCTCATTTGTAGGGGTGCATTAAGTCAAGTATTTTGCAAGAAAAAGGATGTGAAATATTGTACAGATAAAAAACAACTTGAGCCAACTTGTCATCAGCTATAATGACAGTAGAACATCATAAAAACACAAAACCCATGACCAGTTTTCAATAGCCTACACCGGTTATTACTGTATACCAGTCTTATAAACTTTTCTGAATATTATAAATATTCATTTATAAATATCAGCAGGTTTTTGTTTTTAATGGATGAAAAAGATCAAAGATGTATGACGTATTCTGATAATTATTAACATGCTGCATTATATTTAAACATGATTGGTGAGATTTATTTCAAGAAAATATGAAGGTGCCGATCAAAATACATGTAGTTCATAAGTTTTTCATTTTTATTTTTAGTGATGCGCACACATCTGTTGTACTTGTTTCAGTTGTCTGAACAAAAAATCATTTAATTATTTATGTAACTGTAGATAAGACTCTCTCTCTCTGCTTCTCTCTCTCCTCTCTCTCTCTCTCTCTCTCTCTCTCTATACTTACCTACCTAAAGGGTATTGCAAAAAGAAAAGCTGCAATTCATTATAATTTGACAATTCCATACCATTTTGATAAGATCATCCTTGTTTGAATTAAAGTTGTCTTGTGTTTTCTGTAGCTGACTTTGTAATTTCCCAACCTCATTCTGTAAATGATATAAAAAAAAAAACCCAACAAAATTAAAATATGGCTCATTCACAGTTTGTATGGTTCAAAAGATATATTTTTACAAAGTTAATTTTTCATATTACATTATATGTATTAATATTCCTCTCTTTCTTTTTCTTTTTTTTTTAAGTCACATGCGTTTTCTAACTAAGCAATTTAAGCAGTTTAAATCTATCATTTTCAAATCTAAGTAATCGAACATTTAAGTTTGTAAAGAATTCCTAAATATCAACTACCGGTAAATTCATATATGGTTTAGGACCATGGCTGTATTACACTACATGTATATATATTTTACCTGTAATTCAGTCTGATCTTTGAGCCTATTCAGATTCTGCCTCAATTCATCCTGGAAAGAGGTAATTTTGTTTTTACTTATAAAATACTTATCTATAAAATTCAGGACTTTGCACCATGAACAGGCCAAGAAATGGGAATCTATCTCATTAAGAAAAATAATAGAAGATTACCCATAGCCACAAAATCCTCAAATTATTACAAATCCATACCAAATAAAACAAATTTTTGCTTGCTTACCATTTTATCCTCAAAATCTTTAACTTCTTTATTTTGAAATGTTTTAATCATAGTTGCTTGTGTCTCCTGCAAAAAATTGACAAATTTAACAAGTACTTAATAAAATATGAAGACTGAGTCGGTGATCTTGTATACACGTACAGTATTTAGTTTTCTATCTTTATTACTTTTTTTTTTCAATCATTTTGTGCAAACTAAAAATAAAATGCCTGTTGCCTGAAATATTTTGAAAAATAAAGTGAAAAAAACTTTACCAATCCGTAACTCTCTAATTGTTGAACGAGACCACTCAGATTTGCAATTGGAGTTTTGTTTAACTGTAAGAAATTTTTGTTAAAAAGTTTACATGTAATATACGTTAAAAGATTGTTTGCTGATGGAGAAGATGTATCAAAAACACATAGAAACACTTTCTTACCAGTAGATGCATTAATACTGAATATGGGTACTGTAAATTCCTAATTAAACACAAGGAATTAATATCCACATAAAATCGTGAGAAGCACATCCCGCATGTATTAATATCTCGCTTTAATTTTTCAGACAGATGTAACTTTTTGGAATTATGATAAAAATTTGGCGCTAGCATTTTTATATTCTCACGATTTGATGTAATTAAAACCCTTGAGTCGCGGAATTAAGTACTCACGTAAAATAAGGAATCTATTGTGTATCATTCTACATTGGCACATAAAATGCTTTAATTTGAAGGTACAAACCTCTTTCTCAAATGAAGTAAAATCAATCTGTGCAATTCCTGAACTATTAAATTTTTCTAGTGCCTTTTTTAAATCCTCTGAGAAAATCGTAATGTTAGATATGTCGAAATTACGACTGCTAGTGAGATCTTCAATTTCTTTTATAACAGCCTACAAAAGAAAAAGACAAGAGGCCCATGGGCCACATCGCTCACCTGAACAACAGTTTCTTGTAACATTCTATTTCGTAGCATATGCTATTTCTAACTTTGAACCCCCCTTCTGGGGCCCCAGTATTGGTCTGAGGTTTATGGTTGGCTTTAACAATTTAGAATTTACACTATTTGAGGATCCTTGCATAGTAATCTCACAAACTGTAACATAATAGTTCTCGAGGAAAACTTTTTGAAAACATTTCCCATATAAATTTCTATGTTAAACTTTGAACCCCTCTTGTGGCCCCAGTATAAGTCCAGTGGTGACAGCTTTATTAATTTAGCATCTACATTATTCAAGGATGCTTGCATAGTAATATCACAAGTTGAAGCATTGTAGTTCTCTATAAAAAGATTTTTAAAAATTTTCCCTCTATATTTCTATGTTAAACTATGAACCCCTCTTGGGGCCCCAGTATTAGATCGAGGGTCACTGCTTTTATAGTTTCGAATCTACACTATTTAATGATGCTTACGTAGTAATCTGACAAATTTTGAAGCATTGTAGTACTCGTGAAAAAGGTTTTTGAACATTTTCCATATATACTTCTACATTGAATTTTGAACCCATCTTGGGTCCCCAGTATTAGTCCAGGGGTCACTAATTTAAAACTATCGAATCTACATTATCCAAGGTTGCATGCATAGTAATCTCACAACTTGTAGCATTGTAGTTCTCAAGAAGAAGATTTTTTAACATGTTACCTATATATTTCTATATTAAACTTTGACCCCTCTTGGGGCCCCAGTATTAGTCCGGGGGTCACGATTTTACCAATTAAGAATCTACATGTACATAAGCCAGGGATGCATGTATAGTAATTCCACAAACTGTAACATTGTAGTTCTCAAGATCGAAGAACATTTTAAAATTTTTTCTATATATTTTTTAAAATGTTAAATTTTGAACCCCTCTAGGTGCCCCAGTATTAGTCCGGGAGTCACGATTTTTACAAATTAGAATCTACATTATTTAAGGATGTATGCATAGTAATATCCCAAACTGTTGCATTATAGGTCTTGAGAAGAAGATTTTTAAACATTTTCCTATATACATGTATGTTAAAATTTGAACCCCGCCTAGGGCCCCACTTTTTTTCCGGGGCTCACAATTTTTACAATTTAGAATCTTCATTATATATACAAGCTTTTTTGTAAATATTGGCATTTCTGGTGCAATGGTCCTTGAGAGGAAGATTTTTATACATTTTTCCTATGTTTTTCTATGTTAAACTTTGAACCCCGCCTGAGGCCCCAGTTTTGGTCCGAGGGTCACGATTTTTACAATTCAGAATCTTCCCTATACATATCAAAGGCCGGAACGGCCACAAAGAGGTCGAGCTGACATTTTCTTTAATATAGATATCATTAATTTAATTTTCTGTACCAATAGTCGTATATCAAATATTATCAGTATATAAAAATGGTTTGTGTAACTAAATTCGCACATATGCAACTATATTTTTATTTGCAATTTTAACATCACCATGTGATTGTATACTCAGTATAAATACGTAGTGATGCATTTGTAATACAATGAATCATAACTCATCATGGTTACAAAAATCGAAGAAATTTCAAAGTTTAAAATAAATTAACTTCTTTCTGCTTTAAACAGTCTTTGAACAAATTTCACGGGTTTATCATTAGTATACGAGTGTAACACATAACAGTGTTTCCCTAATTATAATAAAACATACTTTCATTTATTTCAATTTCCGTGTGAAACAAGATTACCTATGGTAGTGTTGTTTACAATTAAATCTACACGTGCGTAGATCTGTCGTATCTTAGACTGGATAGCCTGCCCTTGATTCCAAACGCTGCCGCTAGGAAATTCAAGGACAGGTAACCACCACCGCCATGACAGTGGGAAAACTCACTGCAGCTTCGCGCACAGCAAATGCGCACACTTAAAATTAATCGGAAAGAAGATTGAGGCGGATCAAAGAAAGAAGGTTTAAGAAGAACTAAACATAAATTTGACAATAAATATCAAATTAACAAGAACAAATTAATATTGACACCGTTGACAATACATTGTTTATGTGGGTATAGTAAATATCAATTTACATCGGAAATGTATAAATATTTTCATTGTTGAGTAAGTTATAATTGGCACTAGACTACTCGTAGCATTCCAATCCATGCCCGTTATAACTTGATTTATGGGGCTGCTGAGGAGGGTAACGATCTGATTTAGCTCCGTTTTCTCGTAAAGGTCCGAGCAGGGACGTATATATGTCCCTGGTCCGAGCACATATAAATTGAATGCACACAGGCTACACCCAATTAGCACATGGTCTGTACATATTATCTTATGTGTTTATAAAATATGGAGTTATTAACTTAGAGAGTGGGATCGTGTCAGTGTAGAAATTGGTTTTTTGTAAAGCTAAGGACTTTCCATAACCAGTAGGTAAAAAAAATATACAGTTGCCTGGCTTCCAGAGATTTTTTCAGGCTAACACTTTGTAGCGGTTTTACTTAATCGAAAGATGTTTCTCTTTCTTTGTTTATAACTATTAAAGCCGTTTTACTTTTAAAATAAATCTATTGACTCTCCGAAATATTTTTTCGGCATTCCATCGAAAGCGTGTGAAGATAACTTGTTGGCCTAAAAATAAATTTTTCTCGTCACTGCTATTTCCTGCATGCTGGCGAACCAGTCTATGTCGTATCTATAATGCTAAACCAATATACAACAAAATCACAAGATACATTTATCGCTTACATTCATTTTGTAGATTGTGCCCGACAACAAATAAATTTACATATTAATTTTTATTTTTTATCGGGCACGGTATCCAAATAAACTGTAAGCGATAAACTTAAATAATGTTTAGTGAATTTTTACACCTTATCGTATTTATCCGTCATTTCTTGATTAAACAAACTTATACATTTATGCCACGAGTTGTCAATAATCAGGGGGACAAAGTTGGGTTTGTTGGTGCACAATTTAGTTGAATAAATGGAACAAAAATCTTGTAAAACTTGTAAACATGTTTCTATGTATATTTCTATGTTAAACTTTGAACCCCGCCTAGGGCCCCAGTTTTGGTCCGAGGGTCACGATTTTTACAATTTAGAATCTTCACTATATACACTAGCTTTTGTGTAAATATTGGCATTTCTGGTGAAGTGGTTCTTGAGAAGAAGATTTTTAAAGACACACACCCTATACTCACTGTTTCGCAATTATCTCCCTTTTAAAAAGGGCTGTGCCCTTTATTTTAACAATTTATAATCCCCTTTCCATAAGGATGCTTTGTACCAAATTTGGTTAAATTTGGCCCAGTGGTTTTAGAGAAGAAGTCGAAAATGTGAAAAGTTTACAGACGGACAGACGGACGGACGGACGGACGACGGACAACGGGTGATCAGAAAAGCTCACTTGAACCTTCGGTTCAGGTGAGCTAAAAAACCAGACATCAGTTTTTTAAGTAACATTTTTTTCTCAAGTAAAAACCTTAACTATTAGATGATACAAACAACTATGGTAAAAATTGATTTCATTCACTGAATGTGTTTTCATCAGATTTCAAAAAGAAATGATATTATGGTACTCAATATCAACAATAAATGGAATCATCAGTTTTATAATCATTTTTTTTTTTAAGGAAAGCATTCAAACTAGATAATAAAAAAAAAAATTAAATTAAAACAAAATTAAAATCATTCCTTGAATGAAATGTGGTGATAACGAACAGGGTTCAAAATCAAAAGTCCAAAAGGAAAAATACAAAACAGGAGCAGAGCAAACACGGACCTCTACAAAAATTAGAGGTAGGATCATGTGCCATAGAGGTGCGAGTATCCTCTGCTTACCCGTCACACCCACCGTGTGCTCTTTGTCATAATTGGGAAAAGGGAAAAATCCATAGACGAAATTCGGTGATTGATAATGGCCTTACAATAGGTATGAAAAACGTAGGTCGACATTCAACCTAGCAGAAGATTGTATTTGCTGACAAGGTCGTTGTATCGACCATAGAACTTACGAAATGATGACTTCAATCAAAACTGTTGATAATCTTGTTTTATCAACTTTTTTGTCAATAGCTTGCCTCTTTTTAGAAACTGTTCATATGTAAAGCATGCCATTGCATATCGAATCAGCTGAGAGACAAAAACTCCATATGCAGGTGATGAAGGTATATTGCTACATCAGTAAGGAAAGTTAACGATAGAAAAATTGAAGCCATCATGTTTATCATAAGGTTTTGTTGTTAGGTTACCATTAATGTCTTTTTCTAATAAAATATCTAAATATGAAACAGATGACTCAGAATCTGTCGTATCTTTTATTTCAAGTTCACTGGGATATAGTGATTCGACATAAGAATGAAAGTGACAATTGTTAATTAAGGTCTTCCGTTTCCAACGGAAGACCTTTATATTATTGTGCAGATTAAGATTATTCTTATTTTTCTTTTTTTTTTTTTTCTTCCTAGACGCGAACTTTGAGGCTTCATATCTTGCTCATTTCTGAACGGTTTTTGCTCAAATTTTCAGGGCTTATAGACTTTACAAAACACTATCTAAACCAATTCATAAATTTTAAAAATTCTCTTCCGTTAACGAGTTATTCCCCTTTTTTAAAAATTTAGGGCCTTTCGTTTCCAGACAAAGGCTCCGAGACTATGATAGCAGGGAATGGGAATCCAATGAATTTGAATAACAGAGACATTGAAGTTTTGCACATCGGTTTTTGTTTTTGGATTACTTTCTTTATTTAGAAAAAGGTAGGGGGTCAAAAAACAGAGTTCCAAAAAGTGCGAAAATTTAAACATATTTTCCTTTGTATCTTTTAAACAAAAAATATTTTGTTAAGACATGTAGAATAAAAGTTGTGCAGAATGTCAAGAACTTTCATTTGACACCAATAAAAAAGGGCTGGCCCCTTAAATTAAGGGCCAAGGGCCCTTGAAAGTTTTTGCTAAATAACTAAAAAACGGCTAGGATTTTGATATAGCTGTCGCTGGAAAAGTTGTTTGTTTGGATCATATAAATGTCGTTACAATGTTATTTTGTTGGTGAGTTGTGTAGTATGAGTGTAAAAAGCTTTACATGTTAACATGTACCTGTGTTTATTTGGCAAGTTAACGAAAGTCATTGTGCGTACAACTGACATTAAGTTACGACAGACAGTATGCCTGTTTAAAAAGGAGGCTTTAATTCATAAGAAAAAAATATTTTTTTTAGGATACATGCTTTTATGTGAGGAGTTTAAGTCATCTTCGTAAATTCTGCACAATCCTAAAAAACGAGAAACAGAAAATATAAACATTCTTTTTCTTTTCTAGTAAATCACACAAACTACCGGAAAAAAATAAATCTATGTGATACATTTTAGTTATCATGCTACGTGCATTTAAAATATATCTGGAATCAGAGCTGTGTGTCTGAACCATTACGTAAGGTATCCCTCGCTTGCGGCCGAGAAAGTCGGTCGCCATGGTCGCGGCTGGACTACCTAGCGGTCAGCGGTTATCTAATACACCGGAGTCACGTCTCTCAATTTATGAGTTCATTTAGCCGAAAACAAGAATTGTTTTAATTTTGATCACACATAGACGTTTATTCTTCTCAAATTGAACTAAATGATAGAGTGTCAATTAAGAAAACGTTCTGTTAATTAATAAAAGAAATGTCATTCTCAATCGGAAGTAATATCAGGCATAGATCAATTGTGGGTTTTAAGTAAAAAAAATAATAACTTCTATTTAGTAGATTTTAGTCATTATTATACTGCAAACATTTCAAATCTTCCTGGGTTCTGAGCTGTGTGTGTTGTAACTTTACGTAACCTATTCCTCGCCCGCGGTCGAGGAGATCGGGGAGATCAGCCGCGGGTGCACTACCATTCGGTCAGCGGTTATCTAATACACCAGATTCGCGTCTTTTATGTACTTGTTTTGAGTTTATATAGCCGCAAATACAGGAACTGTTTTAATTTAAAGTTATTAATGTTTTATTTAAAATGTAAATTAAGAAGTCATTCTGAAAATTATAAAATCCGATATTATTCCTAATCCAAAACATCGTCAGACATAAATCAATGGTGGGTTTGTAAGTATAAAATGTTCTAAGAACTGTACTAATAATGTTTTAGATCAACAACAAAAAACCTTTAAATGATGATCATCCCTCGCACGCTCGCACATGGCCGAGAAGATCGCGCGCGAGGGGACATCTACATGTACCTTATCACACGTGTATGTTTATTGATATTTTGTACGAACACAAAACTATTCGTTTATTTTATTTTCATTTATATTGGTTTTAGATGAAAGATGAATTTATCTCACTTATTCAGTTGATTTAGCGTTGATTTAAACGTAAGGGGGAAAAATCTTATAAAAACCTCTCATTAATTGAATAAAAGTAATCTATCAATTCGATTCTAAATATGCAAGGCCGATTGTATAAATAAAAATTAAATATAATAAAACTCCGAGATATTTACCGGCATATGTAAAATTGATATGTGTTTAACTTAAGATTAATATACTTCAATATATTTCAAGCAATGTAACGGATGGAAAACCCGTGGGGTCCGACGATGAATCGACTGTAGTTACTCATGATCATTTCCGTTAATTATTGCTTAGACTTTTTACAGACTTTAACACTTTTAAGACAATAATTAAACTTTGCCTGGCCAACGAGACATATATGCACATGGATATATGTATATATACTGGTGTAAGAATTAATATTCGACCAACGCAAAAATTAAATAGTGTAGAAAGTAAAATAAGTTTTCTTAAGAGTTGTACCAAATTTTAGCAGAGTTTACATAGTAAAAAAAATCATTAATTTTCGAAGCGTTCTAGGAAGTTTAAAAACAAAGTCATATCTGTGCTGCTCCGCCCCCTCCCCCCTCCCCCCCCAAGTGCTCGAGCTGAGCTGAATTTTAAAAAAATTGGCGAACAAAAATCGAAAATTTATATGTGTCGAAAATCAATTTCTGGTGACTCCTTATTTGTTAACGTTCTTCCTAATGTGTTTCACTTTGCAATCTGTGTGTTTATTCGGCCAGTCTGTGTGTTAATTCAATCACCCCGTGCGACTGAAAATCTCGTGTCCCTTTAAGAACGAGAAAATAAGCACCGCCTTCAAATTTACGTGGTCAGTGTAACCCTTGTTAATCAACTAAATCGAGGCCCCAATTTGGATGTTAGAAAATGATTGGCATTTGTTTACTCGTCCTGTGTATACCATGCCTAGCACTCGCGACGACGGTGCAATAAACGTTTTTCTTTTGATTTGATGCATACCGTGACGATAAATCGCTATCTTTTAGCACTTTAAACAAAAGAAATATTAAAAGATATGAATTAAAAATTTACTCGTACTTGGTTATGTACCACACTAAATGCGCTGATCACCTATAGTCTGTCAAAATCATGTGGTGCCGATCATGTATCCATGAAAGACGTTTTTTTATCAATATAGATGTTTGTGAATAATTGAGAATAAATAATTAAATGAAATCAAATATTGCGTTCACGATTTATATCGTTAGTTATCACATTTCTGAGAGAAATTTCACGAGCTGAAACCGGAAGAGAAACAAGTACAGACAGCTCTGGTGCATGCGCAGCTGGTAGAATTATTGTGCACTTTAATTTAGCAGCTGATCGGAAAAGATTTACAAGCATTGGTTGCAAAGTTGCATTAGTATTTGAGTACGGTGGGGTGATTGTATAATTCACAAAACATCAGGATATATTCTCAGTTAATCCCGACAGAAACTTGTTCAATCAAACGAAAGATTTTGCACATGTCGCACGCGGTTTTTCATGCGTTTATATTCATTTCAACGAAGAACAATTTGTTTTATAAGTACATATAAATACAATTTTCTTTTTAAATAAACGGAAAAACTCTTATGAGAGCACTTTAATACTCCGTGTATATAGACATGTATACACAAGCGAGCGTGTTTCCCTCGGGGTTTCACACCTCTTTCAATATAGGCTCCACCCCACCTGAACTTACCTAAGGTAAACTGACCGGTTAAAAACCTCGGCCTTTACAAAGTTAGAGAAATCGTATTTTCTGGAGGTTGACACTATGTAGAACCCTTTTGTTTAAAAAACAAAAACAAATTGTTTTGACGTCACACCATCTCTTTTGGTTTGGTTTAAATATACAATGTACACAGTGCTCTGAACAAAACGCTGGTTTATGCCTTTCTGTTACTCAACTGAAAAACTGAACAAAATTGATTACTTTTAGGTTTACACGTCACATGTTAATACATGTATGCATAAATATATGATTTTTATCAAATAAATGACATTGTATCTTTAAAAAATTCCAAAATATTATAACTAAAACATGTATATGTGACATGATAGAAATAATTGTAAACCAGAGGTCTCTCTTCCTGTCACACAAAAGTGACAAAAAGGATTTTTGATTCAGTTGGAGTTCTGCCCCCACCCCTGCCAACATTTTCTGAAATTTACATTTAGAAAATTAGATTTTGGGGTACTGACACCCCTACCCCCACACACTTTCTAGATAAGCGCTCAAGGCAAAAAAAATATATTGGGATATTTAAAACAAAATCCTATTTGAAAAAAAATGAAGTTAGAGATGCCTCACAACCCCTACCACTGCCGCGGATTATGATTTTGAAGATTTGTGAATTTCTTTTACTTGCTTGTGAAGATTTCAGATAAATATGCTCATCCTTTCAAAAACAATACTGAGGCCTGTATGGCCAAACATTATACGGATAGTTATCCCTACCACTGAGCACCTCAGTCTCGTATACTAATAGCGCACCCTCAGACGGGAGAAGGCATTATTGTTTATTTACAATTGGTGTTCTTTTCAATCTCTAATTTTAACACCGCACTTTACATAAACTATTCCATGTTTTAGCGGTAGAGGTTTAAGTATGAATATAGGGAATCAAAATGTTTATGAAACATAACACTTTTTTCCATGCATCAGCGCAGTGGATTTTGTGTTTATTACACTATGATATAGGCATACCAGTAGTTTGAATCCTGTCATCAGTTGTACATACATGTAAACGTATTTATCGATTTTCTGGTTGGAATAATTAAATACATGTACATATAAGAGATGTGTTTTAAGTTATCATAAATTGATATAACCGTGAAATAAGTTAAAAGGAGAGTTTGTCTGGTAGGAAAATAATACTTTCTGAACTTACTATTATCATATTGACAATCCAGTTTAATGACAGCCCACCATTTTCTCATTACACTCAACGGGGTCGGATAGGTATCAATAAGAGGTCACCTTTCTATGACCTTTAAATTTGCATACAATCTAAATATATACCCCTAGCTTATCACAGATATGCCTTTATCTGTTTTATGCGAAGTATAACTCTTCAATACTATGCAGTCTGGAGGTTGCAGTAATATATAGAAAATAGGCAGGAATTAATTTTTTCTGTCTCCTTTTGAAGAGTTCAAATTGATTTTCTAAAGCCCTGATTGGTCAGAAGTTAAAGTAGTGTGAAGATGACCTCCTATCAATAACTGTCAGACCCTGACAAGTGTAAGAAAAAGAGGGGTGGTTTTATTAAGACTGAATGACAATCCTTTCTTGACTTGCAATCTGATTAAAATTTCTATAGTCGCTATACGATGATTTGAAGAAACCCCACTTAAGGTCACCTCCTGGTGAACTTTGCTTTGACCAATGAAATCGTCGGTTCCACTCCTCAGTTACATGATTTGGAAGTTATGCCAATACATTCTTTAGATTCCCTAAGGGCGTCTAATATCAACTTATGCTCCATCTCTTACTTGCTGATACCGAAAAATTCACGAACATGTGGCATACAAACGTTCAACAGGGGCTGACCTCAAGAGAGGTTTCTTCAGATCCTCTTGTAGCGAAAATAAAAAAACAAGGAGGGGATCAAGGATATGATTTTAATCAGATTGTCTCGACTTGAAGCTGTAACGGAAGACCTTCTCGTTGCTTGCAACGAGCTCGGCTCTAGTTGATAATAAGTTGTTGATATACCTAAATGTCGAGATGAAGGCCACAGCAAGTGATTTCTTTTTTCTCATATACAAGTCTTAAATATATATTCTGCTTCATATGAATATAGAGATAGGTCTGCTAACAATGGAGCGCTATTGGTACCTATGGAAATTTCAACAGATTGTTGGAGGACCTAAGTGTAGAAAAGTCGTAAGTTTTGATGCTACATGTATTGATATTGGTAAAATTTTGTGAGTTCAAATTTTCTAAAATTTCCTTGGAATTTTCAAGTATCCACATCTGACTAACACTGCTTCTTGAACATACTGTTGCACAGTGTATTTTCATCAGATTAATAAAATGAAATGATGATATTATGATGCTGAATATCAACAATTTATGGAATTTCTTGTATAGGATTATCCAATGATTATCTTTGAATACAGGATGAAATCAGTTTTCTTGCAAAGGGCACTCACAGTTGTATCCAGTAGTGTATCAAGGTCAAAATTATTTTGTAACTCCAAAGCCAAATAAATTCCTTTATTGTCCTTACAGGCTCTGAAAAATTAGGATAAAAAACAAATAAAATATAACCCAACCGGTAAATAAAGAGAAAAATTACCATAGAGAAGTCATATAACAGGTAAATTTGACACTTGACACTTACTCGAAAGCTTTTTTGATAGTAAAATTGGAATCCGAACTGAAATTCAATTCTTTCTTGATATCAAAACCATTGTCCTGTAAAAGAGCTTCAAATTCCTGAAAAAGACAATACAAAAATCAATAACTCGACTTTTAATATGGTATAATTCAAATTTAATATTGCATCAGTTGAATCATATCACTGTTCAATAGCCTGCATTTCATTTTTCTTGAGGGGGAGAGGGTGTGCATTTCTCTTACCCCAATGTTTTCCACACCCTTGTTCAAGTTGCGACAGACATTTGTGTAGAGGAGCCCTCCTACGATAAACATGATCATGAGGATATACATCAACAACCAGAAAATCAAGAACGTCCACACCACTCCACTGCAAACAAAATAAAAACAGTATCACAGATTGCCGCCCTAGGTCCCCTCTTGAACACAGTGGATTAAAAGTCCAGTATGTCATGCAGTCTCAAGTTTCTGTTTATTTTTCACTGCAGAATCTTTTAGATTTGAAGGCATGGATCAATTTTTTGGTTTTGTAGACTTTTTCATTCTGGTATTGAACAGGTTAGTCTCTGAGACTCTGACACATACTTTTGAATTTAAAATATAAATGAATTTTATTGAAAGGATATGAATATGCAAGGCCATTTATATTCATACTTGCCAACCTCCAACATGTGAAAATCTGGTCATGACCAGATTTGGAAAGTAAAAAATCTGGTCATAGCGCGTAACGACATTCACAACATATTTACCATGCATTTCAAAGGTATATACAACAGAAACGTGTGTTAAAATGTATGTGTAATATTTTGTTGTAAAGAAGCATTGTAACTAACAGTTGCTGATTTTGAATTGTTTAATACTTCCTATGTTGCTATGTACTAAAAGCAATCAACAGACTAGTTAAGTTTACAAGACAGTTGGGCATTCAATTTTCAATGTTAAGTTCCAAGCGAAATTCAGTGTAATTTTGTTAACAATGCTAAAAGCTCTTTCTGAATCAGTATTACTGTTTGGCAGCACAAGAAGAGTTTTTTTTTTCATTTTTTTTTATTGTTTCTAAAAGCCCATGAGTTTCTAAAATCACACTTCTTCTAAATGTTACTTTTCAAAAAGCTTCGGTCATCAGATTATTTTATGACGTTACACTGTATGGTAAACAAAATCGTTTTTGGTCCCGATAAAGATCTCGATCTTCCTTTTGGAAGCCATCGCACTTAATGATTTAAGCCCTCTGTTTGTCAAAACAACTCACAATAATAATTAAGCCTAACAGTTACTTAGCTGTAATAGCCATCGGCATTGTTTACGTAAATCCAAGCTCAGCTTGGGTTCATAACTGGAAGTCCAATGCGCAACCTAATTTACGAACCAATTAAATCCAGAAATCGGGAGATTTTCGGGTTGTTCGACAAAAATCGGGTGAAAAGCATGACCCACCGGGTCATAAAAAATAATCGGGTGGAGGGTTGAAAAATCGGGTGTGACCCGACGAAATCGGGTCAGTTGGCAAGTATGTTTATATTCATATACAGAGCACCTTTATTTGTTATTTTTGAGTACCGGTAAGGGCTATTCACTTGAATTCTAACTTTCAATGAGGAACTACATGTACAATTTGTGAAACACCATAACGCAATTTGTTCGTTGAGTGTCTTAATCAAATTACACAAACCCGACGATGAAGTTGGAGCCAGTTCCTCGGTTACAGCATGGAGCGTCATGGCCAGGTCTCTGTCCACAGAGACCAAAGAGAATACCCAGGTAATAGAAGACCACCGAAAGGAAGATCACACAGGGCAGACCTAGACCACCATACCATCTACAATGATACAAGGTCAAAACAAGGTCAACACAATGTCATTCCAATCGTAAAAAAAGCTAACAAAGCCAATCTGAATCTTTTTTCTTCAAAAATCTCATAAAATATATTAAGGACGTTGTTTACTCAGGGTTTGAGTTCTCAAATTCGGATTGTTATATAAAGTCCAATGTCATGAGTAAAATTTGTTCTAAACACATAAAGTACTATTGAAATGAACTATTATTCACATACCATTCGATATTTTTACTATATTATGGAGTTAGGCTCAAACAAAATTGGACTTTTAGCAAAACAGAGGAAATTCAGACTAAATTTTTCAAAATTTGTGTTTTTCACTGAAATATTTTTGGCAGTACTACAATATTAAAAGTTAAGATTTTGTTTGTTTAAAATAAGTCAACATAAATTTGCATATTTTCTGTTGGTTTTATCTCACTTTTTCATTTAGATAATCATATGGCACACTCTAAAAAAATATTAAAAAATGCTTAAAAACGATAAAAGACACCATATCTCAAAATTTTGATCATTGACCTCGTATGAATTTTATGCCAGCAGATTCAATGTAATTAGTGTAATACTGGTAATGTTTTAGTATTATCATCATTCAATTTTTTGTTAAATTAAATCAAAAATGGGTAGGGATTTGAAAACTGATAGAGGAAATTTGGACTGGAATATTATAAAAATTGTCAATGATAACTTAATGCTTTGTATCTATTTGGTGCCACTGCCATTCATAAACTGTATTTCACTTTTAAAAGAGTTTAGCCATTTGTATTATTTTCACAATTAAAAAAATCTCAATCACAGTGTAAAATTTTTAGAGTTTTTTCTTAAATTTTCAAAAAATATTCAATGGCCGTTAACTCAACAAGTAAGTCATTGACCTACTTTTTTGAAAGTGAAAAATAACACTACAATGAAAGGTCTATAACACACAATAGATGGTTTTTCATTATCATTAGTAGAATTTTTTTTCATTCTGAGTAAACGTCATCCTTAAATTTATAGTTATTTCTCAATGAAACTCAATGAATATATGGTGACAAGGAAACAAGGTTACATGGACAAGAAGTATTAAAGCCTGCTTTGGAAAAGTTTATGTTCAAGGTAATTGAGAAATCATTAGGAAATATATTTAATATTACTTACACATAATCTGCATACTTCTTCAAAAACTCATCAACATTGTCCAATTCTTTTGTGGTGTTGCCTCTAATACTTTCTGTCTATAAATAAATTTGAAATTGGTATATGCTTGTTTCCCCCAAATACTGGTAGTTTTGAACTGAGGCACCATAATTCACAATGAACTGCACAGTTTGTTATTTCTGAAATATTTACAAATTCCCCAACTTCACTACTTTTTTTCACATAGCAAATTTCTACAGTAGCCTGTCTGCTAATTTAATTCTTAAACAGAACAGGGAAATAATGGTCATATGACGAATTACGATATGTACTTACAAACTGCTTCACGGAATCTGTAAGCTTGTGTATTTTGCTGTTTATGTCTCTCTCTATATCATCAGATTTGTTTAAGGCACCTACAACATCAACAATTATAATGAAATTATTCACGTTTTCTATACTGAGAGGAAAATTTTACAGTTAACAGCAACAGTAATAAAGCCTAAAGCTGCTTGAGGACAGGTCTAACAAACCATTTACTTTGAAATTTCTAAAATGGGATATGTTGTGTATGTGACTGTACAGAATTTTTTACAGAGGTGAGTCAACTAGCCAGGGGGTCTAAATCTGAAGGGTAAGGTGGGGGGGGGGGGGGGGGGGAGCTGTCCTCAAGCACCTTTGGGCTTTAATAAATAAATCATTAAATCTTTTGATCCGCCACTGATACTCTCAGTAAAAGAGGGTACCTGAGTAGTATTTGAGCTTGATTAAATTCCTTAAATTTCATTGGACCAAAACTTTGACCTAAGACAAAGACATTGTTAAGCTACTGGTTACTCTATGTTGACATGACTTTTTCCAAAGAATATAGATTTCACTTTAATATGCTGTTGCACTGAACAAAGAATTATGTAATTACTAACTTTTCTTCTCTAATTAACAAGTATATTAATCATCTGACATAATCAGTTATGCAACTAGATAATCAAGATCTCTCTCTCTGTATATGTAGCTACCTCTGTAATTCATTTACATATTAGCTAAATCAACCATGCAAATTGGAAGAAGTAAGTTCTAGCATTTATATAAACATGTGACCTGTTCCAAAAACCTCAACCTTCTCCAGCATCCGAAAACTATGGCTCAGATTCAGCATCCAAGCCTGTGGAGTGCATCAGAATCACAAGATGCAACAGCCATGCAAGTTTAGTGCAGATAGGACTAGTAATAACTAAGACTTGCTTATCAAGGGGCATCTAGCTTGGTCCAAAAACTTTAACCAGCTCCAAAAACCTTAACCTCCTCCAGCATCTGAAACCTATGGCTCAGATTAAGCATTCAAGCCTGTCAACTGCATCAGTGTCATAAGATGCACCAGCCATGCAAGTTTGGTAAAGTTAGGACCAATAATAACTGAAATATAGTCATCAAAGGGCACCTGCTTCAAAAACTTTAACCAGCTCCAAAAACCATAACCTCCACCTGCATCTGAAATTCATGGCCCAGATTCAGTATCTATGTCTTTCAAGTCAATAAGTAGGTCTAGATGAACCATCCATGCAGGTTTGGTGAAGATACGACAAGTAATAACTTAGATACAGGACCTGCGACAAAAACCTTTAACCTTGCTTGTCCGGACGCCGATAAATGGCTCCCCTGACTTTGTCTCCGTGAGCTCAAAATTGCATATAAAACTTCAGAGTCTAAGATAGCGTCACACAAACTTCGCTTTAAATAAAGTCAGAAGTGAGAGTATATGATTTAATTATCATTAGCACTAGTACATACCATCTATATCACTTTGCAGAACAGATAAAATATCATCCACCACTTTTTGGAACTCACTCCTTGCCTGAAATCAAACAAATACTGTCATTAAATTGTACACTTTTAACATTAATTAAAGGTGAACAAAACTCATAAAAGACATTGTTCACAATGTTTCTTTATAGGCTGCAGAACTCTATAACAGTTCAAAGTTTTTCCCTGAAGAAGTCTCACATGTGTGGACGTATATCTTACATCAAAGTGATCACAATGAAATTATCAATTTAAAATTTTACATACGCACTCATTGAAAGCCAGGAGAAAAGTAATTCAAATTTACACGTCAATGCATTATATACAAACTCTCTCTCATTCTCTCTCTCTCTCTCTCTTTCTCTCTTACCTGTGCTGTCAATTCCGAAATATTCAAGGCTTGTTTCACATTATTGATCTCATTATTAAGATTATCCACCTGAAATTAATTTAAATATACATGAATTCCAGAAACTTGCATACCATAAACTTTAATAATAATTTTACATCTCATTAATTAGACATAGCATTTCCGTATAAAGGCACTTTTAGCCATGTGTCATTAATGTGTAAATCTTCGTAATTAAATCTAATTTATAGAAAAAGTTGTCTCTGTAATTTTTTATCTGTTTTTGGTCAATGTTTCGTTGTTTTAATATTTGAATAGGTACATAATAACTAAGATTTGTTATTTCGCAGAAATATGGTACATGTAACTTAGATTCCGTATGCTTCGATCCTTAACACCCCTGCACAATAATTTCATTTGGGGATTTGTGTCACAGTGTGTGTTATAATTTTGCTTAGCTCAACATTACTAGTGCATTTTGATACTATGATATCATTATAATGTTCAACCTGTGTCTTGTTTGCCTTTTTTTTGTCTTTTAGATTTTAGAATTGAAACTGACTTCACTGGACAGGTGCCTTTTTACCACACTACTTTACCATGATTTGAGCTTCAACTTAACAAATAATTCCATTTTCAATGTTTTCAATGCTTAACATAGATATTTCTAATAGTCAACAAAAATATGAATGTGAGTTTAAGAGTTAAAAGCAAGAAACATGGCTCACAATTATTAACAAGGCTAATGCAACCTACCAGTATTTGTTCCCATCAGTAATATATAGGTAAAAATTTCATTAAATTAAAAATCCTTTTTTTTTCCATAACCAAAATAATAATGATCACAATAAAAAAAAGCTTGTAATAATTGTCACATCTCATTTTGATTAAATATGGCATTTTCTAATCAGCTATCTCCATGGCTTGCAAACAAAAACATGGCAAGAGCCTTGTATAAATACATGAAATACATTTATCTACTGGAATATAACAAAGAATCATGAGCTCTGTGTCTAGCTCATATTGTGACAATGGATGATGTGTCTTAAGGTGGAATGGGACACCTGTCAATATTGATGTGGATAAAAATACATTATAATCAAAAGACTTTCAACGGATGAGAATTTTCAAATTTTACGATATTTTACTAAAAAATATGTTTTAAAAATTTTTGGAAAGGTAAAAATAATAAAAGCCCTAGCGGTATTCGAACTTATTACTTACAGATTCGTAGGTAACGCTCTAACCCATTGCGCTACGCTGTTAGGTAACAATATCGGGAAAGAAAAAAGTTATGAAATCATACTTGATTTTATTGTTTATTTCGTTAAGATGTACGTCACAATATGGAGGTGTCCCATACCACCTTAACAAGCCAAAAAGACGTAAATACTGAATATTTTACTGTAACTCTTTGACATGCACACAACTTACTGCTGTAAAATTATTTGAGAGATCTGGTAGCTGAGGGCAATCTGGTGGAGGTGGTGTTGTCTGACATGCACTTGTCAAATTCTTGTTAATATCTGTGATTCTGACACTCAGATTGCTTTGCAGGTTTTTTAATTCCTCCAAATTTTTTGTAATGTTAGCTAAATCATAATAAACTTTCTTTGCACCTGTAAACAGTAAAATATGCCAATTATTAAAATAATAGTTTAATGTGCATTTATAAACAGTTATAACCAATTAAGCTTAATACACTGTGAATATACTGCTTGTACTTTTTACATGTAACTATAATTACCATTGTTACTTAAAATTACATCTAGTTTCAAATCTTGTTGAATTCATTCCATGTATTTTTGAAAAGTAAGGAAGACAATACACATATTGTCTTACAGCTGGCTATACTGACCTATTTTTGTGGTGCATGACACACCTTTCCCCCTAAATGCATTAGGCCGCAGTGTAAAAGATACATATAGTACCATGATCTGATAAAGCTAACAGACGGATGGCCAAAGAGAAACGTCTTTACAGTTATACAGTTAGTAAATTGATGAGCTTCTAATAAATCAATACTTTTTTGGAAGCGTGTTTGAACTTGATACATCTGTGTTGTTATGTTCAATTGAAAGCTAATTTTGAAGATAAATTACTGTACGATCAAACAAGATGCATTTGCTTGGCCACAATTTGCAATGTTTACAATCAACATATATTTTGTATGTAAAGTGTGAAAAAGCTAAGGCATTCAAAACACCTTAACACAGACAAGGAGATCAAAGAATTAATTAGGAGTATATTAATGTCACAAAAGTTTAATTCTGTTCTACTGCAACGTCATAAGGGAAAATCAAAGTCCATGGTTGTGGCTGTTGCAGTGGCTCTTTCATAACTAATAACTAAGGATATTTTGAGATATTAATCACATTTACAGACAAGTCAGTATTAAGTTAAAAAAAGTTTTATTTTTTGAAAGATGCAGTTTCAAAACTGCAACGGTGGGAACAATCAAATTTTTGTAAAGCGCCAACTCATGTTACTCAATTTTGTTTGCAAACACTACTGCAGTTATGACACAACATCTTTCAAAAAAAAAAAACTTAAAAATAATTTGTCTTAAAGTTGATGAATCTTTCAACTATATTAGTCATTTAACCATGACCAAGACATTTGAAGTAAACAAGTATTTGAAGCAAAAGAGACAAAACCCGCCAACGTTCAATACCCTGAATCTTTGATCTCATTGATTAATCAATGTACGATGTAAACTTACTTTTCCCCAGATTCTCTGTCTGATTCAGCACGGTCGAGGCATTGATAGAGGACGCTACGCCATCCACTGTAGACTTCACAGCACCTATCAAAACACAATACCTTTAAGTGTACACAACAGTTATGTTGACAGAGTTTGAAACACAATATCTCAGCAATTTTTTTTACCCTTATATCTAATTAAAAGCATCCTATGCAAGGCACGTATTTAAAATGATTAACATAACTTATGAATATGGGAAACTTAAAGTGAAAAAAATTACACATAACACAAGTCTAAAATACATAAATGAATAAACAAAAAATCAAATATAAAACATTGCTTCCATTAGAGCATGTTTTCAGTTTTTAAACTGAAAGGATGATGTTTTTGTGGAAATGAGCCTATCCCTTTTATTATATATAATTGCATTTTACACGTATACATACCATTAATTTGTTGTTTAATACGAGAAATTGTGGACTTCACAATATTTTTTGTTTCTTCTTCTAACTTCTAAAATCAGAAAATAATATGGATTTAAACAGTATTACAAACTTATCATTTCATTCTCTAGTTCTCACAAAGCCTCTCTAACAGTGTATTCTGGACTTTGCTGTGTCAATGCATTGCTATAATACAAAGTCTTATATTTAACAAAAGCTACATGTATAACTACATACCGGGTATGTACATTCAATCTATTAAAAAGAGTTAATAACTTTAAAGTATTAGTAATGAACTCAATAAATAATTAATATGCATTGTAGATGTAATTATGCTGTAGTGTTAGGTTTTTCAAGATATTTGCAAATATAACTCACTTTTGTGCTGTCATCTCCATATGAAATCACTTCTGATAGCCCGTATCTTAAGTACTGGATTGGTCCCCGCTGATCTGAGTTCTGCAGTTTGTTGTGCAATAACTCATTGGAGATTATGGATACAACTCCACCAGTTCTGGAAAAAGAAGATCCAGTTTACATAATAAATCAATTAAAAAACCTCATACCCTTATATAACCCACAACTGTCTTTCCATTTTTGATACCAGTAGTTTTTTACTTTTGCATTTTCGACATGGATAAAAATCTCTATAAATAGTTGCACACTTCATCAAATTGCCCTGTAACATTATATAAATAGTGCCTGTTTGGGAGGGTACCAGTTGAAATTGACACCCCGAGAAAACCATTGTCAACCGACGCGAAGCGGAGGTTGACAATGGTTTTCGAGGGGTGTCAATTTCAACTGGTACCCTCCCAAACAGGCACTATTTATTTTATTATACTGAATGTCTTAATTTTTATAGCAAATTTTACTGCTTTTATATAGAAAAGACGTGAATTCTACGGCGAACCGTACGCGCATAATTAACGCGCATGTAACAATTCGTTCTATCGGCCCGTTGCTAAGCGTGCGAGGGAGAGAGAACGGATTGTCAACTGCGTCTAAACCAATCAGATTGCAGTATTTAACATGAAAGTATAATAAAATGTCTTGCTACATATCATATTAATCGTACCAGACTGTAATACTTTCATATTTAATTCGCTGGAAAAAAAAAAACCCCGAAACCACTCAAAACTCAATTTTTTTTTATACTGGGTAATGGTAACTTACAACATCATGGTTGCAAATATGGCCAAAAAGAAGCAATAGGTAGCCCGTTTGCAGCCAGCTGCTTTAGGATCTGATTTCTCTCTGGCTTTGCCACATCGTTTGCAGCAGCAATAGCAGCAACAGAAGAACAACCCGATGATGGGCATAAAGATTGCAAACAGCAACCCAACGATAATACAGGCTGCAAACCCTCCAAATACAGACACCATCTGAAAATAGAATGGGAGACATATTATAAACTTAAGTCTCTTTATACTCTATATAGATACTAGGTCAATTCATCATTGCAAAATTAACATATATTAATATACTTATATATTTATAAAAAGTATAAGGAGGTTTTGTTTTATTCAAGAATTGTAGATTCTTACATCCTGCCATCTCTCTGAAAACTTTTCAAAGGTGCCATTTGTTATGTAGCCCTCTACATCTCTATATGCTGAAAAAAAGACATGATCATTGTTCAATTATTAAAGATAAAAAGAGGCCCATGGGCCAATTTGCTTGCATGGACAACATTATCAACTGAAATTTTATCCTGTTTTATTAAGTAGCTAGTGTAAAATTTTTGCTGTTTCTGGCTATTTTATTTCTTGAAAAACACCCCATCCTTATATATTTAATATTTCCTAATTGTCTTCCCTTGTGACAGAGCTTGGCTCTAATTTATATGTGTTTTTGGATAAGTCAAAAATGCAAAATGTTTACAGACAGACAAACAAAGAGAGCAAGAGATATAATTTGCTTTCAATTTTCTAAGAAAAGGTATTTTTTGTTACATTGTTGGTCATAAATAGCAAATTTTAAGCAACCAGTTCATATACAACAATACATATATTATAAATTACACACATAATTATGTTTTGAATAAAATAAAAATTGTTTAAAAATATAATTATTGATAGGAACCAACAAAAAATTAGCTGTATACCGGTTTGTCACATTTTGAAGTATCTGTGTTGGTATAAATCAATATATTCATTGATCAAAATATACATTTTGGTTAATTTAAAATTACTGTAGACAATCCTGTTTCTAGCATGGATATATGATTTTGACCTAAAATACTTTGAACCAGGAGGATACATGTCGGAATAGATTATAATACATGTACAACTGGTTTACATAATTGTCATATCAAGATATAAAGAACTGTATGCAAGATTAAACAAATCCCATCATATCTTGTCTATTTTTATCAAGACTAGATGATAACCCGCGCAAGCGCCGGAATTAACACTTTACACATTAATTATGATATAATGCTAAATATGTTGAACCATATTTTTTTTGTGTGTGTATATATATACTTTGCCCGATTTTTTCCTTATCTTATTTTTTAAAATTGAAATAAAAAACAAACTGTTATTATTGTATTTATTTCAAACCAGTGAATAATGGGTATTTAGTGTATCTCTCTCTAAATTTTGTTCTTTAGGTCAATTTTCAAAATAATTTCTATTACTGTCCCAAATAAGAATTTCAGATTAAAAACAATCTGAAGGGGGGGGGGGGGGGGGCAAACTTCCCCGTTTTATGCATACATGTAATATGTTTATTAATGTTTACAAATTAATGTCTAACTAAGGTTTACAACCAATCTGTCGTGGTATGAAAATGTATGAAATTTAAACACGCTAGTTTATGCAATATTATCCATTTGCATGCATATTTTAAACCAAAGTTGTCAGATTCAAAGTATCTGCCCTATGGTGAACTCGCCCTACACTTTCCGCCATGATATCAATTAGTCAACCCGTTTCTGGGCACCCCGCTCTAGAAAGTTCTTTCCATTAATACTATAGTCGCAATAATTTTTCCATTTTATTTATTAACTTCTTGTATTAATCGAAGTCCGATCCAAGGTATCTGCCCGCGGTGCATGATGAACTCGTCCTACACTTTTCGTTAATTAGTCAATCCGCGTTCTTGGTAACCCCGTTCTGGAACGTTCTAGAGGTCGTGCTTCGCAATCGACTAAGTATCAAAACTAATATCGTCCACTAAAGAAACGAATTGACTCAATTTATTTATTCAACATTTGTCTAATCTTAACTTCTATGTATTCTCTAAATAGGCACACAGTAAATATATTTTTACTTTTTACGTTATCTTTCAATATCATTTCATTGCAAGTATATATATTTGATCGAGACTATCCCTGACTTGGATCCGCCAAAGCGTGTCCACCACCTAACTCTCATTTTTGCTATTTCGGGCTTGTTTATCGAAAATAAAAGTAGGTTTTTGATTAATTTCACAATAATAACTTATCAGTTAAAATTCAGTTATACCTTACGGACATAATTACACATGTGTTGAAATACCAAAGGTGTAAGCAAGTACTCTGGTGCAGGCATTTTGTAGTTCATTTGCAAAATGCCTTAATTTATAAGTATAGATTACCGGTAGAACATTTTTTACCAAGTATATCTGAAAGAGCATGTTGATCTTGTTTCAGTGCTACTGTATATATTTCACCAAGAGTACTCTACAACACAGCAACGCAGTCTGCAACGTTGCACACCAGGTGACACCTATGGTTCGTAATGTTTACTTAAGGTAGTTGAACAGGAGTTGCAAGCTTCACAAGAACACTGTATCTGTCAAAAAAAAATTTACAGGTTCTCTGTTTATCTGTCATCTTATCTACTTTGGTCTAAAAAGTGTTCTAACAACTTCCTTGTTTAATGTGACTTAATCTACAGAAACCAGGCGTTCATGGAGTTGTAATCAAATTCATGTAACTTCATGTGGTTAAAAATCTCTGTTATTTGATTTAAACCCGTAACATGTGCATGAACAAATTGCTTTACCATTAAATGTCTTTGTAATGAGAGTTAATTTGATGCTACTTATTGATATCACATTTGAAATATTCAAGTGTACTAAATTGTTTTGATTGTCTTATAATGCAGAAATTGCAGACAGTAATGTTCTAGTACATATTAAAGCCCCTGATCTACATGTATGTACCTTTTCACATTTTCTAAAAAAAAAAAAATACAATCCTCACCAGCACCCCCCCTCCCCAAATTTTTTTATTTTTTTTTTTTTTTTTTTACAAAACTTTGCATTATATTTTTATGTATATATCAAATTGTGTACTTTTTCAGACAACTGCTAAACTGTGAAATTGATAAAATCATATACAAGTCTGATCGACACAATCTATGATAGACTTATTGGAAAACAACTGGGTGTGTGCAGGGTATATAGAAGACATGTCTTGAGTAACAATGGTACAAAACATGGTGAAATGGCTGCTTAGTGTATCTAAGGTGGTATGGGACACATCCATATATATAGTTACATCACTTCCTATCAAAATAAACAATAAAATCAAGTATAATTGCATAATTTTTTTCTTTCCAAATATTGTTACCCAACAGCATAGCGCAATGGGTTAGAGCATAAACTACTAATCTGTAAGTCATTCCACTAGGAATTTCATAATTTTTACCTTTCCAAAATTTTTAAAAACATTTTTTGGTCAAATATTGTAAAATTTGAAAATTCTAAACGTTAATATCACGTTAATATCAACAGGTGTCCCATACCACCTTAAGTAACACCTTCCCTTTCAGAGAGTCCATTTAATTTATAGCTGTTTCTCAAATGATCGGATATACCCTTAAAGTAAGCAACCTGAGTCCCAAAGATGAAGAACTACTGCTACATGTTTTATCACACTGTCACGAGAATAAATTACGCGAGTTTGTCATGTCATGACTCACATTCAATTGATTAATTACAGTCATATTGATGATGAATATTTATGCTGATGATGCTAATGAAAACGATGACAAACAATGATAAGATAAGTTATTTATTAATATGTCACGACAACTGTAGGTTCAGCATGGCAGTCATGTAATGCGTTACATAACACAACCATTGACCAGGAACAGACCAGTGTCAACCTCTGAGGACACTGACCTTATGTGACACAGACAGAGTATAACTATCAATAACTAAAATGTGTCCTGGTACTCAGTATCAAAGTACTGAGAGTATATACTAGCTGTTATTTGGTTTTAGTGAATTAATGTACGGGCAATAGTGATGGGAAATCGGAAAATTTTCATAATCGATTATCGGAAATAATCCAAAGTGTACAATCAATTAAATAATCGAAAGTTTTCAAATTATGTTTAATTTGAATAAAACAATTCTCTAAACAAAAACTTGCGTCTTGCATTGTATATATATACAGTAATATACTTGTTTCAGTTGTTTGAAATTATTAAATATTTGTTCAAATAAATCAAATATGTTAATAAAATTTAAATATTATTATGCACATACAATCTTATTCCCGAGTCATGTTATTGTTGGGATCTTGATTTGCAGCATTTGCCTCATCCGTGAGGCTTGCCATTTTGTTTAAACCTAATTTTGTTTTGATGTTTGAAAAAAGTCAAGTTGTACAAAGAATTTTCGTAAATTACGTTTTTTAAAATTTTTTTTAAATAATCGATTATGAAAATCTTAATCGATCATCGACATCGGAAGACATTTAGCAACCGACTTTCGATTGTCGGCGATAATCAGCCCATCACTAACAGGCAATACAAGTGTGAGTAATGAAACGACAATAACAAGGCCCCAAATTGTTGAGAAAATATGAGTTTACAAATTCACATAATTGGTGCACTGGACCATAATTTAATTCATGATTTGTCAGTGCCACTATAAAAGCTCTAATCACTATTTTGATGTACCGTACTTAATACTCAATTTGTAAAATTTCAATTAAACTGCATGCAGTGTAGAAATTACCAGTAGGTACAATCTTTTTAATTATTGATCTATCAAACTCAAATTCACTATCAAATGGCGCAGCATGTGTAAGCTGTGAATTAGAATTACACAATTATTCTTCACTACTGACTCTACTAAAACTGAAAAGAAAGCCAGAACGGTCTATTTTTCTTGATATTCCTCCAGAAAAACATTCTAATTAACATACAGATAACAGTTCTCAGGTTCACAGAATATTGCCTTGCTAACAACTCTCCACAGCTTAATAAATAAGTATGAATTTTTAAAGCCAATATCTGTATAATGAACTTCTGAAGACATAGCCACAGCCACAAAATCAGAAGAATTGGCAACCAACTATAAAGCTAATTAAGTAGGAGGAAAACTTCTAATCATAAAAACAAAACCTCTAGACCTTCCTGTAGTATAGACTGGAATCAATAAGAACTTGAGTCTCAGGTATTCTGAAGTTGTGATTTATTACCTAAAGTAAATCAATGGGCAAAAGTCTTATCTTGCTGCTCAGGCTGAAAGTAGCCAACGTTTTCCAATCAGCAGAGAACACATACTTCAAGGGGCACCACCATATAAACCCCTAGAGAGATTGCAGTCGGTGTTCATATAAACACCAGTAATGAATAAGAAATTTGATAGAAGCCTTAGGCCTTGATTGGTAATTTTCAGCAATGTACCAATACTATACCGGTACCCTTTCTAACTGTTTATCCATACTTCACAAGAAAGAAACAATACAAAACAATGCAAAAATATTTAACATGACACTCTGTGACTCAGGTTCATGTTTAACTTAGAGTTTTTTCTGACAGATCTATAGTGAGCAAATAAATTGCATCTGAAAGTGTGAAAACATGGGGCCACTGTTTTCATGTCTATTATCGATAAAAGTATGTACATGTACTATCATCCTAATGTATCTGAAACTAATTTTGTTAACCAAATACTTAACAATCTTTTCCTTGATCAATCAATAACCCACCCCCCTCCTTTTCTACCATTTAATATATATCTTATCTCTCTCCCTCTTGACTTTGCATAATTCCTAACACAGATAACTTTGCTTATGCCATTTTAAACTGCAAAGGAACAATCTACGTATATATTTTGAACTATCTCATCCAGATAAAGACAACTATATTACTATATTACTGCTTTTGAGTGAAAAGGGTGTTTGGCATGGGGGGAAGGGGGGTCCTTTAACACTGCATAAAATAATAGTTGTACACTGTCCTTGCATGCATGTACATGTATATACAAGTAACAGAATATTATATCAATAAGGCTTCAACTTACAGCTGACGTGCTACAGTAATAGATGATAAATTATTCAAGTCCCTCGTCACATTTTTTCTATGGTCATATACTACATTTCAAAAAAATGTGGTAATTCATAACTGGACTATATAACCATAACAATAAGGAAGAGACAAACCAAAAGGCAGCTGTTAAAGCTATTGATACTCAGATAGTTGGATACTGATTGTATTGACAGATGAAACAGAAACAAAATTGTATGGTATAATTGAAATATGCATGTCTCTTTCAACATTTATAAATGAAACTATATTAATATCAAATTTAATAACAGACTTGGAGAGTTTTGGATTTCCATGTGCATATATATATACATCTGGGCATGATATCAAAGATTTCCATTTTGTCTTTAAGTGCATTTCAGTGTAGGATCATGATGAAAGGTAATCTCATTTTAACCTCACAACAAAAGCAATTAGGCCACATCTAAGCTTATCATGAAATCGGTATAAAATGGCCACATCTGTACATCATATATCCGTAGGTGGAAAATTTCCTGATATAGGTCTCGTCAAATCTCTGCAAAGCTATTACCTGATATTCATCTGCCCTATCTAATTTCTGTCATCCTCGCACAATAGAATAATGTGAAACCATGGCAATTTTATCTCTTAGTAAAAAAGATAAAACTACAGTATCTATTTTGATCCTTCCCTTATGAAAAAAGGACACATCTTTTTCTTGCTTCCTAAACAGAGTAAGCTGACCATAACAACCCCCCCCCCAAACGTGTCTTTTGTCGAACATAATCCTTTTTTTTTCAGGCTTCCGCAATACTTGAACAACAATGTGTGCATGATGAGATAAGGAAAACAAACGTAAGAGTTTATTGAAGCTATTAAGTGCTTACAATTAGAATTCACTTCAACTTCTTGTAACACTGCCATTAAAAAGCGAGGAAAAGGGTCGTTTTACAAGCCCACAAGCTTGTCAATTTCACCTCAGGCTCTTGTGTTTTATAAGTGATTGGATACTTATCGAGATAAAAAGACTTTTTTTTCTTTCTTTCCCTTCAATCTAAATTTTAATTTTCAATGTTTACATCCATGATAATAAAAAAACTTGAAGCTAGTTCATAGGAATCATGTCTGATAAAAAAAAATTTGGCAAGCTAAAAATAAGTTTTCAGTAATGCAAGTGCAAGTATTGCAGTTAGCACTTTCATTTACCTAAAATATATTGCTGAAAAAACATCTGGCAAACAAGATTACATCAAGATGGTCATGAATTTCTTTGTACAGATCTTATTTATGGTACAAAGGTGAGTGTGTATTTGAATAACAGATGTTCCTTGAGTGCTGGTCAAACAGAGATAGAAATTAAAGTCCTATAAAATCAACTGCTGATCCAAATCATTCAAATATTACACAGAACATCTATGTAAGTCCACGACCCTCAAGGGCGTTTATGTCCAGCATTGATCATAATGATACATGTACATGGAATTTTCTCTAAACCTGTCAAATAGATAATTATTCCTTTGATAGATCCCCTGATCTGTGAATAGACATGTTATGGACATAGTACAACAACTTAGTAACACTTTGTTACTAAACTATATAATAAATACACATGTATGTACATGGAATTTTCTCTAAATGTCATTTAGATAATTATCCCTTTGATAGATCCCTTGATCTGTGAACAGACTTATAAAGGACATAGTATACGTTTTTTTAAATGCGTGTCAGCATATATATACCAGTACATAGTTTGTATATTGACATATTCTGGACAATTTCATACTGCAGTTACTTAGTAACACTAATAGTTTACATACCGGTATACATGTATACTTATAAATACAATCATGATTTTCTGCATGTAGTCAAACAAATGGGGGATAGGGCATGATGTCATGACAATGAAAAGGTTGTTAGCAATAAAGAGACTTGTGAGAAACCTCTGTGTCAAACCGAAACTAGCCGGCCCATAATAACTTGGTAATAAAATTAATGAAGGAGACGTGGACCAGTCTGAGAACAAGGCGTCCAGGTGGAAAATGTATAGACAAATAAATGTCATTTCCTATTTAGTAGACCAAAGGGAGAAATCTACATCACTCAGGTAGAGCGGAGCTATCACAATTATAACACAAGCAGGGAGATGAGTCGAAGGACGACACGAATACATATTGATCTGGATTAGAAAACTGTACATACAGCCAGTATCTTATCAATTTTCATATGCCCCATTTCAACTGTGAAAGAGATAAACAGATAAAGGTGGGGGGAGTACTCAAATAAATAAAGAGCTTGAGTGCTGTTGCATGAGTTTTTTCAAACTTCTTGTTTTGTATTAAATTGAGTCTTAGTTTAATAAAATTTAATTCTATCTCTTTTTCTCTCAATTCAAGTCAATAGTGATGTTTTTTCATCTTCTTTTATCAATATCTAAACGTTTTTTCTTCACATACATGAATGTCTTTTAACAAAACGTGACAAAAACAATTTTGCAATACCTCAGAGTAAATTTATCTGTCAACAAACTACCGGTTTATTTCTGACTCAGAATTCAAACTTGATGTGTCATGTGTGCCTTTATAAAAACATTTCACATCTTACATAAAAGGAGCTAGATAACTGAGAATCAACCAGGTTAAAAGTACACATAAATGCATGAGTTTTATTAATATGAGGGTACACATAAATGCATGAGTTTTTAATATGAGGGTACACATAAATGCAAAAGTTTTATCATTATTAGTATCACTGGTGAATTAAGACGTATTATGACAGCAGGACTACACCCATTCATAATGTATCATTTTCACATGTGAGCGTGAAACGGGGACTATTTAAACTGGAATGTCAACCTCTTGGGGAATGGCCACTGCAAACTCTAACAATGGCTAACCTTTCATTCATAATAAGTGGAGTAGAAATGAATTTGCTCAGTTTACAAAATGATTACTGTGTTTCATTTTACAAAAACACTTCCTGGTTCCTATGAATCTAAAGCTGCTTGAAAGATGTACAATGATATATAAATCATTCAAAATGAGGAAACCAACAAATTAAAAAAAAAAAATTCTAACCATCTTTTATTCATTTATTAATTTCCTCTACAACTGGCTTTAGAAAAAGAAACAATATATTCATGCAGCTATAAGTGTAATCAAAACTTCAATCAGGTGTATTTTTATTGTTTAAAATATGATAGTACTGTCAGTGAGTAAATGTCCTGAGTTTTCGCTACATACGTGATGTTTGTTAGCATCCCACATACACTTAATAAGGAGAGTAGATCAAGTGATGACGTAAAGTTAAATGTGTTCCCCAAGTCAAACAAAATTTGTTTATTTACTTTTGTATTTGTACTTTAACAAGGGATTAAAAAGCCTATCCCAGATAAAAATGTTGATCATTATGTTACACTGTCAAATGAATAATCATGATAATGAATATATCAATCACAAAACAATCAAAATATCTTTTTAAAAATCAAAATCAGTTCCATTGATCAATTATCAGATAAATGACAAATGGACGAATTATCTATACTTAATCTATACCAGTATAACATGAATTGATAAACAAATAAGATAGAGACTTTCACATTATACTCTACACACATGTACCTTATTGAGTTGTCAAAAGAATTTAGATGTAATAATGTAGTAATACTCTTTGTCTATCATAATTGGAAGTATAATATTATCAATCCACCCTCTCTTTCTCTCTCAAACATTTGAATTTTAACCATATAAACATATCAACCACACTTGCAATAAGGACCTCAGATTACTTCAGAGATTATTTCAGAGGTAAATACATTACATGCATGTGCAAATCCACCTTTTGTGTTACGTTAAATTCTTTCTTTCATTTTTTTCTAAATAAAAACACTTACTTATTTTAGCACCATTGTCAGCAATAAAATCATATTCTTGAACACTGTCTAAAAATCCATGCACCAGATCATATAAAGGTTTTGCACCCTTTTCAAGGGCCGATTCCTCTCCCAAAGTTGTGCTAGTTGGACCCGTTTGCGTATTTGAAGTTGTATTTTCTCCATTTACAAACACTAAACATGTAAAAGAAACGATAGCGAGAACTATTTGTCTTCTCATCATCGCTGAACTTAAATTCATTAACTCACTATTGGTTCATTGTCAACTATTTTAGTTTAACAATCCCGCTTTGAAATCACTCTATCTCCACCACTGTTGTTCAGGTAAATGGTAATTCTTGTGAACTTTGACCCAACGCACACTGATCTTCCGGCTGTGCGGCGCGTCGATTTACCCAAATGGACCCATTAGAACCCATATGGAACGCAATAGGCATGAACAATAATAGCACATAAATTATATATATTGGTGGTATGATAAATCTATATTGAACTATACTAGATATTATATCAATTGATTTTTAAAATTACTAACATGACAAGCAAAAAAAACAACAACAAAAACAAAAAAAAACAACAAAAAACACACACTGCCCGTCTGTGGGAAAGGGGGGAAGGTGGCTTGGTAAGCAAATAACTTTTTTAATTTAAAAAAAAAATACATATTACCCCCCCCCCCCCCAAAAAAATAAAATAAATAAAAAACAAAATGCTTTATCTTTAAAATCATATTCCGTGGGGATGGGGTTTTAGTAATAAATGTGCCAGTACTGGTATTTTTCCCATTCTGCATGGTAACTTTCAAGGGGGATGTCCGGCCATCTTTTACATCTGAGAAGCAAAATGTAACCATTTCTTGAAGTGGTTTGTTTCTGTCCAAATTTTACTAAAACTGTTGTCCAAAGATACAAAAGCAATAAATATGACTTTCAACATGTTGTTTTGTATGCAAATTACGCATACAAGGGCAGAACAATGCACTTTTAAATCCCTTTGAACTGCGCAGCTACAGACTTAAATTCAAGATTTAAAAATATGAAAAAATATGAAAGGATGTCAATAGTGTCTACTCTACAACCATTTGTTGAGAAAAAGGTCAAAAGTTGCTTATTTAAGTTGTAACTTTGTCTCAAAAGAGGGTACCCCATTCTTAAAATGAGTCTCAAAAACCATCAATTTGCACGAGATATATTTGTCTGTGTCTATGGTGGTACATTAGAGTTATATTTTCATTGAAAAATATATGTATATTTTTTCTTTAATGTTTTGGACCACTATCCTACTTCTAAGAAGAATTTAATTTAATTTATACTCATAGAACTAAAACAAACCAATTGGAACTGGTATGGAGATGTCTGTCACATTCGGGCCAGATTGTTTTGAATTGACATTTACTTTTATCGATGAAAATATAACGTCAATGTGCCTCCATAGACACGGGAGTTCTAAGTATAGCCTGGAATTTTCTTGTTCTAAAAATAGATACCATGCCGACTGATAAAAATAGGGTACCCTATTTTGAGGCAAAGTTTCTACCTTTATGTGCAAAATTCAATCTTTTTCTCAACAAATGGTTGTAGAGAGAACACCAATGAACCCCCTTCATATTTTTTCAGATTTTTTAATCTTCAAAATAAGTCTGTAGCCGCGCAGTTCGACAGCTGTTTTAAGTGATTAAAAACGTATTGTCCTGTTCTTGTATGCATAATTTGCATACAAAACAACATGTAGAATCTCATTTTCATTGCTTTTATATCTTTTGGCAACAGTTTTGGTCAGCTTCGGGCAGAAACAAGCCAATTCAAGAAATGTTTACATTCTTATGCTCAAATGTAAAAGATGGCCGCACATCCCCCTTAATATGCTCCAAAAGTGAAAGGTGAGGCAGTTCTTTTCATTCGTTCATTCACCCTCTTTATGAATTTCTGCACATAAGGCGACAAAAAAGAAAAGATTCATTGTTTCCGTGTCAGTATCTGCTGACTTTTTACATGTTGGGGTTGCTGACCCCAAGCACAACCCCCTAAACCCGGAGGGCCGGCGGTTTTCTGTTAGGGGTTTCCTTCCCTTAGCCACGTGTTTCATTTATTTGAAAGCGCCGGAGACTTGCCTTTCGCCACTGTCACTCAGCTGCCGAAGCATTTCCAGGGTCACCAAAACGAGGAGGTGTGACAAGTGACTTGCTGGCAGAGTTTTTACTTATCTGAGACGGTGGACATTAACTCGAGTTTTTACTGGTGACACTTATATAGTGGCATACGTATCACACCTCGAAACCCGCACCAGCGTTTGACCCCTCGGTCTTTTTCCAGATACGTGTGTAAATTTAAGGGGGAAAACCCCCGTAATTTGATAACAAAATTCTAAGCTGAAATTAAATATACAGATCTCAGTGTAATCCTGTTTATATACATTTGTATATATATAATCATTTCACTCGTGTGAACAAAAACTGCCGAATGTCTTAGATGCGGATGTAGCTAGGTTCTTAGTAATTTGTCACATGTTTGATTGACGGATGTTTTGTTATATCACGTACTTGTGGTTTGAACATATTTTGATATATATACAGTGGGGTTAAACACAAGTTCTGACAACTTACTAAAAAAATCGGAAAACGAACCAGACAGAATTTCATAGTCTATTCAAATACAATACAAGATATATTCTTTCTTCAAAAATTAAATTAAATATTTCCATGTTCAATACAAGATGTTTCAATGTCCTTTAATCAGATTGTTTTATGTTCAAGAAATATGTTTCGGTAGCTTTAAAGGGACTTGGACACGATTTTAGATGAAAATTTTATTTTTTATTTTTTATATATAAAATAGTTTACATACACATTTTGAATGATTGACCAAAATTTGAATGTTAGAATTCAAGTTATAAGAGAGATACAGAGGTAAGAATCCGTTGTTATGTAAACAAAGCTCGAGTCTTATATTTGTTTACAAATAATGTAAAGTATGGAATTACTATTTCTAAGACGCAATGACTCGTGGAAAAGAAGGTTATCTTATTCAACGTGTTTATAAATAATATCATCAACAGGAAAAAGCAACATTAGATTGAAACTTATACCAATAAAACACATACGTAAACAATAACAAGGCTTGAGCTTTGTTTACAAAACAAAGAATTTCAAACTCTGTATCCTGCTTATAAATCAATATTTTACTTTCAAATTTTGACAAAGCATTACAAATACCCATATTATCCATTCTAAACATTAAAAATGAAAAAATAAAATACAAACTTTTGAGCTCAAATCGTGTCTAAGTCCCTTTAAAAGGTTAGTGCAAGTGAAAGAGATGAATTGAGGCTGAGTACGTTAAGGTTTTGGTGGCGGCGGGGCCAGCAAACATATACATGTGACAATTAAATACATATCAAAATAAACAAGAGGCCGAGCGGCCACATTTCTCACCTCAGCAAAAAAAATAACCAAAACTGATCAAATCAGCTTTATACTACAGTATGTCACCAACATGGGCCAAATACAAAAATTTATCTTGACAATTGAGTAGAGTATATCTTGTTTAAGGTTCTCCGATCCCCAGCCTCAAAGTATTTTTTCCGTCATAAAAATATTATTTGTCCTTCAAACTTTATGAATGAAATGAAAAGAAATTTATTGAGGGTATCTATGCATTTTACAAAGTTATTGCAAATTTGCCCACGAATAAGTAAAAAAGTTGAGATCAAATTAAAAAAAAAAAAAAGTTGTACCGGTGCATCGGTGGTTCGAACCCCTTTACCTATATGTAGTAGTTCTCCGTGGATCCGCCAAGTCAGTCATTTCGTTGAAACTGATCATAATAATAACATAAGAAGACTAATTAAATTTGTCTTTAAAAAAGGCAGACTTGTGGTACGAACAAAAAAAAAAATCCGGATAATTTAGAGTTATCGAACATGGCTGAAGATCGGAGATTGTTAAAAAGAACTTCAAATTTTCTCTCCATATTCTCATGTTAAACATCAAGCCCATTTTATTGTTTCAGTTTTTGAGAGGAAGATTTTCAATTTTTTTTTATAGTATTTCTATGTAAAAACTCGACTCTCATTGTGGACCTGTGACGTAGGGTCACGGGTCCACGGGAATTATGATTTTGAACAAACTTTCATTTATGCTACCCGAGGATGCTTCCACACAAGTTTCAGCTTTTCTGGCCAAATGATTTTGAGAAGAAATTTTGTTTTTAAATGTCAACAATTTTGCAATAATCCTTAATAGTCTCCCCTCAAAAGAAAATGTGGCCCTTCATTTTAACTAACTTGAATCCCCTCTAAATAAGGATGCTTTATGCAAATTTTGGTTAAAATTGGCCTAGTGGTTCTGGAGAAAAAGGTCGAAAATGTGAAAAGATTACGGACGGACAGACGGGCGCCGGACAAAAAGTGATCATAAATGCTCACGTGAGCTTTCAGTTCAGGTGAGCTAAAAACACAACAAATCAAGCACTCAAAATAATAAACATTTTAAAACACTTGATGAAAATGCGCATAAAAAATTATAATTTTAAGAGGAAAACATCCGTTATTGATAAAGCTTTTTATACATTTAATTAACATGGAAAGTTTGATTTCCCCTTGGCTCAAATTGTAACCATAAACTATAATTTCATGTGAGTATGCAAATTTAGTCATCTTTCGTGATATTTTCTTTGGTAGTTTATCAATCAAAATGAGTTGCAATGGCAAAAACCTATGGCTGACCGACGAACGAACGTTGTATGTTTTCAGAATGCGGCGAATTTTCCCTTTTTAAGAATATTTTTTTAATTTTTATTAATTTTTTTTTGGGGGGGGGGGGTAAATTTTAATGAAGACTTAGTGCGATTTATTATTAATTTGCTATTTTTCTGTATTCGTTAAAAGTGCATGCAATGAAGGGTGGATGGTTAAAAACCCTATACCCATCAAATTTCTCAAAAGCTTTAAAATAGGACTTCCCCATTGATTTTTTTTATCATTTAGTAATTATAAAAATTTAAAAAATGCCAAAATGTTCCAGCTTTGATTTATTTAATCTGATATATGGATGTCTTACTATATACTACTCCTTTTACCGAAATGTTAAATAGCTTGTCTAATGTTATAATCACAGTGAAAATGATTTTTTTAAAAACCCACAGAGAATCACAGTGAAATTAATAAATTTGAAAATAAATGTTTGAAATGTTCAACTCCTAATAGAATATTTTTTAAATTTTGATTAAAGCAATATGAGCTGCAACTTTCATGCTGAATTTTTTTTTACGAAAATGTTATTTTCTACTAAAACAACAAAAAATATCATGGTTTTTAAATTTCTCTTAGCCTTATTTTTGTGGGAAAAGCCTTCATTGAAGCAAAATTGAATTATTGTCGTCCTGTACAAAAATTGAAGTGCCATATATTCCTTAAAAGGAAAATCTTTCTTCTGACAAAAATTAACGATTTTTTTTTTTCAAATTTTATTTTTCAGAAAAGTTTAAGCTACATGCGGACTTAGCATACTAACAGGTTTTTGCAGCAAAATAAAATTCTAAAAAAAAAAATACAGCTCATATTGCTTTAAGGTGAGAGACATAGTTTTGTGTCCAATGTGAATTGGGTCATTTATGAAATACGCGAGCAAGTGAATATACACGAATGATGAACCAACCGTTCGCGTGCCTGATCACGACAGAGTTTTTCCTTCATTGTTGAAGAATTGTCGTTGAAAATACATATGTAAAATAAAATATGCTATCTGTAGTGTATACCTTGTTATAAAAGTCAGTCATATAATTAGAACGTATATTTTATTAAACACTCCCGGATTAGTTTCCCGTTGTTGTTTTATAACGGAAAGTGATATAATATATTACCCATGATTGACGCACATACTTTTGTTTCGTTTGATCTGTTTGTGTTTATATATATATCTAGCGCGTTTCGAATTACCGAAATTTATCAAACACACGCTTTGGTCTACTTCCCCATTCCGGGAAAATGTCTCCGATTTAGAATAGGTTTCTCATCCCCTTCCTTCCTCTGTCTATGCTTGGGGGGGGGGGGTCAATTAAATTATATTAATTAAAACTAGTATAATAATTTTATGAACTTTGATAATTTTCCGGAGGTGGGAGGTTCCGTAGATCCGCGCAAGAACCCCCCCCCCCCCCCCACCACCACACACACACACATTTATACAAGTATTTTAATAGCACAAACACAATTACAATAATTGGCAAAGGCCCAATATATGCATAAACAGAAGTATTGTTTTTATTAAATATCAGTATGAAAGATATATATGTATCATTATATTTCACATTTACATGAGAGGAAAATTACGGAAGCGTATTAGTGCCACATTGTAATTTTTTTCTTTAAAATTCCAACTTTAAAGTTGGAATTTCCAACTTTAAAGTTGGAATTTCCAACTATAATCTTGGAATTTCCAACTTTAAAGTTGGAAATTCCAACTTTAATCTTGGAATTTCCAACTTTAAAGTTGATTTTTCCAACTTTAATCTTGGAATTTCCAACTTTAAGTTGATTTTTCCAAGATTAAAGTTGGAATTTCCAACTTTAATCTTGGAATTTCCAACTTTTTTGTTTAAATTTGTTTTTTTGGTAAATATAACAGTATACATTATATGACAGGCAAACAGGGCATAAACTTATTGTTGTATATGTCTAGATCTGAACTAGAAGTTTTCCAGTCTGATTAAAATCAAACCTTCCACTAGCTCCTTTTTTTGATGGTCGCGACCATCAAAATAAAGGAGCTAGTGGAAGGTTTGATTTTAATCAGACTGGAAGTTTTCATATAAATATATAAGATTAAAACGTCTAAATACATTCAGTATCAGATATCAAATATCGAAATAATTTTGAATCAAATACAGGAATATAAATAAAACAGTATACATTATATTTCAGGCAAACTGTGCATAAACTTATAGTTGTATATGTCTGAACTAGAAGTTTTCATATAAATATATAAGATTAAAACGTTTAAATGTATGCAGTATCAGATATCAAATATCGAAATAATTTTGAATCAGATAAATGTTATCTTAATATATAAAACAAGAGGGTGTCGTTAATAAAATGCAGGATTAGAAAGAAGAACACTAAGAGACAATTAAGATCAAAACAAAGCCTTGGAATTTGTATCAACATGGCGTTAATAAAGATCACTTATTAAAAGAAATTCGTCCGAAATCGAAAAACTTATCGTAATAACAACAGAAGATTAAAGTTGGAAATTCCAAGATTAAAGTTGGAAATTCCAACTTTAAAGTTGGAAAAATCAACTTTAAAGTTGGAAATTCCAAGATTAAAGTTGGAAATTCCAACTTTAAAGTTGGAAAAATCAACTTTAAAGTTGGAAATTCTAATATTAAAGTTGGAAAAATCAACGTTAAAGTTGGAAAATCCAACTTTAAAGTTGGAAAAATCAACATTAAAGTTGGAAAAATCAACTTTAAAGTTGGAAATTCCAAGATTAAAGTTGGAAATTCCAACTTTAAAGTTGGAATTTTAAAGAAAAAAAAATTTACAATGTGGCCCTAATACGCTTCCGTAGAAAATAGTTCTGACAATTAAGCTTGTGCACTGTTTCCGTATTGATGCACATTTATTGATAAACGAGAGAGTTATTTTCAATACTGTTGAAGATTTACTATTAAAACAGAACTTAGCCTTAAGGATATCAGACATTTTTGAAAAAATTATTTCTAGTATGAAAACATGTACATATAAATTTCTTTCAAAAAACTGCCCTCAAATGAATATATTAATTTAGAACAGCTGAATAAAAAATAAAATTCATCTTCAATTGTTCCATTGTTATAATAGTTACCAAGTCTTTCATGCCTTGGAATAGATAAGTGTCTACCTTTTTCTATGGCAAGATTATGTGAACTTAATTTAAAACTGCTAAAAACTGATCTCTCTACTTTCCTTTTAAATAACATCGTTATAAAGAAAGTGGGCGCTTAAGATGAAGATTCGACAGGAATCTGGGCGCAAAAGGAGAATGAAAATTTCATCGATTAATTTTGCACATTTTTCGAATTATAACCGTTTTTTGTTTTCTGTTGGACGTTGAATGGGCTGGAAAATGTTTGAAATGCAAAAGGTTTTATCATAATATGGGTCTAAATATAGCAACACGACGGAATTGATGCCAAATCCTACTTATTTAGAGCTGTTTTTAAATGATTTTGTTGTCTCTGGGTCTTCTCTCCACAAATTTGAAACGTGTAAAGATGACATATTTCAACATTAAAAATGTCGTCTTTTAAAAAAAGATGACTGTGAGGATATGTGATTATGCACCCTGATGAACTTACATAAAACAAAAGAACAAGTATAAAATTTTTAACAAAATATTTAATAACATAAAAAAAAAAATAAGAATTAAACAGAAAATTCAACCAAAAAAAACCAAAACAAAACCAAACAAAAAGAAATATACAAATGAAATAATTGAATGAAGTAAAAGTCTATTTTCGAAGCCCGATTCCGGCGCACGTGGTTTTGAAGGACCCTCAGGTGAGCACGTGGTTACAGTCAGGTATATGCATATCGGCAACAGCCAGAACTAAGTTGTAGTAGAATATTCACATGCTGCACGGGTCTATCGAAACTGCATCAAACGAAGGTTTACTTTGGTGCTGTAAATGATCAATGGCCTGGTTCACGCCGATGGGAAATGACTTTCAATAAACTCAATATTCAGAGTATAAGTTTTCAAGTGACACAAATTATATAATTATGAATATCAAACTTTCACAATGTTAAGTTATAACATATATCTGCATTGACGATAATAAACTGATAAAACTGCGAGGATCGCCGTCAGGTATAAATTCACAAGTACATGTAGTTTTAGAGATGTGTCGAAAGGGCCGCCGTAGTTTACTCACTCACTGTAGAACAGCGGTCTCTATAAAACTCTCCCATGAAAATGGAAACGGCTACTCATAAATACAGGAGCCGGAAATAATTCAGCACCCAAGAACCCTCCTTCCCTGACAGTTATTGACGTTCTGTAGGGACGGGAAATTTAACGGCAAAGCCAGGCAAAATAGACCCTGATAAAAATAAACAAAAGAAAAACATACTACCGAAAAACTATTCAAACGCGTGTTAAAAAACGTACAAAAATGGGTTGTTTAAATACCTGATGTTTTTCTAAAGACAGGCCCCTGATAGCACTAGACGGGATGACGACCACGTCTATCGGCTGATGTTTCCGGGTACTATCCCGTGCATACTTTTACCTGACTATTTAAGGTACAAACAAGGGGTTCCCCAGAGGATTGATAGGTAATCATAGGAACCAAGGGTTAAAGTATTAAACCAAGGGGCTCCCCAAAGGATTATGTACAAACCGGAAGGGTGAACCAAGGGGAAAATAAAAAACACTAACACAAAGAATTCAGTTTGTTACAATGACACAGAGATGACTAATTATGTACTTTTTCAAAATATTTTTTGGAGGATAAAAAACAAAGTCCAGAGATATGACAATGTTGTTTCAAACACTACTTTATACTGTATATTGTAAAGTCTCGCATGGCTCACTGGTTCTGGATTATCTATAGCGATTACAACCATGCAGTGGTTTGGGTTCAAATCCTGCTGGTGATTTCCCCTTTTTTTCTTTCTTTTTTCTTTTAACTTTTTTGGTTTTAAATGTATGTTGAAATAACATTATGTTTATTATAGAATACCGGTATATTTTAATTAGTCGTTATTGATTTCTGCCGTATGAACACTATTTTCTGTTCTAATTACTAGTTTATTATGATATACAATATAACTGAATTAAAAAAAAAATATATATATACATTGATGTTTCCAATATAACTATTTATCGGTTTACCCCTCATTGCCTCTTTAAGAAAGCTTGTGAGTTTTTTTTTTAATAGCAGGAATAGACATGTATACTTCAACTCTCAACATAATATAGCTTGAGTAATCAATTTTTTGTCAGACCTGTACATTGCATTTCGAGGTTATAGACATTTGATTGATTCGTGTCGATGATTCCTGCAAACTTACAATCTTGTGTGCCCATCAATTTATTACAAAAAAAAAAAAACCAACTTGATAAAATTTAAGGTTTGATGAACTAACATTTTTTGAATGTTCTTCCTTTAAACACTGGTCTGTTATTCTTTGTTTTAAACTTTTTATACTTGATAGAAGAGGTTTTATATATTTTATATGTTCAAAACACAGGCACCTGACATTATAATTTTTTCTCATCATAAAAATAAATACCCTATATCTAATAATACACGTGTATTATTAGATATAGGGTATTTATTTTTATTATGAGAAAAATTTATAACGTCAGGTGCCTGTAGTTCAAAACTAATTTTTCGAATGCGCGTGATATTAAATAGTGCATGGGAAAAAAGATTGATATCAACTAACAATTTTAATCAATCATAAAAAAAACCCTTTAGCGTTAGGCCCTAGATCCCGGCCTTTTATATTTTGCATGTCTTATCTACAGCTCGCAAAACAGAAGGAAAGTAAGGAAATATTTAAGAAAGCTTGGAGTTCCCAAAAATATTACTTTTCCAAAATTTAACGCGAAGTAACTCGTACACACAATCCGGAAATTGCCGAAGACAGCAGGTGCGAGAACTTCGGGTGAGATCGCGTGGTCACGAGATTACGTGACGTCACAGGGATTTTCCCAGCCAGATTTTATATGATGAGTCATCAAGAAGTAATGAACATCAGACCGTATTCACGCTTCCATTAGACCGGGGACCTCTTCTTCTTGTTTGACTGAATAATCAGGATTTTGAAACGTTTTGAGCCAGGTCAAAAGAGGGCACAACTAAACTAGAGGGGCCCAACCAAAATTACGCCAATCTACCAAGATGGCGGCCCCAGATCCGAGTCAAAACCAAGGTAGCGTAAGGAAATTCCTCGAGAGTATAGCTCTATTTTAAGATTGGTGACTCATACAACTGTTCATTGACTTAATAACATTGTTCGTCAACTTATTCAAATAAGCCTGTATTTGTATAGTAATAACAGGAATGGGAAATGATTTTGTCCCACTTGGCCATCTTATTTCCTGGTGGAAGAATGAGAGAAGGGTGCTTTTTAATGAATACAAGAAACGTGTCGACTGCACGTCGCATCTTATCTCAAGCCTGTGACATTGTTGAAGTACATGCATTAGGTCAATCTAACTCTGTCGTATCTGTAGACAGTGGAGGTCTATATATATAAAATAATATTGAAAATTGATTGAACTCAATTTCAGAGAGTACACCTACATATCATTTATTAATCCTTTTTTGGCTTTATTAGCAAATACTATAGCCATAATACTTTGAATCATTCAAATGTACAGATGTGTTGTTGTGTTTATAAAAGGAATACACCACAGAGTTTCAGATATATTGTATCTGATGTGCATATGTGTAGTCAATCAAAGCAAACTTGATAGACTGGTATTTTTTGAAGTCAGTCTTTATGTATGTACATGATTGCCATATTATTTTAGGCTTTCAGAATGTGATAAGCTTTAAATGGTGCCTTACAGGAAATTAGCTGCGCATAGTGTTTTAAGTTTTGCTGAGCTTTGTTTTATTTTTGTAGACTTGCCACCCCCCGTTCCACCACCCCCAGTACCAAGAAATAGAAATATACAAAAACCAACTCTTCCCATTCGCAGACTCGACACAGAAAATATGGGTAAAATAGGGATCCATGCTAATTTTGTGTGTTAGACAGTAGACATGCCAAGCAACTCTCCCTAAACTCACCGAAGACTAACCTTACTAATTTCTTTTATTACCTCATTGTTTTGTGTGTTGAGAACAATATCTGTTTAGTGTTTTATGGTTTGCAGTGCACCAATAACAATGGGAGTCATCCAGATCTCAATGTCCTTGTTGATAAAAGCTGTCAGAGAGACAACTTTGCCAACAGAATGTTTTTTATCACCCACTGCTTTTTCATTTGAACTTTTATAATTGTATATAGTCGATTTCTTTGGTATTGTTGAAGGTTAAGAAAAGAAATTGCCCTGAATTGCTAGGCCAGTGTTATAAGTCTCAAGACATTGGGCAACTTCTGAACCATGACTGAAAATATTTTGTTTACTGCATTGTTTAGTTTAAACAAGAAGGAAAGGAAGGGCATAGAGAACCTTGTTGAAAACATCTTGTGATATCTGTAGGGTATTGGAAAGAAAGGGTTTGTTTTATGATAACTTTCTTGGGGTGTTTTTATATTCATTTTGAGCAACTGTAAGTCTTATATAATGGTGAAGGGTTTTGTACAAAGTGTGTTTTTCTTTTCTGTTGCTTCACTGTATAACTGCTTTAATAGCATTAAATTTTCATGAATTCTCTTTCAGTATATCAACCAGTTTTCAAAATACAGTGTACATGATCATGTATGCTGTTTAGACAATATTCTTTTCCATATACATGTATGTTAAAATGCAATTACCGGTATGAATTTAAAAAAAATTTTTTTTTGGGGGGGGGGGGTAATTTAAGATTTGATATTTCATTTTCCAAATGTTTTAAAAATCAAGTAAGTGAGTATATTTAAGTATTTATGGGTTTATATTCACTCTACATGTGGTTATGATATTTTTTTTTTTTTGGATTAGAAATGAACTAATTTTCTAAATGGATTTATACATTTAGATATGGTTCGTTTGAATGTTACAGCAGACTTGAGGAGACGTCTCACCATCAACTTCACTCCTCCTCCAACTCCGTCTCTGGCCACAATGGGCTACAGGACTCAGATGTAAGATTTTGTTTGTCAAAATTGTGAACTCTTAATAGGTAGGTTATTTTAAAATTAGAAAGACCCCTATCATTCCAACACACACTGAATTTTTAAAGCAAACCATATGCAAAGTGCAAAAACACAATTACCAGTACCAATAAGGCATAAACAAATAGAAACAAATTGAATGATAATCCACAGAAAGCTTTATTTCCTCTATCTAATATGCTTCATATCTGCAGCAAAAAAGATTTTCTTATTGCATTAGTTTCCTTTATCTGATAAGCCGAATTATTTTTATTTCAGAGAGAGAATCAAATGTTTGAAGTCCACAGGGAAACTACAGATAGGGTCAAAGGTCAGTCTAGAGATAGCAATTGGTTTAAAAGAGGATTATCAAAATTCCTTTCATCTAAATATCATAACCTTTGATGCAGTTTAAGGTTTTTTCTGACTAAGAAGATAGTTCAAGATACACTAAGCTATATTTGAATTATTTTGCAGTCTTTTGACTTCACATCTGATGACCTACATGAACTGGAAGAAATTGGGAGAGGGAATTACGGCACAGTGACGAAAATGGTTCACAAGGAAAGTGGTACTGTGATGGCTGTCAAGGTATTGTATTCTCTTGCAGTGTACCATTTAAATGATTGAAACAGGGAATAATTTCACTTTGTAGACTTGCTCTGGGATTCAAAATGAGATAAGCTGAATTAATGGTAGTATGTGAACATATAGATATATTGATAAAAAAAAAATTGTTACAATTGAAATTCCTGGCCATTTTATGGAATACTGCATACAGGGAAATATTCGCCCCAGTTTTATTTTCGCCCCTTTTGCCCTCGTTGTCAGCTGGCGAATTTAAGACTGGGCAAAGTCCAATGTCTCAAACTATCTTTCTTTAATAATAATTGTGTCTGCACAAATTCAAGACAGGGTGAAACTGTTTGCTAGAGTAAAAGTGCAAAAATTACACGGGGCAAATATAACCCTGTATACAGTATTTTTTAATCCGAACAAATGAGTTTTAAATAATGAAACAGAATTGAAGCCATTATTATTGTGCCAAGATGTCAGTTGTGATCAGTGAATACATGTAAAGTTTTGAAAACTGGAAAATAGATGAAACAGCATGGGTTTTTTTCTTTAAGAGTTTGTAGATGCTTGTAGATATTGTAGAGTTTGTTGTATAAAATGATTATTGACCATTGGGTCTCATTTTTTCCAACACAGAGAATTCGTTCCACGGTTGACGAGAAGGAACAGAAGGAGCTGTTGATGGACCTGGATGTGGTCATGAGGAGTAACGACTGCCCATTTATTGTACAGTTCTACGGAGCACTGTTCAAAGAGGTACTTGTATAACCATCTTATAACAAAGAAATTCTTATTGATGTCCAAACATCTTTGGGAAAAAAACCCAAATTGATATTGAAAAGAATTAAATACAATGTTCATGATAAGTTCAGAGGTAAAATTAGACTCATTGTGGAATGACTTGATTTCATGGGGATTCTAATTAAGGTTCTATAGGTATCTCAACATAGATATTAACACCAGTGTTTGAAAATCTCTTTTTAAGGAGGAAATCATCTATGCATGAAATAATCTATTCTTACCAATAGTGTAGTCTTCAAAACTTGGGTCAATGAATTTTATTGAATCCGTACATTATACATGTATGTGGAGTATGTTTTAATGTCTATTTTGTTGTGTGCCTGTGTTCAAAATTTGTTCATTTAATGCAGATTTCAGTTTATGCATTGTATATGAATTTTATCTTGTGTGAATAAATATTATTCCGTTTTGTAATTTTCTTATTTCAGGGAGACTGCTGGATTTGTGTAGAGATGATGGACATTTCTTTAGACAAATTTTATAAATATATTTTTAATGTGTTGCAAAGTACGATACCAGAAGAAATTTTAGGAAAAATAACCGTAGCTGTGAGTATGAATATCGATTTTCTAATTACCGTAAAGAATGAATTATGGTATTTGATTTGAGAGTAGTGCATACAATAAAGAAATAAAAGTCCCTATGTTGCTAATGAAGGATGATGTCTAGAAATGACATTTATACAGTATTTTATCAAAATAGAAAATTTTGTCAAAAGTTATTCTTTATCATCCTTGACATCAAAAACTGACCTAACAGCTGATAGTTTTATCTATATGAAAAGAACTGATTCTGGTTTGCCTCTAAGATTAAAGAGTTCAAGAACAATCGGCTGTACATGTATTTGAAATAGCTTGAAATTTGATGTTATAATTTCAATTATTATTGATTTAAATATAGTATACTAGTGCTTAATTTTGTGTTTTGCAAAGTTTCGTAGAAATGTTCAGGATATTTTTTTTTAAGAAAAAAAACCATAAAAAGATACATATGGGCCGAAAGCTATTGAATGGTATCATTAATTAACCTTGACCTTCCCTGTGACCTTAAACATCATATTTCAATTTTTGTCTAGACTGAAAAAAAAACTAAGATACATTTCTTTAGATAATGCAATACAGATGTATTAATGGAGGGACATTCTTGTCCCATGAGCATATTTTGAAATTTTAATTAATTGACAATACCAAGAATAAGATGTGTACTAGTATAAGCCCATGTCATCATGCTATCAATAAAGTACCATAAATTCTAATACATGTAACATTTAAATTTTAAGGAGTAAAACTTGAATTTTCATTAGATGAGTCATGGTTTATTAATTTGGTGTTACTCAAGTTGATCTAGAAATGTTCATAGCTTTCATAATAAATGCATACCGGTACTCTTGTTTTCATTGCAGACTGTAAAAGCTTTAAATTATCTAAAGGAAAATTTGAAAATAATTCACCGAGGTATGTACTTATTTCCTAAATCATATTATGAATAAAAAAAAAATAATAAAGTTAAATGATAAAATAATTGATAAAAAAAATTTCCAAATTATTTTATGTGCTTTTGGTTAAACAAAGTTAAGATTATTGTTACTCTTTGTTTTTACAGATGTAAAACCATCAAACATTCTCCTAGATCGCAAAGGGAACATAAAACTGTGTGATTTTGGAATTAGTGGCCAATTAGTTGATTCTATTGCCAAAAGCAGAGATGCGGGATGTCGCCCATATATGGCAGTATGTACATGTATTTCAAATTACTTTAAAAGGAGATTTTGAAACTCTTTTCAAACAAATGTATTATTCATTTTCAAACAAATGTATTATTTTTACTCTGTATAAAATTTTGTCCGACTGCATTTTTAGATTTTGCAGAACACTTGCAATTCATAAGGTTTCGACACTCTTGATTTCTTATTAACTAAATTGTGGTTTTAAGACTTAAAAGATTTAAAAAGGCACTGTTTGGTGTAATCAGGAATTAGTTTATAGATACCGATACCTGTAGTTTAATCAGAAGGTAGTTTATTGCTCAATGCCTATTTATTTTTATCCTAGCCTGAAAGAATAGATCCCCGGGCATCAAGTCGAGGTTATGACATTCGTTCAGATGTTTGGAGCCTTGGAATAACACTGGTAAGATTTCTAGTATTGTTTTTGATAGGTCAACTTCTGCATCAATACTGTGTATTAAGTTACAAATGAATATGTTGAAATACATAATTGTTAAACAATTGATGCTTGTTACATAAATTTATCTATTATCATGATAAGAGTTTGGTATCAGGAAAGAAATGCAGCATGAGATATTGGTTTAATTTTGTAGATGGAGCTCGCCACTGGAAAGTTTCCCTATCCTAAGTGGAACAGTGTGTTTGACCAGTTAACTCAGGTAGTTCAAGGGCCAGCTCCCCAGCTCAAGTCAACCGAGGGACGGTTCTCCGAGGAATTCCTCAACTTCCTGAATACCTGGTGAGCCCTCAGCATTTTATCAATATGTTATTTTGTCTGTTTAAAATATATGTGTTAATGTGTTTTGGGATATGGTTTGAAAAGACAACATTTATGTAAACATGTATCATGATGCTTTTTGCAGTTTGACTAAAGATGAGAAACAAAGACCCAAATATGCCAAACTTTTGGTGAGTATATGCATTTTAGTGTATTATATATATCTTCATTATAAAACTCCAATATTGGTGATAACGGTACCAAGAGAAAAATTATAATGGTTTTTATTTTTCATTTGGAATATTATCAGTGATACAGTAATTAAAACATCCTTGGCTAATTTCAAGTTTTTTCCTCTGCGTTGTAGGAGCATCCCTTTATCAAACGCTATAGTGAACTGGAAGTTGACATTGCCAGTTATGTGGTGAAAATTCTCAATCACGTTCGAGAGACAAACACTAACTTGCAGGAGCTCACTGCCTCCAACTCTTGACAAAGCGGGGCTGTTGTTAAGGGCTTTCAATTCAGGGACAACTTAACACAGAACAAAACGCTCAACTGATCAAGACACCTGAGCGAGTCTTGACAGAGGGGAGGTAACTGAAGAGGAGAAAAAAAAGGGGAGAATCGGTGATATGTACACGTACAAGAAGTCGATCTTCATCTATGCAGCCAGCTGGTTGGCATTAAATCATTACATGTATCTACAACATATTGGAGATACTGGTCTCTAAAATGGACTACTCAATAACTAATGAGAATGGATCTCATACAGTATCCAAAATGTACAACGTTTATAATTTTTTGAACTGGTACATAGTTTATTTTTGTATTTCCCCCCTTTCTCCTTTTATTTTTCTTCCTTTATTTTAACCATGCAAGCTGTTTGATTATTAAATGTGGTTGTTGATATAATTTTTTTTTAAGATTTGAAAGATTGAAACATTAAGATTTATTTTAATTCTAGCTAGTTACATAACTTGGTGATAGAGGGCTTTCATTTTTTTTTTCTGCAAAGCAGATTTTGTGCACTTTCATTCTGTTTGTGTCGCACCCTTTCTTATGAAATCGACACAAAAGAACTGCATGTTAGGCTGTTTGTCTGTCTCTCTACATCTTCTATTGTCTATTCCATACCTTTTTTGTTGATCAATATATAAGGGATGCTTTTTTACATGTATATAGAGGTTCGAATGACAACTACATAAGAAGGTCTTGGCGAACAAACTAGAATTTTAACTTTTTTTTAAATGCTGGTCTTTTATTTATTAAGAAAGGATTTTCCTTATCGTATATACGGTACTATAATTTGATAAGAATACCAGGTTATGTTTTTGAATAATTATATGAATTTTCTGTTAATAATTAATTTTCTATAAAACATTTTACATACATTAACAAATTTAAATACTTGATGTATTTCATTGCTAGTATTAAGAGGATAGATTTTTATTCCTATTTCTTTTTGAATCAATAAACTGAATTAATACCGGGTATTATTTTTTAAAAAATCAATCACAAATAGTGCTACATTTTCCTACATGCATAGATACATTTATAATCAGAATAACAGATTCTGAAGATTTTGTAATCATAGTAAATGGAATATTGTTTGTTAAAGCTATTGAGAAAATAAGAATTGTATTTTGAATGTGTACATTCCAGTAGAGAAATGTAGACACCATTCTATTTTCCATCCTTATATGACAATTTAGTGTTCAGTTTGAGGCTCAAGTTCAGAGGAACTTTTCCAGCTTGATTCATTTGATACTTGCTCATTGACTTTTGTAGAAAAAAAAAACCTCCTTAAAAAAACAAAAAAAAAATCAATACATAGACATGTGATCATTTACAAGTCCTCAATATCTAGAAAGAGCTCTTTTTTAAATCAGTGTTCGGAAATTAACCAATCGAAGAATGTGCCAGAGGTTCTTCTGTTTTTTATGCCTTTTCCGAATGTATATGGCTTCTTGGCTTTTTTTCTGCTTTTTAAGTACCAGTCGCTCCCTATTGTCTCATTATGGTGTGCCATACTTGTCTTTAATTTCATCAAATGGATTTCTTGTTTTTAAATAAGGACTGTTTAAAAAAATTAATAGAAATTTGCAGTATGTATTCATGACTCCATTTACACAGAGGAGTCGCATTATGAACATATAATAACCAAACGGGCAAAATAAGTAGATAGTGTGCTTCCTAATTTAAAACATTTCATTTCATGTTAATCATTTTATTGTTATTTTTAAACTTGGCCTTTCAGATAGTTATTCATGAAACATTTTAAAGATAAAGAACAAAGAAATTACTTTTGGAAAAATGTGTCAATATTAATTAGCATTTGATAGCATATATATACTGTAGAAGCACATATTTTCGTTGGGTTAAAATTTTGTTGTTTTTAAAAACAAATAAAATTTCGTTGGTATTTAATTTTGTCATATTGTAATCTCTAAAATGTATCACGTATCAACACTGTATTTATTAATACTTGGGTTAAAAATTCGTCATGGATTTACTTTCGTTGATTTATACTGCCAACGAAAATAACGAAATTAAATCCTCCACGAATATTTCTGCTTCTACAGTAGTTAAAGGTCATTTAAGAAACCAGAAACACACTATCTATTCAATCTAGCCTAATGACAGCATTTTTTAATTAACATAAGAACTAGGAAGCTTATTAATCATATTTGTTTTAGAAAATATTTTCATTCCAGCACATGAGAAGACTGCATTGCTAGAAAATGTGATTGTTAACATCATTTGTATCTATCTTGTAATTATATGATACTGCTGAAACTTTCAGAAATAGTATTGATATGTTTATGGTCTCCTTCCTTTGAATTTGATGAACGGGCAAGTACGGCCAATCACAAAATCTCTCTTCAGCTGTTCACTAATGCATTTTTGTCTGAAAATTGAATTTAATATTTAAAAAAAAAATTATTCTATTATATATACCGTACTTTCTTTTCACAAACTTCTTTATATAGAAAATGTATAGATCTGTATGATTGTACAATGTAATGTCTATTTATTATGTCTTTAATAATTATTGTTAAAAGAAATAGATGGTATGATTTCATAATTTCTTTGATAGAGAAACTTTACCAACACACTTTATTTTTGTGTTCATATATATCTGTGTATAGAAATGACTGTCATATTAACTTTAATTCAGTATTGATCTTAATCATGTGAAAAGAAACTGAGTTTGTTGGCACTGGACATATTTTTAACAGGTGTTTGACTAAATGCAACACAGAATTAAACAACCATATTCTATTTCTGTTAAAAATTTGTTAACCTTTCAAACTTTTATCTGAATTTTTATCTGAATTTTTCCTTGTAAACACCTATGTATTGATACACTAAAAAGAGAAGTTTTATCAATTATGATAGTTGTTACAGAATTAAAAAAAAAAACAGTCAAAAAGTTGTTATGTTTAATCTTTTCCATGTACATGTAAATCACAAAGGGTTTATTCGGGGAAGAAATTATGCAAATACATATTGGTAAAAGTTGACAAAATTTCTGTTTTATTCCTCAGAAGTGGGAAAGGGAAAGTCCTGGGTCACCTGCTGCAGGTCTGTAGCTCCAAGTCTGAAAAAAAACTATGGTCTTCAGATTCAAGTTTTCTCTGTTGAGCTACAGATTGCAATAGATGCTCAGGAAGGATATCTTTTAAGAATTTTATAGTTTAACTGTATGACCAATAGAGACTATAGACATTATGTCTATCATTGCAGATGCATAACATTACTAGATGCCAACAAGCAGACAAGAAGACTGGCTAAGTGTAAAGTGTTCAAATGTTGGTAGACTTATTGAATTGGTCTTCTGAACAAGGAGGCCTTATAAATGTTAAACATATTTTGCATTTACCTGTATTTGGGTTGGGAAAAACATTAAAAAAGGCACAGTGAGAAATATATTGATATATGTCAAAATAATGCACAATTGCTTGTTTTTAGCTTACCTCAGCTGAAAGCTCAAGTGAGAGATTATACACAGATGTGTACTGTTGTTAAATTTTTTACCTTTACCCTTTTTTATCTTGAGGTCAAATTTAGAAAAAACAATCTAATTTTGACCAGACCTTAACTTTTCAAATCATTTGACTGATAGACAATAAACTTGAAACATAGATAGAAGTGACCCATAACTAACTTTTTGACCTTAACCTATTTTGTATCTCAATGTCAATCATATTAATAAAACCTTGTCTAGGCCATAGCAATAGAATTCTTTATTAAACAACCTTTAAAGTTATATCATAGATAGATGATATAAAACTAAGCTAAATCCTTCAAAATTTTTACCTTGACCTATTTCATCTTTTAAGGTCAATCATTTTCTAAAATATAGTGTCTGGACCATAACATTTTTCGTAAACAAACATACTTGTACCATAGATAGATGGTATATAACCTTGGTGAACTTTAACATCATTGTTGACCTTGACATAATATATTTTTATTTCAAGGTCAAATGAGAAAAAATAATAATACACTAAGATGTACTGTTGTTAATTTTTTGATATTGTCCTTTTTTTTAATCTCAAGGTCGAATTGAAAATTTGTCCAGAAGATAACTTCAAAACCCTTTGAATGAAAGACTTCAAACTTGAAACATAGATGGATGATATAAAGAAGAATCTAGCAATCTTGCAATACAAATGTACCATAAAGTGCTCATGGGGCATTCGTGGCCTAAGGACATATTTATTGCAGAAAATGTGTAGTGGATTTTAACTTTTTATTATTAATGAACTGAAACAGATAACATTGAAACTTCATTTAAAAAAGAATGTTTGTTGAACAGGTGCTCTAGTTATAAAACCATGTGTTGCAGCTATCATTTTTGGTCCTGGTACAGTGTTGTTCCCTCAAAGTTAATGAGGAATAGGAAACATTTTGATATCAGTTAGGATGAAAATGCAGCAAAGTATGTGAAATCTGTCATTATTAAAATAAATTCAAACTTAAATATGTGTTGATTGCATTTCTTAAAAAATAGGCCCATAGGTCACAAAGCTCACCTGCGGCACAATTATCAAGTTTATTCTTAGACATATAGCTATCTACATTTTCATAAAAAAAAACAAAACTATAAAGGGAAATGTGTTTACATTATAAGACTTTGTGTTTCAAAGGCAAACAAGAGGCCCAGGGGTCACATCGCTCACCTGAGCAGCAATAGCCTTTACTCTGATCAAATTAGCATTACAGTATCAAAATAAAAATATCTTTACAACTAAGTACAGTAATGAGATCTTGCTCAAAAATTTAAAAAAAATTGGCCAATTTTTATCCACATTTATATGGTAAATACTGAGCCCCTTTTGTTGTACCTGTTAGAAGATTTTTCTCTATTCCTATATAACCCCCCCCCCTTGTGGCCCCTCTTTTCTCTAGGGAATCATATCATGGTTTGATCAAACTTTAATCTGCACAACCCGTGCTTTCATACAAGTTACTGCTTTTTGGACTGAAGAAAATTTTTAAAGATTTTCTCTATACATGTATATTCCTATGTAAAAATTCATTCCCCCATTTGTGCCCCGCCCTACCCCCCAGGGACCATGATTTAAACCTTAAATCTACACTTTTTGAGGATGTCTCCACACAAGTTTGAGCTTTTCTGGCCTAATAGTTTTTAAGAAAAAGATTTTTAAAGATTTTCTCTATATATTCCTATGTAAAAACGCATCCCCCCATTGTGGTCCCACCCTACCCCCCAGGGACCATGTTTTAAACAAACCTTAATTTACACTATCTGAGGATGCTTTCACTCCAATTTGAGCTGTCTGGCCTAAAAGTTTTTTGGAAAGAGATTTTTTATAGATTTTCTCTACATATTCCTATGTAAAAATCCATTCCCCCCATTGTTGCCCCACCCTATCCCCTGGGACCATGATTTGAACAAACTTGAATCTAAACTACCTGAGGATGCTTCCATACAAGTTACAGCTTTTCTGGCCTAATAGTTTTTTAGAAGATTTTTTAAAAATACCAACAAATTTTCATTAATTCTAAATTATCTCCCCTTTATAGGAGGTGTGGCCCTTGTTTGAACAAACTTGAATCCCCTTCACCCAGTGATGCTTCGTGCCAATTAAGTTTGGTTGAAATCTGCCCAGTGGTTCTGGAGAAGAAGATAAAAAATGTGAGAAGTTTACAATGACATCAACAGGCAACTGACAAATTTTGATCAGAAAAACTCACTAGAGATTTCAGCTCAGGTGAGCTAAAAAGTGCAGCATGTGACAAAATTGAAATATGCTGTCAATAATAAAATCTAGACATTCAAACTATTGGGACTGGTTATAAACATTAATAAATGTGGTTCAGGGTTTTCCTTCTTTATCCTAGATTCAATTGAATTCCAGATTACTTTATGCAAATACAAAAATATTTTTGCACATCCAACCAAACCATTGCATAGGGAAAACAATTTTCATGGTATCATATTAAAACCACCAAGCTTTGGTGGAACAATCATAAGAGTGGACTATTGAACTACAATGGATCACTGCCATCAGACTTTGGTGACTGTAGGTCAACCGTCAGTTTTTTTGCATGTCACACAAACACACAGAGTATTCCTATGCCATGTGAAATTATTAAGTCCCCATCATTTGTCTTAGATTCAAAGTTTTAACAATTAGTAGGTAATTTACACTATGTTAGAATGTATTTATAAATTTACCTATATTGAACTCTGCACCCTATTAGTCAGGGGGTCACAGTTTGAACAATTTAGAATAAACCATACCTATTATCTGTGTGCTTGCCTAGCAATACAATGTATCACAAAATGAAGTTGAGAAGATTTTTAAGGATTTTTCTCTAACATATAATGATATACTTCAATGTTTAATTACATTTGCTCCTCTCTGTGGGTTTTAGACAGTGGAAAGATCGAGAAACGAAGAAATTAACCGTGGGTTTCAGACAATGCACTGGGCCTTATTATAAGTCAAGGGACCATGGTTAAAATCTTTACTGTATAGAGAATCTTTGTTGTAAATATTGGCAATTCTTGTGCATTTCTTCTTGAGAGGAAGACAGCACTGTAAATAAAAATTTGGTTGAGAAAATATATACAAATTTTAACTATGACTTTCCATTGATTTTATTATCACCATTATGTAAATGTCATATGTCACATATAGAGTTCAAACACTTGTTGTTGACAGTAGACACATAATTTTCATACATAATAGCAAAAAATTAAGAAATTTGATCAGCACAGATATTTCAGTTGAAGATATAAAAAGTAGATAATTGCACCAAAAACTTACGAAGAAATTAACCACTACCTTTGACTACACATATACTGATCCTTGTTTTTGTATAATAGTTACGGAAAAGTACAAAATCTGGTTTTAGCACCAACACAACAAACAAATATTTACAGCTGAATACATAGTTTTAAGTTAAATGCAAATAAATAGAGCAAACACAACCATATCATGGTATCAAGTCTCTATCCGACTACAAAGTCTAATTATCGAACTTCAGAATTACCAAAAAGACAATTTTGATGCAACATACCAAAAGTACTGCTCGGCAGTACTTGGGAGTCGAACAATGGGAAAAAATGTAAAATTTTTCAAGTAAAAAATAAACTACAAGTTCCAATGTCTTTGCATATTCTTAAACTTTTGATTTTAGGAAAGTTGTAACAAAAACTGTCAAAATATCAATCAAAACAAAACGTGTACATGCAAGTTTTTACATACACTGTACATTTACAGCTATACAATAATCTACATGTACATTACACAAGTTTTCCTAAATGAAACTACTGGTACATGTTAATCTTTTGATGTTTTAGCACCTGCGTTGCAGTCTTTCAAACCAAGTCAATGTATGCAGATGTTTGTACAATAAACCAACCCATGAGACAATCTTGCTACAGAGGTACATGTTGTATTATGGTTTACATGGCTGCATACAGTGTGAAAAAATGTGTTTCATATAAATTATGCAATTAATTACATTTCAATGAATATGTTCATTCAAGACAGAAAGAGGATAAAAATGAAAGAGAAGAGAGAAAGAAATTGATGCTGCAAATACATTTTCATCAAAAAAATATAAGGAAAGCTTTTTTTTAATATTTCTGTTATATCAAATTTTAAAATATTTGAACAGTTTTGGAGAAAAAACCAGTCAAATAAAAAACATGTTTAATATATCCTAACAAAATATTTGGATCTGGTGTTAAATTTAAACTATCAAATTTAATATGCTTTTTATTCACTGATTTTTTAATATCCATCGGGTGGTATTCTATGTGCAATGTTATTTACATCTCGAGATCACAACAGTAATACTTTACAGTACGTGGGACACATTCTCTCACACTGACCACACAAACAGACACACACACAAACATGTCTCAATCACTGATACCCAGCACGACTAGCACTAATACCACACACACACACACACACACACACACACACACACGCACACACACACGCACACACACACACACACACACACACACACACACACACGCACACGCACAAATTTAACAGTTTTAAGCGTTCTATGCTACCAAAACTTATTTTGCATTTTTTGAACTGCAAACATATAGAGAACAAGATCAGTACTGTACTGTACTGAGCTGGTATTAAGGGATAAAAAAAATTCCAACTCAAGGCAACTAGTCTTGCTTATACATATAAATTAAAGGGAAGAAAGGTTTGTCTTTTAAAGCAGTAGACAAATGACTGCATTGATGACAAGATCATTGTTTGAGAAGTTTCAAAATGGTTATCACATGTTCAGGAATGTTTAGAAACACCCTATTTCATTATTATTATGAATACATGTTATGTACATTAGTACACTTTATTCGACCAGGTTTAAATATTCACATCAAGAACTTGAAGCCCCATTAACAACTGATACAAACTCAATACAATGAAAAAAAAGTCTATCTCTATAAAAAAAAAAGGCAATAACATTCATTTGCTTGTTCTAAGATGCAAAGTTTCTGTAAAACAGAATATTACAAGCTATATCTACCATTAAATAATGCCTTTGAAATTCAGTATCAAAACGAGGAATACTCTAACTTTAATGTTTGACCTCCATGATGCAAAATTCACAAAGCCAATGCAGATCAACAAGGGAGTGAGCAGCAGAACGACGACTGCCAAACTGCCGCTGTTAGCTGATGCAGCAACTCTGTCGACAGTGGGCGGGTGGGGTGTCCGTGGGGTTTAGATATTTGATCTTTCGGTGAACAAAGCTCTGCATTCGAACTCGGGTTTTATTTGTCAGTGCATAAGATTTGAGGTGAGAAGTCAGTGAATGAGGCAAAGGAAGTCTGTCTATTCCATAAATAGTGGTGTTGGCCACTATGCACCGACAAGCAATCTCCTTCAATGAAAGCACTGAAAAACAAAAGAAAAGATTCTTTGAAATTCGGTTTCAGATTGAATGAGGTTGTTTCTGTCAGTTTACTGTGAAGCAATATATTTTCATTGGGACTTGTTCTAACAAATTGTCAGAAAGTACAGATATGTAGGAAGGAGTTCTTAAATTTCATAAAAAGATATTGATAAGTTTGATTGGAAAATCACAATACAATTACATTGTGTTGATATAGGGTAATTCAGCTTCACATATAATTATGAAACATGTACCAATATTATAGCATGTCCATTTACTAATTCTGAAATACAATAGAAAATTAAATATTCATGTTTGTGATAAAAAACAACAACCTTTATCAGTTCCCCAGGTCCTTCTCATTCCATTGCGTTTTAACGCTACCCTGGAGAGTTCTGCAAATGATTCTGTCACATTGAAGTCACACAGAGGGCTGACCTCGAAGAAAGCCATGTCATTCTTCAGAGCGTAGGACTCCGCCATCTGTTCACTAACCTGCCGCTTGTACGCCATGTGCAGCCGATTTCCGACTAATATTTTAGGAACACCTGGTGCATGCTACAAAGTACAAACAACCAATCAAAGCTCCCCCAAATCAGACAGTATTTTTCATTTTTATTAAACTTCCCTGTGTATGAGGTCTGTAAGTTAGAGAAAGACTTTAGGACATGTATTGCAGTTAAGTGACATTCCCACAGCCCAACACCAATAATTCTTACTCTAAAGATCATTGATATTTCTGAATTATACAACACTCTGAACAACTGTAATTCTAAATGTGGACATACTTGCATGGGGGAAACTATATAATAAGAGTTTCTCAAAATTTATTATCACAGGAACATTTTCTAAAAGAAGTATCATATACACACTATAAATGACAAATTTTTGTTAACCCTTTTTCTCTGCAAATACATGTATTCAACTAACCCAAACACTTGTTACACAGATAACAGAAAATCAATTTTCCTCTGTGAAAATATCTACATTTAGAGAGGATATCTCTTGTTACCTCATCGATTTCCTTGATCCATCTTGCTATTCCGTCAAAGGACCATTTGTTGGTTATGTCATACACTAAAAGAATGCCCTGAAAAGAATTTATTTGAATTGATTTAAATCTGAACATGTGAAATGAAGTCTAAATATTACAATATTTAAATGAACTAACATAAAATGTATAACTTTTAGATCTTTAGAAATTTAATACTATATTCTGGGAAAATATTTACCCTTGTTTTATTTTCAATTCTTTAGCTCTCATAGTCAGTGGCAAATTTAAGACTGGATGAATTCGAAACAACTTTTTAATTACTTTGTTAATACGAAAGAACATCTATTATATGACCGTGTCTGGGCGAATTTAAAACAGGGCGAAAATTCAAATCTTCTGCATGTGTAGAAGGGCGAAAGAAAAACATGGGGTGTAAATAACCCTGCATACAGTACTGTACATACCTGAGCTCCCCTGGAGTAAGACCTGAATATAGTACAGAAACGTCCCTGGCCAGAGGTGTCCCTGTAAATAAAAACCCAACCCAGAATATGATTACCCAGATTATAAAATAGAAAACATTTATGTAGAATGATGGCCAATGTTACAATGGTACTGGTAAACTAGATTTGGTACAAGTACATTGTAGATCAAATTTTGGTGCATATCAACAGAAAAAAACTAAACATTTACCGGTAGTCATTTATAATCATTAATAAAAAGCTTTTCATGAGCAATCATCCAACTAATACATGTAATATATAAAAAAAAAAAAAAAAAAAAAAACGACAAAAAAACCCCAATGTACATGATGTAAAATCATTTTAATATTTTTACATCTACTGGATTTGAAACATTAATCTATCTTTAGTTTCAAGTTACAACATGCAAGATGTTGTTTAAAACATAACCAGCATCAAAAGTATTTCATACCACAGCTGTAGTTTCACTCTCTTCCCATCCAGAAGGATTGTGGTGGTTTTGTAATCTATACCTGTAAAAGAGGGAAAGTTCTTATAATCTGCAATCTTCATATTTTAAATAATTACAGTACATAGGTAATAATTTTATGGAGGGCTAATCCAAATTAGCACAAATGAAGGTCTGTTCTATAAAGCACATGCAGTTTGTCAATGGAAGAATGAATCTTACTGATTTACCTACATTTAAAACTGACTTATAATTTATTCACAATTGGTCCATTTGCTGATGGAACAGTAACTCTAGTTAATTTTTTTAAGATTTAAGTTCATTTTTCATTGTTATCTACAATTGAAAATTGGATAACAAAAGTAAACAATTTTTTGTGATAATTAAATTTCAGCTGTAATATTATCAGCTCAATGATAGAGAACACTATTACTGATGCAAGGGTCAAAGGTATTATCCAAGTATATATGTTGCACACATTTAAAAAAAAAGATATTTTCACATGTGGTTAAAGGATCAAGTTAAACTATAGTCATATACAATAGGGCCAAAATAAAATTATTGTTTGTTTGGAATTGCCTCTCGTCTCATTGAAATACCCCCCACTGATAAAATTTTATTAGCAAAATAAAGAATTTTTTTTTTATATGGAGGTTTTTATTTTTTTAACAATCTATAAATAGGTTAACTTCAAGTTTGAAAAAAAAATTCCTCCCTTCCTCCTGGGTTTAGAGACCTCCAGACAGCAATTCCAAACAAACTTTTTTTAAAGGATGGCCTAGTAACGGGATTGAAAAAAAATAATGACCGACAAAACCAGGATTCGAACCCAGGCCCCTTTGAATCTCTAGTCAGGTGTTCTTTCAACTGAGCTATCTGTTGCCTGTATTCAAACCGGTCTGACCATCACATTCCTCCACCCTTAAATGATCTTTGCCCTCAAAGATCACCCCACTGAGCTATCTGGCGCCGGTATTCGAACTGTCTGACCGTCACGCCATCAAGAAAATGATTCTTACAGGAGAGAACATAAATAGGCATTATGCCTGCTGTTCAATCCATTTCAATGTATCTGTATACTTGAATAAAATACTTCTTAAATTAAAAATGATTCTTAGAAACTATAAAGTATAGCAGGGGAAGAATCCAGAGAAAGCTAGATTAGCAGGAATGGGAATTTGGCCATGGACTAAAGGCAATCTACATGTAGGCAAGACATCAAATAATGTGTGCTTATTTAAAATGAACAATACTTATAAGCTATAACAATAGAAATATTCAAATGAGGCTTAATATCAATGAGATTATGTTTCATATGACTCAAATCCAAGGTAGGCCTAACCAGCACCATGGATCATTCTATAGCCTAATCTCTCATAATGATAGATAATCTTATGAAAAATAGTTTACTCAATATTTTAAGAATTACCATTTAAGAAAAATGGACAAACTCGTAAAAAAATAGTCAAAGATGCTGTACATATTTAGACAGAGCACCATAAGCCAGAGAGAGCTCTCTTACAATCCTTACCATCAGTGCTGGGATATGGGGATTCTGTCGCACCATCCTCCATCCCACTAAGCAGCTCTTCCTTTCCAACATCACTGTCTCCCACCAGTAAAAACTTCAGCAAGTAATCATAAGGTTTTGGAGATCCAGGACCGTTTTGCAAAGAGCACATTATAACACCATGTCTTTTAAAGAACGCTTTTTACAGCTAAGTATGGAGAAATGTTCCCAAATCTACATTTTTCATAGGCGAGGTATATCGTCTGTGGCTACATGTTGCAGATATATCACAGATGTGGCCAAAATTTGTTAATAACATGTAAACATAGATCACATCAACAATTTGCGCAGACCGGAAGTGCCAGTGCGCCTGCCTTCAAAGTGAAAGAAAGTTGGCGGGCTTTATGACTACTTTCACTTTACACAAATCATTTCATTTTGGTGAGCCTGAGGGTTATGAAATAAATCATGGGAGACCAGGAAAACGTAAGTAAAAGAATATTATGAATCCGTAGGTTAAGTATCAAATTGTTGTAGTCAAGACTTTTAACTGTGACAGGTTCATCAGTATTTACTATTTTTAGAAGATAACGTTAAGCCACAAGGCCACTGAAAGTTTGTTTATCTCTTGTCAGATATATTAATTATATTGTTTTACCCTTGTGTGTCTGTCTGTCCGTCTGTCCGTCCGTAACAAAAATTTCTCTCGCATTTATCTCAGCAACTTTTTATCGCAGATGCTTGAAATTTTAACACACTATTTGTAAAGGCATGTCATATTGTGGGATGTATTTTTGTATCAATCGGACGTCAACTTCCTGTTAAATGACGACTTTGCTTATTTTTTAACCAAAATTTTCAAACAAATTTTCGTCAAAGATTTCTCAGCAACTATTTATCGCAGATGATTGAAATTTTAACACACTATTTGTTTAGGCATGCCATATTGTGGGATATATTTTTATACCAATCGGATGTCAACTTCCTGTTAAATGACGACTTTGTTTATTTTTAGCCAAAATTTTCAAACAAATTTTCGTCAAAGATTTATCAGCAATCGTTTATCGCAGATGCTTGAAATTTGTACACAGTATTTGTATAGGCATACCATATCGTGGGATATATTTTTGTACCAATCGGAGGTCAACTTCCTGTTAAATGAGGACTTTGTTTATTTTTAGCCAAAATTTTCAAACAAATTTTCGTCAAAGATTTCTCAGCAGCTATTTATCGCAGATGCTTGAAATTTTAACACACTATTTGTTTAGGCATGCCATATTGTGGGATATATTTTTGTATCAATCGGATGCCAACTTTCTGTTAAATGTCGACTTTGCTTATTTTGCATATTCACATCAGAGCGGGGGTATCACTAGTGAGCATTGGCTCACAGATATCTTGTTTTATCTGCATTAACGTGCTATGACAAATTGACAATGGATTTTGATTTTTGTATAATTGATTAACTTTATTTTTTTTATGAACAATAACTGAATTGATAAATTCAAACTCATTAATTGATTAATTTGTCCTGCATGTAGAGATCGAAAAGAAATGTACATTGAATGAGTCTAAAGTCTGTCCCAAGTTATTGCTTCCATCACTTTTTGATGATTTTTAATAAAAATACACATACCTGTGAAAGAAGTACAGTTGAAATCGATGAAATGGAAAATATCCAAGACATCTTCATTCACAAATTATCCCTTTTCACTCATTAAAGTTTACAGGAACGAAAACAAATTTCTTACAGAGATTTATAATGGGAAATGTTTACATCTTTTCTCCATTCGGAAGTACTCGGGACACCTTGCGCAATTTTTAACGTTATCATCCGGGCTTATTAATGACTGATGCTATGCAAAATCTCCTTAGACTTTCATTTTGGGTTGTGTATTGAAACCTGAAAAATTTATTTCAATTTGATGAGAATATATGGTTATATATAGCCTATAGCTGTTTCTATCATAAGATATCACACCACTGATCAATGACGAAAGCATGTGGGTTAATATTTCTAGAATGAACATCCTGCTTCTTAGAGTTCTTGCAAAGACGCAGAATTATATGAACATGCATGAGTTCAAATAAAATATTATGATGGACACCAGCTGGTGTTGGAGAATTACAATTTTTCAATAGTGCATGACACTGCATGTGCTCAGATGGTTTGCTCTATGATTTTGAAAAGGTCATTTTAGAAGAGATAGATTAAATATATAACCATCAGAACCAATCTGATTAAAATCAGCGGATCAAAGATCTGATTTTAATCAGATTGCCAACAGAACCTTAGTTTAATAGATTAATGGTGACCAGGTGTGACTATTAATTTTTATTTCAGAGGCTGAAAAAGTCCACACAGATAAAAAAGGAAAATGTCAAGAAACAAAGATTACTTGAGGTAAAGATGTAGGTGTGTCACTACAGATATGTACACTGTATACTGATAAATAACTGAGCTGTAGAAAAAGACAGAATATAATTTATAAAATATATGTGCTCTAAAATGCTTTAAGCAATTTATTTAAATAACCTTAAGGAAAGTAGTCAATTCTGGTAATATTAATATATATATAGTGAAAGACACAGCTAGCTGTATAATGTACACGATACCCTTGTATATATATTATTTTTTCTTTCAGAAAAACTTTCAGAAATCGAAAGCACAGGCCCATGTTAAAAAAATTTTACAAGAGCAAAAATTGCTCTGGCAAAGAGAAAGGGAACATGGAGATTTAAAAAGTCACAAGGGAATGATGGTTGTAACTGCAGATTTGTATGACCAAGATAACAACTGTGTCTCAGAAAACAATCCCAATGAAGATAAATCAGTTCAGAACTCAGAATGTCCAGAAATTCACACTAATGAAAAATCCTTATCACCAGAAACAGATCTTTTCCTCAGTGATTCAGAAAAAAGTGATTTTGTTACAAATATAAAAAAATCTTCTGAAAATGAAGAGGCAAGTAGTTTGGTCGCCAAACCTTGTAGTAATTCAGAGCCTAGCGGTTCTTCTGGAACTCTCCCTTCACCCTTAGGGTCTAATGGCAAGAAAACTTTATCTCTCAAAGCAAGGCGTCGAAAGACCTTGAGTCCCAACACTTTCTCAAGAAATAAAAATCAGAATATATTTAAAGAGAAATCCTCTGAAGGTGAAGTTGCAAAGTCTATTCTTATTGCTGATGATGATGAGGAGAAGGAAAGTGCGAAATGTGTAAATGATGAAACAATGAACACTGTAGAAAGTTTCCAACAAAACATTTATAAAACAAGCAAAGACTCAGAAAACACAGACAGTTATAAACTGCTTGACAGCCAGTCATCATTGGATTTGTTCCCTCCTTCTATTGAAGCCTGTGAAAAAATCAAAACCAAGAGAAAAAGAGGGAGAGGGAGACCTTCCAAATATCGCCGAGCCTCACTGCCTGCCTCTGTGAAGAAACCCAGTGTGAATTCATCTGAATCACAGGAGAGCCAGGAGCTGGAGACTCTGATACTACTGCAGGAGAGCTTAGGAATGGGCAGTCCGATAGAAAGAAGAAAGACTAGGAACTCCCGGTCCTGTCAGCCAATCGTTATGTCTTCTCTCTTTCAGTACATTATTGATGAAGCCAAGAGAGAGCAGGGAGAAAAAGAATTTGCTCTTCCAGGCTACACCTTTGGCAAACTTATGAAGAGTAAAGAGTGGCTTGAAATTAAGAATGAAGCTATGGAGGAAGATGCTGAAGAGAAATTAAAAGAAGAAAATGATTTTTCTCAAGCTAAACATGTATCCATGTCAACAGAAGTTTGTGATCATTCCACACAGATTGCAGATGAATCAGAATGTCAAGGCAGTGGAATGCAAAAACAAGAAAAATTTACTAAAGCTCTTGAGCAACAGGAGCCAAGAGTTGAAGATGCAGGAAATGTGCGTGACACAGTATCTTCTCCAGTTGCTCAGTGCGATATAATTTTAAATTCCCCACCATCAAATACAGTGCATTTGAAAACAGGGCAGTTAAGTGACTCGGAGTCAAATGATATTGAAGAGGAATCTTGTGTACCAAAAGAAACTCAGGATAATAATGTTGAAGAATTACCCTTGGTAACTGTTGATGAAGATCACAGAGACACAAACAGAGAAACTAAAAGCAGTGATGTCCTTATGTCCTATGATGAACCAGTTTCATTAACTGTCTGTCCAGATTCCCAACAGCCGCCTGAACAGATAAAAGTTTCGCAGCAAAGTGAAGAAGATTCCCAGGGCGAACAAGACTTCAACAGCAGCATAGGGTCTGACCAACAGACGGAGAGTGATGATGACAACTTTGGTGATATCCTTAGAGAGAGAATGGCTACAAAGGTGAGAATTACTGGTATTATGACTCAGGTGTAGTAATCATTGGAGGCGTGTTAAGCAAAATGAGTGCCTGCAAGTGCTTACCAAAGTTTCCTTTACTTGTAACATAAATTTATGGCAAGTGCTTGCAAGCATCCAAACTACCGAACGCACCACAGGCAAGACAAAAATCAAATTAAAAAGGTCATCTATTTTGAAAACTGTCTCGTCTAGCATATCTAGAATATTTTGAGATGTTAATTAATTTCAGATGTGCATTATATTTTCTGACACTGCGATACCGTATAGCGGTTAAGTTCTGCGGTTGTTTATTTTCTGCGGTATTTTGCTGGTATGAAAAATCTGCAGAAATTAAAATCGCAAACTATTCTTTACTAAAATTATTCACTTATTGCAATAATTACAGTATCTACCAGTTTCAGGTGGTCAGTATGATACTCATTAGTCTGTATGCTGTAATTACCCCTAATTTTTTTCACGTAATATCATTTCTGGGTGGAACAGTTCCCAATATTCCCACTAACCATATATGTTAACAGGAACGTCTTTTCTAGTATGCATACCTTTAAAAATACACACTAAAAAACGTGATTTATATTTCAGGTACCGTAAATAAATACACATACATGTATCTATCTGCACGTGTAGGTAATGCATTCCAAGCGCTTGTATGAAATTCATTTGTTTTTTGGTTTACCAAAAAATTGTTAGATAAACATTGACCACGCGACAATTACTGCAACCAGTGTCAACAGGTGGCTGATTATGTAATGGAAAATTATTCCCCCTCATTACACACGGTATCGGCAGTAATACCCCCAACGGAGTCCCAAAACACAAGTGAAGAAAGGGAGTCAAAGTTTGTTACAATATAGAATATGTTGTTTGGTTTTTTGGGGGTCTAAGGTAATGGCAGAAATTGGAAACGCAGAATATAATTTGATACTTTTTAGGGTCTAAACGCAAAAATTTCGAGCTGCAGAAAATACCTGTTACATGGTATATTACCACAGGGGCATATTGCATTAATCATGAACATGCCTGTTTTATTTTTAAAGTTTCCATTGGATGACCCTGTGATACAGAGCCACATTACAGTGGTGCCACTGAACAAGAAGAAGACAGAGGTGGTGGTCTGTCTCTGTCACAGGTCCCTGTCCGTGTGGGCCGTACAGAGCAAGGAGTTTAACAGCCTCCAGAAGTGGTCATTTCCCCAGGTACAGTAAAACATGGCTAATTAGTTATAGCAAAGAACAGCAGTTTTTATTCATGTAGTATAAGTGAAATATATATCTAATAGCATTTTAATACAATTCAAGAATGTTTTAGAAATAGGGGAAGAATTTGACTTCACTGTGTGAATTGTTAGAAGTATATTCACTGTAATCCTGTTTTACTGTATGATTAATTACGGTACTAAAGTACATGTAGGAGGACCAGGAGTGCCAGTTTCAATACCTTAGTATGAGAGTTAAAATTAATGTTTTACCAAACTAGCAAAGATCATTTAAATTGCCCTTTGCTGGTATATATATAAAGATTGAATATATATTTTTCACATTACACAGCAGTGTTTGTTTTAATCATATCAATTTATTGATATCCAGGGACAAACAGCAATAAAAGGGGTCTTGATGCTTCCAAAGTCGTCTGAAGTCCGATTTGCAGCCATTCTAGAAGGCTCCGGTGAACTTAGTTTATATTCTGCAGTTTTCCAAGAGGACCAAGCCTTCCCTTTGTTTAAGATTTCAGAAATTCAGGCCACCACTCACCAGTTTGTATTTCTATTTTGGTTGAAGAGAATTTAAAATTTTTAGTTTATTTCATTCTCCATATACTTTAACAGAAAAGCATATGTGAAATTTAGAGGTGTAACGATACGGCAATACATCGATCGTATTGATCGCAAGAGCCCATGATACTCTTATCGTATCATCACATGTGTATCGTGATACACAGTATGAGTTTATTTTCATTGACACTAGATCTCTAGAATAATCACATTATGTAAATAACATGAAGACATCAAGAAATTTCAATTAAAGTTAGAAATAATTTGTAAATTTTGTTCTAATAAATTGAATTTTATATCTCTACAGTTTGTTGTTTTGTAAGCAGTTGACATATTTTCTTTATGCAATACTATTTTTTATAGAGGTAGGCAACATAGGTAACAGTTAATTAATAGTTGACAACTATATCGTGATACATGATGTATCGCATTAATATATCGTGATACGTATCGTATCGTGAGGTCACTGGCGATACTCAAGCCTAGTGAAATTCATTAAGACCATTTATATTACCATACATCATACAAGATGTCAGAAGTTCTGCCACCTGCAATTTTTGATGCTTTCCCCAAAACAGTGATACTGTATTGTGTATTGTCATAAAAAGAAATTAAATACAAGCTATTAGTACATGTAAATGTACATGTCTTGGTGAATTTATTGTACCGTGTTTCCCCCCAGATTTCATGTTTGTGCTGTTGCATTCAACGAGGTTGTGATCTCTCAGTCTGACTCCAACTTCATTCAATTGCTAAAATACACCATGGATTATGAGGTTAGGACATTATCTAAAACCACGTCTCTGGAGGAGACGGCTGGAGTCCTTGACACTGTGTGCTGTATCCAAGGGCAACAACAGGCCGTGGCAGGATACACAAGGGAGGGAATGCTTCATATTTGGTTAGTAATCTCTGGAAATGCAGTTTTGAAGCCATTGACTGGTACATGTAAATCTATAAAATTATTGAGCCCACTAATAAATGAAATTTTTAATTATTGTGAATGACTATGTGAATATGTAAAATTTAATACTGAACTTATAACCATTATCTGATCATCTTCTATTTTAAAGTACTGGTATACAGTATATAGATTTTGTAGTTATTTACGCCATTATCTTATAGAAGATAAACTACTAGAGTTAGGATTATCAGCAAGTTTACAGTAAGGAAAAAAATAAATTATGTATTGGTTTTCATGCCAAAATTTCAAAATATACAGCTGGCAGGTATTTAGAATTTGAAAAGGGGGAATAACTCAATTTTTGTATTTCAGTGCAGCTGTACCTGATAACAAGTACATTTGTTTATTTTATTTCATGACTTGATTCTTTTGTATTTTGTTGCTTCTTGTTTGTAGGAATCATGAGCTGGGAGCATTAATTGTGTCCATCAATTTAGCAGTTTATTGGCCACATACCTCGCATCTAGTCACTGTGTTTCATGAAAAGGTAAAGACCAATTTCTGTATTTTCTTTTAGGTTTAGATTTTTTTTAATCATTCAATCATCATAAAGTCAAATTTACATGTAGTATAGTCAGTCTACATACTGTGGTTTCATTAATATTCAAGGGCATCAATTTTCGTGGATTTAATGAAAATCACAATTTCAAGGATACATAAATTCATGGCCCATGATCCTATCAATCCAAAATGTTAGTAAAAATTGCACTCCAATGAACATTTATTTTCATGGATTTACTAAACAACGAAATCCACGAAAGTTGGTATTTTAACGATGTAATTATAACATGTAAGTTGGGCATGATCAGTCATGACACTTTATGAAGTTACCGGTAAGTTTCAAAGTTGAATACTTATTTAAATTTTGTCAAACCAGTGTACATATTAAATGCTATAAACCAAGTCATATTTATAAATCTGCTTGCAATATTTATAACACACAGATACAAAACACACTTCTTGAAATAAAAAACAACTTGCTAACTTGCTAATGGAAATTGCCCTGGATTAATTTTCAACTGGTCAATTATGATAAAAAATAATGATGATTATAATACATAACTTGATTTACAATGAATAAAGGCATTAACATTTACTGGGGTTTTTTTTTTAACATGATGCCGAGTTACTGGTACATGTACCTGTTTTGTCCCCTGATGGCTAGATTTCCCATTCTTTTACGTGATATAAGGGTACCTGTTTGTCAATGTTTTCTGTTCTTTTATATTATATACATGTAGGGTTACTTGTTTTGTCAATGTTTCCCATTCTTTAATATTATATAGGGTACCTGTTTGTAAATTTTTCTTATTCTTTTAAAGTGGCACAGTGACTCAAAGTAGATGTTTTACTTTTCGATTATGACAACGGAAATAAGAAGAGCTACTCGAAATTTCATCATACGGAAGGTTTCACGCATCATAAGCCATCACCTATCAATTTACAAGTCATTAAAACTCATCCGGAAATTGCACATGTAAACAAACCGAGTTGTTTTGGACATTGGTTTAGTGTCACGTGATTGTGATTTCTGTCTAAAAATAGTTAAGGTGGGATTGACACACTAAAAAAGAATTTAAATTTGAAACTATTCGATGTCTGTGGTAAGAAATATGCATTAATAGAGAATGCATCTTAATAAATAAATAGTTTTTGAAGACATCATATTTCAATGAGAGGCTTCTGGCTCATGATGTATGCCACGCTGCAGTATTTACATTTCCCTGTGCTTGCGTGGCTATGAAGCGGAAGGAAAACTCAATATTTATGTGTTGGCCCAACGCTTAATTCAATTTTTCTCTTTTTAATTTGATTTATTTACTTTTAAACACCATAATTTTTCAAAAGTTCATCTTTTCACATGATAAATAAAATATGAGGAAATCGTGTAAAAAAATTCGATATTTGCTAAATCATGGGGTTTGTGCGTCACCATGTCCCTTTAAATTATTTAGGGGTTTCTGTTTTGTCAATATTTCCCTTTCTATCAAATTATATAGGGGTACCTGTTTGTCAATGTTTCCCATTCTTTTAAATTATATAGGGATACCTGTTTTGTTATTAATCTTTCTGTTTTTTTTTTTTTAAATTATGTAGGGGTACCTGTTTTGTCCCCTGATGGCTAGGTCAGACTGCTTCCTGGCAGGTTGTATGATGCTGGTCAACCCCATAAACTGTCAAACCCAGGTCTTGTTTCCATTCAACAGCAGGAAGTGGAAAGGGTGAGTATATGTCTTCTACTATGAAATTCTGCATTTCAAGTGGTGACTGTTTTTAATGTGTGCTTTTCTTATCAAGATTATCTGAGGTAAAAATTATCATGGCACAAAGCTTCTTGTAACAAATAAATGACATGTATTGCTTTTTTGAGGATCAAAAAGGAGGGACAGTTTAATATCATTTATCAATTGTCTGAAAAACAGTCGAAGATGTAAATGATAGACCTAGATATATTTCAGGGAAAGGACTATGTGTGGTATTATGCATTTTTCGCCCCCAAAATTAAAGTTTTAAAAAGAGCTTTAAAAATAAGGTGGAAGATAGTTAAAATATTATTGAAAATAAGGGTGTAAAAGGTTATCACCATAGTGACATCATAATGTAGAAATGACGTCATGAAGATTGCCTTATTTTGATAAACTGATGTTTTGTAGCAAAATATGGGCGTTTTCTGATGGTTTTTCGACTGGGAAACATCGAGCGCAGGCTTGTTCAAGTACCATGTTTTAGTATAATGTGTATAATTATCTGAAGAAAAACATGTTAAAATCGTACTGAGCATACCTACGCTCTATACTCCCAAATGCAAAATATAAAGCAAGAATGAGAATATTTTCATATGTTTGCAAATTTGCGGGAATTAGGTCATTTAGGTGACGTCATAGATAAAGAGCGAATGAGCAATGATGACTAAAATCAAGATTAAAGTGATAGGCGTCCACTGTACATTGATTTATGAAGATTTGATTTTTATACGATACTATTTAAAAATTTGTTAAAATTGGGGGCAGATATTTGACCATACCGCACAGTCCTTTCCTAATGTACAATATGTTATAATCTATAATTGATATGTATCCAGTACATGTACTATCTTCTGCTTATTGCATTTTTACATGTATGTATTCTCATTGTTTGATAAAACATTCAACCAACTTTCAAACATTGTTTTAATATTAATTGTAGATGTAGAAAAGCTTTTCACCTTGATGATTACATAGCAGCTGTGAATAACAGCGGTTCTCTTCATATCTGGGACAAATTCAATGGAGATATGGTGTCCTGCATGGAGAAAGCTGGTGTGCTGGGAATGAGCTCTCACAGAAATAATATTGTTATAAGCAGAGCACATTGTATACATTGTTTTACTGTTCAGTAATAAATTTGTTGAATGCTTGAGCTTTTGTTTGAGTTGCAACAAATTATACGCTTTCAAGAACAACTCATTCTGTTGCAGAGATGAGCAGATGGTTCCACTTGTCTTGAAGATATTTTTCCATCATAGGGCTAAGAAAACTAATTTTTTGTTTCTCAGGCATTTCTGTATAAGGTCAAATGCTTCTGCATTGATTAACTTTATTGCGGAACAATTTAATTTTATCAATATTACACATGAACTGTATAAAACTAAAATTGATTTATCTCCCTCTGCAAATCTTGCAATACAATCCCTGTCTGCAAGATTGTTATTTAATTTTTTTGGCCTGAGAAGCTAGAAATTATATTTTTTTTGGCCTAAAAAAAGAAAAACAAGAGTAAGGTCCTTAAGATGTGTCTGAATCTACCTTCTGTAGATGCTGAGTAGATACAAGATCAACAACTTTCCCTAGTTATACAACTAAAAACACTCGATACAATATTTCCCAATTTTATTTTTGCATGGGACAGAACATAAAAGGGAATCATCTGTATGTTGACATCCTCAACAACGTAAAATAACAAAAAAAAAAATAAATGTACACCAAAAATGAATAGAAGAAATAAAAAAAAAAATATCTTGTATACACTAACAAAAAATATCTGGTATCCATATACTCCCTGTTTAAAGAATCTGAGAAAAACTACATGCATGCAACCTTTCAAAACATTCCTGTATTTTTTTTTTTAAATATTTGACAACTTTAATGGACAACAGATCAATTATATAAACTTTATATGATATGACAACATTTATTGGTAGTTTATTGACATGTTATGCAGTAGTTAAGACAACAGATTACAAAAGGAACAAAATGTTCAGTCATGTACTCCTGCTTTCATAACTACCAGAAGCCTTAAGACCTATGCAAATGATGACAGAGAACCCTGCAAAATGTACAAAAAGATGATCATAAAAAAATAAATGCAACTAATTAACCATTACATGCATAATTATGTATTAAGTCTTTTGCCACAAACAGTACACAAATATGTACCCGTCTTCAAATTAATGGTATCAATAAATTTACACAAATTGATTACCGGTAGTTGTTTAAGGGAAGTGTTGGGTTGAAGGTCTGGCAATACTTCAACAGGTATGAATTTCAAATACAGTTTTCTTGTTTAATACAAAACCTTTATTTCATTATTACAAAATGTATGAAAGTAAAAGCAGTTTCACCTGTACTCCTGCAACATAAATCTTATAAATTGTCATGCTAATTATACATTAAAGGTGAAAAAATTATAGACATCTTGTAAAAAGTAACATCTGTAATACATTATAACATTAACAATACCTAATACATAATACCAACACATGCAACATACAACATACATGATAGAAGGCTCTTGTTACCTGTTCTTCAATGTTGCATGATACTAAAACACTATATGTTCCTATATGATACTAAGACATCTTCATTCATTCCTCTCATACACACCAAGAACCAAACTGATGAGATGGGTTTGCTCGATTGCGAGACAGTGGGGGTGGGATGTGAGATTAATCATCCATTCCGATGTTACGGAACAGGTAGGACATGGACTCATTATTCTGGATACGCCTGATTGCCTCCGTCAGCATGATGCTGATGTCCACAGTTTTAATTTTGTGACACTGCATTTTCTGGATCTCGTGTGGGACTGTGTTAGTTACAACTATCTGCAAGGGAATGCAATGAACTCTCTGTAAAATGAATCTGGATGTGTTTGATGCAAAACTGTTGAATCGTGGAATTAAGTACTTGTGTAAAATAAGGAATCTACAGTATGTTTACAGTAAAGAACTATAATACTACATGTTTGTCCACATGCATTTTGTGACTTAAATTGAGTTACCAGGCCCTATAATTCTGTATTGATGTAAAACTTGTATGTTTTTTGTTACATAAATTAGGAGATTGATCAAATCTTCATTTCTTTATTGGTAACACTCTTTCAGCCTACAAATGTCAAAGTGTTGTAATCAATTAAAATCATCAAGCTTAAATATGTAGTACCTCATCTATACACGACTCCTCCAAAAGCTTTGGGGCGTCGGACGACAGAAGACCGTGGGTGGCCATGACGTAAACCTTGTATGCCCCCCTGTCCTTCAGGACCTCAGCCACCTTGACAAACGCGTCAACGTCATCTATCATGTCATCCTGAAATATGGATATCATGAACAGTATTTAATAAATTCTTTTATCATAGATCCATAGCTGTTATTTTACATCATGAAAAAATAAAGTTTCTAGTTCACCCGTCTGTGTTATCTATCATATAAGCACAACTATTATGTTACATTATAATGAACCTATGTAAACTGCATTAATACAAGTAGCAGTATTTATATACAGGCATTACCACTATGATGGCTATCCTCCCTCCTACATCTCCGACTACATTCAGCGGTGGCTTCTCCTTTGGTAGAAGAGCTGAAATGTTACAAAACCACTCACACAGCTATCAGATGAAATCTTGTATCAATCTGAACAGCTTGAGTGTATTAATGAAATATAACAATGGTTCACACATACTGTCACTGAAACAAAGGCTCTCAGTTTCAATCAGTAAGCTATTTAATGTGTGGCAAGGGTAATAAATATACCCTCTCTACCTATAAAAACATTATGTATTGATATCTATAGCCATAGCTGGATCACTGTTAGAGCATGTACTCAAAATATTCATTTTTTATTATTAAATGAAGTTCAGTAGCATACACACTAATCAAAACACAGCCTAAAACTCATTTTACTAGCCTTTGGACCCATTTCTTTGAGTTTTTGTGCAGAAGGGCACAGCTATAAAATTGACATATGAAATTAAGAATTGCGGTAATATATAATCAAGTTTAACATTCACCATAGAATCAAAAGACAGGGATGAAGAAAACAATCAAATCTACCTGGCAGTATTTCAATTTTTTTGTACTCCACTCTGCACAGTGGAGGCGAGTTTCTCCCATCATCCTCCTTGTCTTCGTCGTCGTATTTTTCCTCTCCGTGAATAACGGCTATCCCTAATCGCAGTCTCTCAGCGTAGGAGGTTGCTCGCTTTACTGAGTTTGGATTGCGGGCCACTATAATTGCATTCCTGTAATCTGGAATCTGAACAGGGGAAAAAAATTAATATTTTATCTAGATAGCAATGGGTACTATGAGAAATAATACATCATGTATTATTTCTTATAGTAGCCATTGCTATTCAGGTAAAATATTTATTTTTTTTTTCTTCAAAAAGCAATTTAAATGTCAATTACTGATATATTGTACTGTATATGCACACGTGTAAAATTTTCATTGGTTTTAGCCTTGATATTTTACTTTCAACATCTCTCAATCCACACACAGACAGATGTAACTGAAAATTTAAATCCATGCTGTATGTTTATCACTCACCAATCTTTCGACGTAGTCAATGAGAAATGGTGAGGCTCTCAAGTTCTCAACTGGAATGTCAAAGAATCCCTGAATCTCTTTCTGATGCAGATCCATGGTAATGATGTGGGTTAGTCCTGACCCAAAAGAATCCCAATTAAATGACAGTATAGTAGTAATTTAATAACATACACAACTGAAAAAATTAAAAAATATTCATGTAAATTGTTTTCTTTCATTGCAATATACATGCATCCTCACTGAAAAGCTGCATCATAAAAAGGTCTGCTTTTAAAATCTTCTGTTCATTAAATTTCTTCTTTTTTTAAATTATTACCATCATCTGTACATTCCAATTAAAGCCTCCTGATAGCTGTGGTAAACTGTGTTTTTCTTTCAATTTGCAATAAGTTGTGAATTGATCTTGTCTCAAGCTTTAGTGCAGTCTTTGGCATATCATCTCTCTCCTCTCTGTCAGTCTGTCTCTCTCTCTCTCTCTCCATCATTTTATGATTTACAACATCATATTATATTAATAGATTAATAAGTACATATAAAGTGTACAGTTACCTGACTTCCCTAACATGGTGGCCATGACTTTACACACAACTGAGCCCCTCTTCCTCATCTTACTCTGCTTGGAATAGGGGAGATAGGGAATCACCCCAATGATGTTGTGTGCACAACTTGTTTTACATGCGTAGGAAATGATAAGCAACTCCATGATGTCATTATTGACATCCCTACAAGTATAAATATATTATAGAAAATAATCTTTGAAACACAAAATCCTATTCATATAGGATTATCTCTCAATTTTTCTTTTTAGAATAAGTAGGACAACAAAGCAAATTACTGAAAATAGTTCCTTTACTAGTGTGTTCAAGCAAAATAGTTCCTATACTTGCAGTGTATATGGGTCATTCTCAAAAATTGTCGATATTTCGGTACTAAAAATTAAAAAATTCTACATTGCAATTTTAAGACATTTATTACTTGATTATATTAACCAAAGTATGATGTATGTATGAGTGAATTTTGCAATCTTAATTACATCATATTAAGCTCTGATGACAGGTCATGTAAACTGTGTTGAGGTAAAATGTCATTCCTGTTACCAGATATGAATGTTTTAAGATTTAGTAGATTAAATGAAATTTTCTAAATTTTCAATATCAAATTGACTTATTGCAGTATTATTTAACATGTGTGTGAATGATTGTTCAAAAGCATGGATTTTGTTGAAAATATGCAATGGTCAAGTAAAACAATTGAAGTTGGATTCATTTTTCAATTTTTGCAATTTGAAAAAAATCCTTCCAGAAAACCCTAACATACATATGAATGTTTCAACCAATCCACATTTATTATCTTAATATACTGTGAAACTATCATTTAGAATATACAAAGCAAATTGCAATTAATTAAAAAAACTTCATCGGTAACAGGATGGACAATGCAGTAACAGGAATGACATTGGTGTATCAGAAATCGCATTTATCAGAATGTAAGATGATTTCACATTCTTATTGCTGGCATGTGATAAGAACAAGTACCTCTAAAACATCCAGAAATTTAATATAACTTTACTAAGATGCAAATGCACACATTTTAGAAAAGAGGACAATGGTAAAAAGAAGGAAAGATAGAAACAAAACAAAAGTGCGATCTTGGTGCTTTTAATAAGGATTTGAATGTATTTTCTATTCACATTTGTTATATGCAATAACAACACTTTGCGTTGCCTACGCTTCAAGAAACCCAATCCTATAATTAGTAATTATCAATCCTTTTCAAATTTTCATTGTTTTTTCAGAGAAAAACCAAGTAATGTTGTTGATTTTAAACTTTATGATGGCTCAATTTTAAAAGTAACAGGAATGACGATTCAGTGGAAATCTGCATCCTTTAATAGAATGACAGACAATTTTAAACTTTTAAATCATGTCTATTGGACTTTATTAAACACTTCATCATAACCTTAACTCTTATCAATGAGATGTCGGTGTAACAAAAAATAATTGCGGAAAACAGAACTCAATTGTCATTACTGTTACTGTAAATGTCATTTCTGTTACCATACCTTTTACATAAAAAACACCACTTTCTTTACTTAAATCATTTCTTCAAACAGTTTTTATGGTTTTTATACCAACATTTATATATAATGGCAATCATGATATTTTATTCTAATAATTATAGATTCCTATATTATCCATTTTACATAATCAAATGTCATTGCTGTTACTTGTCATTCCTGTTACCAATCACAAAAGCATTTATGATAAGCCTATAGATTGCTTCTAAATTCAATATCTATATTTGATGTGTTTCAGCAACAATTTCTAACGTTATTAAGCATAGTTGATGTGCTTAAAACAAGTTCTTTGCACACAAATAATGTCAAACTATCCCATCATGTCATTACTGTTACCATATGTGTCCTTCCTGTTACCTTTCGATGAGGTAACAGAAATGACAGTAACAGAAATGACAAATCACTACATATTGTACAGTAAATCATATAGACAACTACTGCTGATATTGATTGTAAATGGATATTAGTGTGGTATGCTGTTGATAAACTATGCAAGTTAAAAGAAGTAAATTTCTTGTTTATTTAGGGAGTTACATTGGTAACAGTAATGACACTTGGGAAAGATAACCATGCAGTGATTCCTCTGAGAGAGAATTTTTTTCATTTATTTGATGTGAATGGGTTATATTTTTCCTACCATCAAACTTAATGAATAAATTGGACTGTTTTTGTGTTAATTTTGAAGAGTTCGAGAATATTATTATCAATTTATTCTTTATTTTACAACTTGGTAACAGGAATGACATTAATTTATGGACAAGTACATTGGTTGAGATATATTGCGTATCTTACTTGCAAAATGTGAAAAAATATTTTCCAAACATTAATTACGATATAATAACAAAATCCAAGTGAAGAAACGACTAAAAATTTGTTGTTAATAATAAAATCATGAAAGCGAATTAAGCATACCCTTAGTAATGGACAAAGCTTTTCCTGAAGAATACACCTACATACTTGCTTGTAATTTTTAATTTTGTGCATGTTAATCTCCAATGACTATTGTAAAATGTTACACTAGAGTAGTATCAACAATTGTGTCCAAAATATTTACGCTAGCAAATACAGAAATATTTATTTTTGCCTATGGACATGAATTTCGACAATTTTTGAGAATGACCCATATACTTTTATTGACATTTTTAAAAGTATCAGAAAGAATTTAGAAAAGAGGATTTGCAATTTGTCAAATCTGAATTATTATTTAAGGAATTATCATTTAAAGGAAAGAATTGACATTGTTTGATGTACCGGTACGCCTTTACCAAAATTAGGAAATTTCCTTCTTTAACTTTCAATTTCAGAGTTTTTCAATACAGACACATTTTTTGGAAAACGAATCTGACATCCCATCACAAAATCTTGACAGGTGAGAGATAGTTTGATGAGCTTTCATTCAGGTAGTCCCTCATTGCTGAACAAAAATTAGGGCCAGAGCTATGACACTTAATATTAACAGGAAAGATATGTGGTACCTATGTATGGTAAAAGGTTAAATCGTGATGATTCAGAAGATTACCAGGTAAAAAATGTACACAGTACATCATATTACAACCATTGAAAAATTGAACACAAAATGATATCATAAATCATTTGAAAAATAAATGTTTCAGCAAATGGAGAATCATGAACTCACTTTGTTCCTGTCTGAATGATGTATACATCCTTCCCTCTGACCGATTCTTTGATTTCGACATTTGTCTCTACAATAAATTAACACTTTGATGAAGAGTTAAAGAGAATAAAGAAACATACCACCCATAACCCTCCTCAGTGGGTGGCAGGCATCATAATAAAAGCATATACCAGTAAGTTTCAAGTTGATAATGAACAAAAACACAAATGATGGTCATATACGTATTATATAATATCTTAAAAAATATGTATGAGGGAACGATGTTCCCATAATCACTTAAGAATATGTAGCTGAGCTATCAATTTACTAAATTTTTCAATTTTACAGTGACTAATCTTGATATGCCTGATACTGAGTATACTAACCTCTGTTTGTCTTGTGGTACACATTTATGTCCCCCAACCTTATACCAAGCCTCCTGAAATGAGCACTTGAGATATTTCAGAAATTCAAAATGTTGCAAAGTGGGTTTTAAATGGATGTGTGCCTACGTACTAAACCTTATCTCGCTTTTAATAAAAGCCTTTTTCTTGAACTATTAGAAATTCAAAACTTTACTTATAGATAAGTAATTCATATGTTCCCATATACCAAACCTAAGTCCTTAACACATTAAAATGATCAGGAGAAAATGCAAAAGTAGCATCAAACTGGACTGCACAAGGTAAAAGAAATGAAGCAGAAACTACCTGGATAGAAAACAGTTTGGAGGTTATTTACCAAAGTTCGGGTCCGGATAATATAGCAAGATGTTGTGAATGCAAAGTATCTAATTCAATTTTAATGTACCGGTATGTAATTTCTAAATACATGTAGAAATAAGTATGATTTCTTTAATCAATATATAGCAGATGCAACGTTACATTAAATTGTTTCAAAAAATGAAGAATTAAAAAATATGAGACAGCACAGGGATTTTGCTTGGCTGGAGGCTTTTTAGCATAATTATAATAGTACTTGACTTCAACTTTAATGAACTTTAAAGTCATACAAAGGATTATAGCGTACGTTCTATTCAGTTAACCATGTCTATCCAAATGCCAGTTTTCCAAATAATGTTATGATAAATTGTCATGTGTTCTTACTGTGCTATTAGCTGTGACAGCTCCGGGTGAGAATTCCCGGCTAATAGAACCATTGGACATCTTTGTCCTGGATCCAAGGCCATCTTGTCTGAAATCTGGTCCGTTCTAGTTTTGCTTTCCCTTCAGCATGGTTTTGTGACCTTGACCGAATCAACACAGACGATAAAGCTTCGGCTACAGAAAACAATGATTAAAAATCCAGATATTAAAAATAGAAATTTATGAAAACGTGTTGACTCACACCAAATCAATACAAATACAGATTTATAAAAAACACAAAAACTGAGAAGGTTTCACCGTTTTGTTCATATATATATTCATGAGTTAATTCACCAGAATGAGACTATGAACTTAACAGCTTAATCGAAACATCAAACGATGCAATCCATATAAAAATACTATACTGGTACTGTACCAGACCAGTTATCGGCTAAACTGAGAGTTCGGATTTATAGCACGCGAATATCTGAGATTTTTTAATTCAGTCCTCTGTTTTGAATAAAGAAAAGTAAGTTTGCTTGAAAACTTTCTGAAATATGTTTTAAACATGAGCTTAAACGATCATTGTTTACCGCTGATTTACATCTTTGCACTTTCAGCAATGGGGGAAGTGACGTAATATGTTAAAAATAGAATATAACCCCTTTGTGATACATTATCATTTCCCTTCTTTGATTTGACATATAATATCACTAAATATAACATGTAGAAACAAAAGGAATTCACTAAATTCTGAGTGATTCATAGCGCAGTTGAACGCCTGATTGCACAATATTATGCATTGAATAGTCTACGATTTTGTGTATTACCGTATGAAAACAAACGAATAATTTTATGAGATTTGTTTATGCATCATAACCCCTACGAACTTTAGTCTGACCCCAAAAGGGGCATAATTCAAATTACATTTTGCAGAGCATCAAATCAACATGTACAGGGATTTTACTATGTTATTATCGCGAAGCCGATAACTGGTACAGTAAATCGTAAAAACTCGGCAAATTCTGGGCGTGCTAAAAAAGCACAAAATAAGATGTTTTGGGTTCTAAATAATGATTTAACCTAACAGGTGCATAAACAAGGAGTATACCATTTAAAGCATGCCAAGTTTTATTCAAAAATATCAAGAAATAAGGAAATACGAAAAGAAAACGTTAAATTTTAGCCGATAACTGGTACAGTGCCAGTATAACGTTAACAGGTTAAGGTTAAAGAGTCATTAATAGTTGGATTTTGCATCAGAGATTCACGATAAGATGATTAATTTAATTTCTGTTTTATATAAATAAAAATTTAATAAAGTCTCAAGAATTAAATAATAAACATATTTTCTAATATAATAAACTTGATATTTCAGTTTGTCTGGATGACTACATATCAGGACAAAAATATCATTGAATTCAATATTTTTATTTACAATCAAAGCTATTATTTTTTTAAATTTATTTTTATATAACTTTTACGTTAAATGCAATATTTATTTGGGTAAATAGCTGAATCAACTATTAGACTTTTGGCGGCAAATTGCAAATTGAGAAGAAGCATACCAAAACTTTGTTATCGTCTACATGTCATATTGATTTGTTTGCTGTACTAAAAATTAACGACCAAACGTTAAATAAGTGTAGATTAATTTGCAACATAGTCGCTAATGGAATCGCCATACTTCAACAAACGAACAACGAGATCTAGCAGCATCGGTAAAGTGAAAGTAGAAAATGAGCTTCTGAGGAAATCGTCAAATGGAACCACACAGAAGTCTTTACCTAGAAAACGAAAAGTAGAGGTTAAATATGAAGAAACTAAGGTCGAACAACCACAGACTGTTAAACAGGAATCCCCTGGTTGGGAACCTCCTATGTGGAGAGAACAATTAAAGAACATTTATAGCATGAGAAAATTTAGGAATGCAGCTGTAGATTCTATGGGTTGTGATGTCATCAGCGATGCTCTTGCATCTCCCGAGGTAAAATCTTATAGAACAATAAAAGAATTGTCTAACTCTAACCTTTTCGATTCATACTGACTACAACAGCTGTACAACTATATTTCCATAATATTTAATTAAGCTAAATTTTAATTGTTTGTCATTATTTGTGATGATAGAATTGTTAATGTGAGATGAAGAATTGTAAATACTATATTTTATCAATATTTTATATATAAGTTTAAAAGAATTCAAAATAAAAAAAAATTAGGTTCTGCTGTGAATTGAACCCTGGCCGCTGGATTCGTTGACTGCTGTCTTGTCCAGTAGGCTACGGACGCTTATGTAACATTGCATGTTTTTTTAATTACATCATAGAATCACTGTTAGTTAATCTATAGGAAAATGGTTTGAACTTTTTGAACATTGATGTGAATAAGTATTATTTTGATAATGATAATGTAAGGTATATTTCATATAGTGTACTGAACATATGTATAATTTTTCTTGAAAGTAATTTTATAAAGAAATTGATTTTGTTAGATTTGCAATTATCATAGAGATTATAAATTTCGGACAATAGCCATTTTGTTTGTGACCATTGCTGAGGCCAGTTCAGAAAACTTTTGTAAGTAAAATAATTGTACTGCTACTATATTGTATTGAATGTAAAGTTAGTTTATATCAGTAATGATATTAAAGTAATCATTGTATTACAGATGAGAGTATATGTTGAAATTATTAAGAAAGTTTACAAAGTTTAAAGGTTTCACAGTGAATTGTACTCATGATTGAAATGCAGACTAATGTTTAAAAAGGGTACAGTGATATTGATTTTACATGTATTTTTATACAATTATAAACATGCATATTTTGCATAAGTTACATGTCTAAATGGTTTGTTTCAGATATCACCTACCAGTACATGTAACTGTATATTATTAGAACATCTGTTCCTTTCACCCTTAATTAGGGTAGGTACTTGTGTACTTGAGAAGTTATTGATTGTGGTATTTACATATTGTCAGAGTATATTTTTAATCTGCAACTTTAGAATTTAATGTAAGATTTATAATAGGTTTATTTCTTTTTATGACCATCATTTATACAACATAAGATAAAAGTTATAAAGTCAGGAAAGTAAAATATTGTAATTGAACATATATATGTGTCATTATAGTAATTGAATTGATTGAGATGCTTTATGATTGTGAAATTTATATATGTATTATGTTTTGTAGGAGCGTCACCATATGATATATAATAAACGAAAGTTCACGTAAAAACTCGTTTATTACATTAAGATGTTTCATTAATTTATCATTTAAAAGAAAGTTATATACCAGTATTATATAATCTATATATATTTTAGGTATTCAGATACCAAGTGTTGCTTTCACTCATGCTGTCAAGTCAAACTAAGGATCAGATCACATCAGCAGCTATGGAGAAATTACGAGAACATGGCTGTAGCATTGATAACATTTTACAGACCTCAGACAAAGAGTTGGGAGAGTTAATTTATCCTGTTGGTTTTTGGAAGGTACCAATACGATAAAATTTTGCAGTTGTCAAATAAAAGATATTTATACTTAATATATGTTGGAATTGTTAATTAGAATCATTATTGTATGTTAAAATCCTGGCATTTATAAACAAATCTCTCTCTCTCACTCTCTTTCCCTCTCTCTCAATTTTCTTAATTTTTATTTTATCTTTTATAGGTTTGTATTGTATTGTTTATTGTATACATATAACAGAAAAAGGTTGAGTACATTAAGAGAACTTCCAAAATTCTTCAAGAGGAATACAATGGAGATATCCCAGACACTGTGGAGAAACTATGCAAGCTGCCAGGAGTTGGACCCAAAATGGCTTATTTGGTTATGAAGTGTGCTTGGAATCAGATTGTGGGAATCGGTGTAGACACTCATGTTCACAGAATATCTAATCGATTGGGATGGATGAAGAAACCCACAAAACAGCCAGAGGACACCAGGAAAGAGTTACAGGATTGGCTGCCAAGGTAAGTCATTGAGCACATTTTTCAGTGAAAATCAAAGTTTTAAATAAGGTTATATAAATTGTGGACAATTATACTACTTGGGTATGAAAATTGATGCCCATGAATATAAATGAAATTTCTTCTTCAAGAAGGTTGTATCATTTCCAGTGCCTAGTCAGACAAATTGTACCACAGCTTTTAATTAATTGAAGTACTGTTAGTTGCCAATTTTGGGTGGACTATCTCTTTACACTCAGAGCAAGGCACATATTTTGAGTTTAATTCAAAATCGGAGTTGATTACTACAGTTATCTTACTTCAAATAAAAAAACTAGACACACAGAAATCTTTTTGAAAAATTGTATGGAACCCTTTTCTCAATGAGCCTTGCTCAATTATGAAGTATTTTGGTTACAGCTGCATACTGTTTTACTCCTTTAATTAATAAGAATCTACTGGTTTGATGCCAAACATGCCTAATGTTGGTCAAGAGGGCAGAGGGGGGACAAACCATGGGTCGTGTGTGGGAGATGCAATCCCTGTGGGAATATAGGAGGGAAGTTGGTAGTAACTAATAATATTGACCTTAGGCACCTTACCTCTGAAGAGTATCCCCTGCAAGTTGTGTGGGTTCTTGGGCTTTCAGATACTGAAGCCTGTGGCATCTGAAGCACAAGTTGAGGGTGGAAGATGCTAAAGAACTCCCTGTCTCCAGTTACCTCCAGGTTAGAGAGACTATAGGCCTCTTTACTGCAGGAGATGGTGATGGCCTTCTATGTTGGCGAGTCTCTCTGATATTTTGAAAGTGGTTGGTTAGTCTTCCTTCTGCAGTTGCTTTTATGGTTCCTCTGTGGTGATAACAACTCTGCCTACTGTCTATTATATGCTCTTGGATGCAACAATGACAGTTGTTGCATCTCTATATTCATTGGACTATTCTCCATCTTCATTGGACTATTCTCCATCTTAGAACCATTTTAACTAGGCCTTGGACTTTCAGTAGGACGTAACTGTCTATTTCTTGCGTCAAAACAAGTAAAAAATGACGCTGGTTTCAAGCGAAATATACACCGATTGCGTAGTCTTAGCTCAAAAGCCAGACAAATCTTGTTGATTTCAAAGAGCCATGGCTGAGTGGCCAACAGTGAAAGAGACAGGCCAACGTCACAATGCTGTTTGACACAACTACCCAAAGTCCAAGCTCTTGTTAAAATGGTTCTAATTGGCTCTTTCTCCATTGCCCTTCTTGCGCTGGCATTTCCTCTTTCCTTCTCCCAAAACGGCTCTTCCTGAGTGACTGACAAGGAAAGGACAGCAGCTGCTGCAGGAGTTTTTCATTAAGAAGCCTTGGTTTTCCCTGCAGGAGGAGAATGATCTGCTGAATATCATAGATTACATTTTGTATCATATGATATCATGAAAAATAAAAAATAAAAACCTATGAACTTGATATTATTTTTTCAAAATTATTTGATCAGTATGAAGAAGAATGTTTGAAGAAATTAAGCAGTGTTTTTTGTATTGTATATTAATTTCAGAAAGCTTCTTTAGTCAGAGTAATGTTAGTTGGTTATAATGTTGCTCAGGTGGGTGGTGTGGCCCCTGGGCCTCTTGTAATTCACTCTTCTGGAAAGATAATTATGCTTTTATTTATGTTTCAGGGAGTACTGGAGAGACATTGATGAACTTCTTGTAGGATTTGGACAACAAACATGTCTACCTGTGGGTCCAAAATGTTATGAATGTCTGAACAAAGAGATCTGTCCAGTGGGGAAAACAAATAAAAAGATGCCTTCCTCAAAGAAAATCAAGAAAGAAGAGGTGAATGAGGAAACAGAATAAGAAACTTTACAGTACGCTTTACATTTCCCTCCAAGTGAGGAAGCAATAGAGTAACTTATTAACTATTGTCAGTCATCAATTTACCAAAGTTTTTGCATAGTTTTGCATATTTGGATTATTTGCAACAATTTTTAATAAAAATTGTGTTTAGTATTGTGATTTTTATTTGGCATTTATCTTGAATTTCTATATTGTAAACTTAAAATTACTTTACTGGTATTGATGTAGCCCTCTCTGAATTTTTTTTGAGGTGTTTTCTCTTCCCCCATTTTTAATGTTATTCCTGAGCTACAAGGTATGAATCAGCCTCATTTAAGGGAAACTTTAATCTTTTCATATTTTAAGCAGGATCCTTTGCTAATATGACACTGGTGTATAATATGCATTCCTAAGGCTAAAAAATTAGGTATATAATGCAGTAGCTCCTGTTGTCATGATCAACTTATTAATCTAAGTACACTACTACCTTTTCTAGGTTCTTTGGAGAAAGGGGGGGGGGATAAATTTTGGAAAATGCGAGGAGTTCCTGACCATTTTTTTATCCATATTTCCTAATCTGATGATGTAATCACATTATACACAATAATAAGAAACAAAGGATTATAATCGCTTTTTGAATATCAGAAATTGTGTATCAGAATTTCAGAAATTATTACCTGACATAAGAAAATATATATTACATAAAAGACTCTTTCTAATAACAGTAAAAATTGGCTTGAACGACGCTCCATAGTTTGCTTTTCCAGCATAATTTTTCTGACCTCGACCTTCATCTATTTTATTCACCCGAATGGTATAGTGAACTTAATGTACCAAAATTGTGTAACATGCAAGATGCAATTCAATGACACTCCATGTTTCATAATAATCTATGCATAGAATTAGACTTTGATAAATTAAGCGATACATTTAAAAAAAAGTACGCTTTGTTTTGTGGAACTCGATATTCATTTGGGTAAATAGCTGCATCAAATAGTGTGACTTTTGGCGGCAAATTGACCACTTGCATAACCACGGCACATTGATGTCATGTCGATTCGTTTGCTATACTAGAGGATATAATGAAATTTTAAGTAAGTGGAAAGTTGTTTGCAACAAAATGGAATCGTCATACTTCAAACGAACAACGAGATCGAGCATTATCGTTAAAGTGAAAGTAGAAAATGAGCCACTGATTCCCAATGAATCGTCAAATGAAACCAAACAAAAGGTGTCAACTAAAAAACGACAGAAAAGAGATAAAGTGGAAATCAAATATGAAGAATCCCCGCTCGAGGAACATCAGAACGTAAAACACGAATCCCCTGGTTGGGAACCCCCTTTGTGGAGAGAACAATTAAAGAACATTTATGACATGAGGAAATTCAGGAACGCAGCTGTAGATTCGATGGGATGTGATGTCATCAGCGATGCTCTTGCATCTCCCGAGGTAGAGTTATACAGAGCCTGTAGTGTTTGATGATTTCAAAACAGTCATCTTGCAGGATTTGACTCAATAATTTAAAACCTAGATTTGCATGGTTGTGATCTTTTTCATACTGTACTCAGATGGGAGAAATAATGATGGTACAGACCGAAATTTGAATCTGGGTTCCTGAATTTTATAATCAGGTGCTCTTTTAGATTTGAGCCGTATTAACATGAGCTTGGAGTTTGGGAAGTATGTGACAAACTCTGATTTGATAAAGGTTGGGTATACCTATGTTAACTGCATGTCCATGTCAGAGTCGTTGGCTAATATATACGATTACTTAAGAAATAAACAGCAATTTAAAAAGTTCATTGGGATATGAAGTTGGTTGGTCATGTGATCAAATCCTGTGAAGCCCAAAGGGCTTCTCAGTAGATTTGATCACGTACCAACTAACTTCATATCCCGGTGAACTTTTTAACTTTTTAACATTGCTGTTTATCACTTATATTTGGATTTGAAAAAGACCAATTGTTCAGAACTGTTAAAGTAACTGAGATTTTATGTTTACAATAATCCAGTGACAAGCGATTAGCGCGTGCGGTTATCATTGTGACGTCATGAAAAAGTTCATACAGAATTTAACGTTTTCGCTATTCTATAGGTTCATATAAGGAAACATATTTGCAAATGTAAATATATTGAATGCAATGACACGTACTTGTTTGACTTCATCCATGGATGAATTTTTCAGTTGAAACTGCATCTATTTTACACAGCAGAGCAGATCTTGGGTGGGGGGGGAGTTCTGATATTTACAGTCTATGAATATTAATGATTGAATTTCTTTTAGCGAATTAGAAGTAAGATAGTCAATATTTGACAGCTTGTTTTGATAAGAAAACTACCGGTAGATAGTAAGTTTAGTAACATCCCACCTCTTCTTAAAATGACTCTAACTAAACTATCTGTGACTGCATGGCCATTGAACCTCAGTAGTCTGACCATCACATTCCTCCTTCTCTTTTAAATTATCTTAATTGCTCTTGAAGATCAACATCTCAGGTTCAGTTAGTACCATGTCTGGTCATTACAATACTAATGAAGCTACACCTATTCCCAAAATAGTTTAACTTTCGGTAGATTGTCTCTGTTGATATTATTGATATGAAAATCATTATTCTTTTGAAAAAGATTGTAAGAAAGTTATTAATATCATATTAATGATTTAAATATTTTAGGTATACAGATACCAAGTGTTGCTTTCACTCATGCTGTCAAGTCAAACTAAGGATCAGATCACATCAGCAGCTATGGAGAAATTGCGAGAACATGGCTGTAGCATTGATAACATTTTACAGACCTCAGACCAAGTGTTGGGAGAATTGATATATCCTGTTGGTTTTTGGAAGGTCAGTTTTGCAGTTGTTCAATAAAGGACTGTTAATCATTTATATGTTTATATAACCTAAAGATGTTGGAACAAGAAATCTTTGAATTATTATAAAATATTAAAACTCTGAAATGACCAAGAAATTCTCTCTCTCTCTCTCTCTCTCTCTCTCTCTCTCTCTGACAAATGTCCTTTTAATGTACGGAAGTGTAACAGTGTCCATTAATAATTTTTCTTTACTTATAACAGAAAAAGGTTGAGTACATTAAGAGAACTTCCAAAATTCTTCAAGAGGAATACAATGGAGATATCCCAGACACTGTGGAGAAACTATGCAAGCTGCCAGGAGTTGGACCCAAAATGGCTTATTTGGCTATGAAGTGTGCTTGGAATCAGATTGTGGGCATTGGTGTAGACACACATGTTCACAGAATATCTAATCGCTTAAGATGGGTGAAGAAACCCACAAAACAGCCAGAGGACACCAGGAAAGAGTTACAGGATTGGCTACCAAGGTTGGTTAGACAACGGTTTTCAACTCAATGCATTTTACAAAAGAGCTCACGACTATTTCATAAACTTTTTCAATCTTCCATAAACATATTATATTGGTTCCAAGTTGAAAGAGAAGGTACCAGTAGCTGATAAACATTTGCATTTTGAAAAATGGTTATAAGTTTGAAGTTCCTTTGTGAAGGTCACACAGTCTTGCTGCTTTCTTGCCTTCTTGGTATTGGTGGGTAGATTTAGGATGGTTTCGGGATGTTTGCAGATATATCTCTAATGATTTGATCACTTTTCCCTTAGAAAAATCATAAAAGTTTTATTGTAATTATATTTTAGGGAGTACTGGAGAGACATTAATCACCTCCTTGTAGGATTCGGGCAACAAACATGTTTACCAGTGGGTCCAAAATGTTATGAATGTTTGAACAAAGAGATCTGTCCAGTGGGGAAAACAAATAAAAAGATGCCTTCCCCAAAGAAAATCAAGAAAGAAGAGATGAAAGAGGAAACAGAATAAGAAACTTCATTTTTAGTGCTTTTTAATTTTTGTCGAAGTGAGGTAATGCTTGAAATAGAGTAACCTATTAATATTGACAGGCTATAGTACATACTTCAGTTCACTAAAGTATGGGCCAACGTTTAGAAAAAAATTGTGTTCACTATTGAGTGTTTTTATTTGATTTTTGTTTAGAATGGTCTTTTATTAAGGTATATACCTCATGTTAGTGAATATTTTTATGTACCGGTACTGTATCTTTTGAACACAAACATGCTGAATGTATGGTTGGACATTTCTGTATTTTTTACACTGCCTGTTGTAATATGAAGGTATTACAAAACTCTCTATTATTAATAAAATGTCAGTCATTTGGAAGTATTTTACTATTTTAGTTGATTATGATTTTCGAGATAGTGTAGATGGGAACTCTTGGTCAGCGTAAACTTTGCTGTATAAATAAAAGGAAAATAGAAAGAAAGAAAATAGTATCCATATTTTGTTTATACGTATATGATCTTATTGATTGGAGTTGATCTGCTAAACAGAAAAAAAATTATTGGAATTTCAGTGATGTACAAATATAGTTTATATGCATATATACTGGTGCTCTACCTCATTTAGTTGATAAATGAGTCATTTTCAATGAAATTAGGTTATATTTAAATAAAATGTATCCTTGTTGCCTTACAGTCTCTAAAAATGGTAATAATTAAGTTCTTGAAAATTATATATATAATTAAAGTCAAATCCTTCTCCGTGCCATTAAGATTCAAAAGGCTGGTGCTTATCCCCTAGCTGTTTCCCGTGGTGCAAAGTTGATGAGAGTCATTGTCTAAGTGCACAACACACAATATCAAGTGACCATAGCAGGGTTTGAACCAGCAACCTTTCGGCTACTGGCCTAATGCTTATGACCACTGAGTTATGTGCTCCACACACATAAAAATTAAATGCTAATAAAGGGTTTAATCTTCTCAAAATTCTCTTATGAATAACATGAGTTAAGGAGGCTGGGTGGTCAACAAATTAACCATCAGACCTGCCTTAATCTTTGACAGTGATATTTTTTTTGGTCATATATTAACATTTAACATTAGTAAAGAAAAATTCCCAATATTGTACTGCAGTAGCTTTTAAAACTGTTTAAAATTTGATCATTTTCCTATATCCTTAATATACAGAGTGTTTCTTATGGCGATTAGTATAGTCTAAAAATGACCACGACCATTAAAGGGGCATGGTCACGATTTCGGTCAAAAATTATTTTTCCGATTTTAATGTTTACAATGCTTCAGTAAGGCATTTTTAATAGGAAATCAAAATTTGAGTGTCATTCGTTGAGTTATAAGCGAGTTACAGAGCTTACAATTCTTTGCAATGTAAACAAAGCGTTTGTTTACATTTTTAACGTTGAAGTGAAAACTCCAGTTTTAAACCTAAAATGAATGTGGTAAATGTTAGGATCTGTTTATTTATGCTTAAAAGGAATAAGAAGATGGAAAAATCAGCTTGAAAAAGAACTTTTACCGGTAAATTGAACTTATGTAAACAAAAACAGGGCACGAGCCTTGTTTACATGGCAAAGAATTGTGAGCCGTGTATCTTGCTTATAACTTAACTACTAACTCTCTAATTTCATTTGGTCATTGGAAATGCCTTCCTAAAGCATTGTGAATAATAAAAACAGAAAAATAGAATTTGACCAAAATCGTGACCATGCCCCTTTAAGCCCTCTTAAAATAATATGGCTTGCAATAGACGTGTAGATTATATATATTGGGCTTTTCAGTACGTTGATTTTATTTTTCGTCTTTAGACGTCTTTGGTTCAACTTTTGTTATTTATCACGTGATCATACCGGTATGGCGACTCTAGAAGATAAAGCAATTTGGGAAGATGGAGAAGTAGGTTTTTATTTGTGTTTTGTTGCTATTCAAGCAGAATTTTCAAAGTTTTACACTTAAAACATATAGAAGTATTGATTTATTATATTTAGACTTAAACAAATTAGTTGCGTTAACGCAATGTTGATGTCAACACCACGAAGTTGGTATGCTTATGCGAAAATCACTATGTCATGCCAATAAATTATACGTCTTATATAATTGCTTTCGATATAAAATGGAAATTATACCATTCAAATTATGAAATGTTACTCATATGTCATGGTTCATATCATTAAACACATATTTTGTCTTTAAAAAACAATTAACATTGTAATAGTTCGAATTTCCTCAGATGCACTATGCTGTGTGCCAATAATTTGAATATTTTCACATTGTCTTGTGTTACAGTACAGAAAAATAATGAATTAAAAATTTCATCATTTTATGTTACACTTTTCAAAAATTTTGACAATCAAAAAAAAGGCAAAAGTCTCAGTTTTTTCATAATTATATTGCAGTTTGTAGGTATAGAAAGATTTCTATTTACTATTTGGCAATGGCTTTATATTTTATCTCATACACCATTTAAAACATGTAGTAATGAATGATAAATATGATATAACTTTTCTTTTTTATTTACTTAGGAGAGTTTGGGAGAGCAGATATTGAAATTGAATACAGATGAAATAGTAACAAGGACCAAACTTCTTGAAAATGAAATCAAGGTACATATACTTATGTTATAAAACTTTTAAACATTGTTATTTTCATCTTGATATTTTATTATTTTAATTTCTTATTTTATTAATCTGCAATACTTTTGTGTTTTGATACATATCAATGAAGGTTTTGGTTATTTCTTTTCAGATTATGAAAAGCGAGATTCTGCGGATAAATCATGACTTAACAGCAACTAAAGAAAAAATAAAAGAAAACACAGAAAAAATAAAAGTCAACAAAACTCTTCCATATTTGGTTTCAAATGTTATTGAGGTACGAGTTGTCTTTATTTTTGTAAAAATGGTGCTAAAAGATTATTGCAGTCATAAGATTTCTGTATTGAAGCTGTCAAAAGATAAATTTGATATAACACTAAAAAGATTTTTGTACTTTAGCTGTCAAAATTGTTGTCTAATTGACATTGGTTTATTTTGAGGTATAATGTTAGGAATGAACTGTTTCCTTTTTAAACATGTATCTTAAACTGTACCTTTATTTTTTCATACAATTTTCATAAAGTAGTACATGTATGTAAACTTGTATACAATATATTTTTGTGTGTGTTGTAGTTGCTGGACATGGAACCCCAGGATAGTGGGGAAGAGGATGGAGCCAATATTGATCTCGATGCTCAACGGAAGGGCAAGTGTGCTGTGATAAAGACATCCACAAGACAGGTACTGTATTTTGTGATTATCAATGGATATGTTTGCCTATTTGTTAAAAAGTTTGGAAAGCTTAATTTCAGTTATTATCTTCTTTCAGTTATATATTTTTATGGTTGTCATGAATGATGATTGTCTATTTTTCAAATAGTTTTAAAAGTTATTTTTTTTTAAACAAATCTCTTCTTTCAGACATATTTTCTGCCAGTCATAGGGTTAGTTGATCCAGAAAAACTGAGTCCAGGAGACATTGTGGTGAGACATAGATACCTGTTTTTGGAAAATATTGAAGTGTCAAGTCTTGTGTAGTACATATTAAAAAGATGGATATGTTGTTCTTTGTCATTTTCCTTAGTCTTTCAAAATTTTCTTTTTAGGGTGTTAACAAGGATTCTTACTTGATTCTTGAAACCTTGCCACAAGAGTAAGTAGCTTTGTTAATCCACATTCTGAATTTAAGAGAGTTTTACATCAAGAAAATGAGAAAAGCAATTAATGCTGTTGTTCTGTTTTATAGGTATGATTCAAGAGTAAAGGCTATGGAAGTGGATGAAAGACCTACAGAACAGTACTCCGATATTGGTGGTCTAGACAAACAGATTCAAGAGGTTGGTTAACCTACATTAACTAAGAAAGAAAAAAATATTATATTGGGGGAACAACCCTAAACTTTGTGACGAAGTTTTATTTTGATGTACTTTATTTCAGCTCATAGAAGCTGTAGTATTGCCAATGACACACAAAGAGAGGTTTGAAACTCTTGGAATCCAACCACCCAAAGGTAAAATATATTCAAATTAACTCTATCAATGAACATATTTATGTAAAGGTACATGTATTTAACACAGTATGTGATTGGAATTCTTAGAAGAAAGTAAAAATATATACTGTTCTCTGTTGTTTAGGTGTGTTATTGTATGGAGCCCCAGGTACAGGTAAAACATTACTGGCCAGGGCCTGCGCTGCACAGACAAAATCAACGTTCCTCAAACTGGCAGGACCACAGCTGGTACAGATGTTCATTGGAGATGGAGCCAAGCTAGTCAGAGATGCGTTTGCTCTAGCTAAAGAAAAACAGCCAGCAATTATATTTATCGACGAATTGGATGCAATAGGTTTGTTACTGTTTTTATATGATCATATGTAGTTGTTGATAACTGTTAATAGAGACCTCACAGGTTGAAAGGAAAATATAATCATCTTCCATAATTTTCAAATTCAATTTTGTTCAACAGGAACAAAACGGTTTGATTCTGAGAAGGCTGGTGACAGGGAAGTCCAGAGGACAATGTTGGAGCTTCTCAACCAGATGGATGGGTTTCAGCCAAATGCCCAAATCAAGGTACGACTTGTTTACTTGTGTCTACAGGTTGATAGGTGTTTGAATATCATTAAACATTAGAACCTCAGTAGCTTTGACAATGGTTTAAAAATTATACATGTATCACTGTCATGAGGGACTGTTACGCTTGGCATTGTTCTCATTAAACATGTTGATTTGAATACAGGTAGATAAGTATTTACTAGAGTACTCTAATATAATAAGTTTTTTGTCTTAATTGGAATAGTTTCTTTGTTAAAAATTTGCTAACTATGCATGATTTCATTATTGTGTTGAAGGTGATAGCAGCCACAAACAGAGTGGACATTCTGGATCCTGCTCTTTTGAGGTCAGGGAGGTTAGACAGGAAGATAGAATTCCCCCACCCCAATGAAGAAGCCAGGGCCAGAATTCTACAGATTCACTCCCGTAAAATGAACGTCAGGTACTGCAGAGGGATGCACATGATAAAATGCTGTTCATATTTTTACACATGTACTACGAATTTAAGATATTGTTTTGCCTCGGACTAGAATGTCTCGACGTCATTGGATGAAACGCCTCACGTGATTGCCTTACAAATTTCTTTAAAGGGCGAGCGTCAAAAGTTATACGGCAACATGGCGGATTTAACGTTATTTAAACTGACTTTTTACACAAACGTTTGTTTACATATCAAAGCTTAGGTCCTCAACAAAACAAAACACTTATTAGGTTTGTTAATGACTGTTTACATACAGAAATTTGTGGGGTCGGTAAAGTCCATAGAAAGCTCGGCTTCGCCTCGCCTTCTATGGACTTTACCGACCCCACAAATTTCTGTAAACAGTCATTAACAAACCTAATAAGTAATAGTGTGGAAGTAGACAGAGTTACACGATTATTGCATTTTTTTCTTGCAGCAAAGAAGTGAATTTTGAGGAGTTGGCCAGATGTACAGATGATTTCAATGGTGCCCAGTTGAAAGCAGTGTGTGTGGAAGCGGTGAGTACCAATACAGTGGACCCCACTTTATATAATAGTTATTTTGTCAGGAAAAATTATTATATTAACAGGACTATAATAATAAGCGTACCCAGCTAAATTCAATGTGTACAAGTATGATATGTGCCTATTCACGTCATGTATTGTTACTATCTATTTCTAGACAATGTAATGTCCACAATAATTGATGATTTCTTCTAAAACTTTACTTTTAATGCTTCATAAAAGTTAATTTTATGAATAAAGTTTACTATTACAAGCTTGGAAAATTGCAAGATCCACCAATATGCTTCCGATAAGTTGACATGCTTTCATTTTGTTTTCTTACTGTACTTCCGGTTTTGACTAAATCTAATAAGGCATTCATGAGACAATTCGTTTTTAATAACTTCTTTCATTAAAAATCAAATAAACCACAAAGTTATGCAGAATTTTCTTATTTCTTTTGATTTATTTAGCCCATTCTTCCTATAAAATAGAGGCATATTAAAAAAAGACTTTGTCACTACTTCACTGCAGTACAAATCGTCAAATAGAACATCATGTACCATATGCTAAGCCATGTAAAATGTCCCATTTGTTATAAATTTATTTACAAAAACATGAGACATTCACTTATTCAAACTGTGAAAAACCTCAATAATACAGAGATGTCACTTGTTAGGTGCATAAGTTAGGTAAAGTACCCAAGCCACGTGCAGTGAGGCGTGACTAATCCCGTCTGGCCAGCACAGTTGGTAAATTTCAAAGTAATTTGGGAAGTCAGAGTGTTTATACAAGCTTCTCATGGGGGGCTAGCTCGAGAAAAAGGTGTGAAACTCAATTGACAGACATGATCTTTCTATTATATTAAGCGGGGTCCACTATTTAAGCTACTATAATAACCGATGTAAAATACAATGATTTATTAAGAAATGGTTTTGTGTTTTGAAAAACTAATATATTTACCGAACTATAATATTAAACAGGTATTATACTAAGCGGGGTCCTCTGTATTTTATCCATTTATGAAAAAATATATATGTTCTTCTACTGATTTCATTGATAGACATATTATTCTTTAATAATGAATTTATTTAGCATGTATATTTTATAGTTCATGAGATATTGAAAACATTTAAAATCTAAAGAAAAAATTACTTACCCCAAAATATCCTTACAACAAAAAAATAACCCATTTTGCGACACAAGATTTGCAAAGGTTTATATCAGTAATACAGGTAAATATCGGTATCTCGAACATGGGATATCTCGAATACCCCTCTTATGTCGAAGTCTTCTGACGGTCCCTGCTGTTTTCTCTATATAAATGATTTAAAAAACTCTGTCCTGATATATCGAATACGGTAATCTCTAATACCCCGCTTATGTCAAATTGTTTGAAAAGGCCGAAGCCCTAATTTTACCTGGTTTATCTCGAAGTGGAGCCATTTTCCCGGTCAGTTGAACATAATTGGTGTCATTACTTCACACATTTCTGCCCGCGGCAATTTTCACACCTTTCAAAACTAGTGGTACATCAAACTGCACAGTGTAAGCTAATTAGAATGGTAGCTTGGGTGTTTTTAAATTTAGTACCTTTTTATAAAATTCAAATCAAAACACAGCCACGATTACCGATAATGTGTTTAATAAAACACACTGTGTACAAAGAATCAATTTAGCATTGATAACTGCAAATTTTATAAAAACGATTAGTTACAGAATCGAGTTTTTTTTTTTTTTTTCATGTACGCTCCAATAAAAATGAAGCATGATTGGAATACGAAGATTTAAAAGAAAACTTATTTAAATTTAACAGAACTAGACCATGTATTGAACACGCAGGGTGTAAAGTGACTTTTGGTTCATCGTACACAGGTTGTTTCCAATATGAGTACTAAAGCTGTGAGCGTAGTGAGTTAATATAAGATATGTTATTTCACAAACAAAAATGAAATAAAAATGTTTCCTATGTGATAGATTTCAAACGTTACATCGCAAGTGCTTCTTCCAAGTTCTGAACGTCGATAGTGAAGAGGATGTGAAGTCGTATTATTTACAGAATATTGATTTTATAATTTGATTGCTTTTACAGATATATTAATATTTCACAAATAAAAACACACCTAAAAACACACAAACTAAAAATATTTAATGAAATGGTTGATTATTCGTTTATGAGTAATAGAAAAGTTCAGTATATACCGGTACTAATACACGTGTTGATATAAGAACATCACGGAATTAGAATTAGAAAGCCACTTAGGATATCTCAAACCCCTGAAGTTTTGTTGAGGTCCCCCCAACCGGCGGCCAAGTTGGAGATACCGATATTTAACTGTAATTTTTAAAAACCCACTATTTTCACCTTTAAAATATCAAGAAATAATTTTGCCCAGTTTGTGTATTGGTACATGGTCTGATTGATCAGAATTATACCAGAATTATAACCACAAAAAGTAACGGACTGAATGAACCAGGCACCTTCACTTTATGTGAAAATTGTATAGATCTTTATCTCTGGTTTTCTTTGAAATGATAAGACATTTCTAATCAGTGATTTAACTTTGTAGGGTATGATTGCATTAAGGCGAGAAGCCACTGAGCTGGATCATGAAGACTATATGGATGCTATCATTGAAGTGCAAGCCAAGAAGAAGGCAAATCTGATGTATTATGCTTAGAGACATTGAGAGAACTGTGTTGTATTTGAGATCTGGGAACTGTTCTGCCTGTAAAAAACAAATGACAATATTCATTTTTGATGGAACCATTATGACTGGATGTTTAATAATGTATGTCAAGAAAATGTCAAAACTTTCTCAATGGTGTATTCATTTATCTTATCTCCTACATGCCATGATTTTACACATCTCTTTGATTGATGATCAGTGTCAAAGCTATCGATGTTTGCTCTTAATCTTGAAAATATTGGCACTTATTCTAAACTATAAATTGATTTTGCATTCTCAAGTCTGCTAATCTACCCTTATGATAAATCTCACCATTTTGGCATCCTTTACGCTGGTATAAAGCAGTAAAATGTTAAGAAATGTGTTTCCATATTGTGACTTAATGAAAAAGTTCATACAGAAATATTTACATTTGCAAATATATTTCCTTATATCAACCTATAGGATAGCGAAAACGTTTAATTCTGTAATGAACTTTTTCATGACGTCACAATGATCATAGCACGCACTTATCGCTTGTATTATTGTAAACATAAAATCTCCGTAATTTTAACAGTTCTGAACGATTTGTCTTTCAAATGTAAATATAAGTAATAAACAGCAATGTTTAAAAGTTCACCGGGATATATATATGAAGTTCTTTGGTACGTGATCAAATCTACTGAGAATCCCTTCGGGCTTTACAGGATTTGATCACGTGACCAACCAACTTCATATCCCGGTGAACTTTTTAAATTGCTGTTTCTTTTTTAATTGAACGTTTTCGCTATTCTATATAGGTTCATTAAGGAAACATATTTGCAAATGTAAATATAAAGAGTTATCATTTAAGTCATCACTTATAATCCTTTTGGCTTTACACTGATAACTTACAAATCAATTTTAAAGGGACCTGGACACGATTTCAGATGAAAATTTTATTTTTGATTTTTATGTGTTAATTAGTTTACTTGTGTATTTTGAATGATTTACCAAAATTTGAATGTTAGAAGTCGTGTTACAAGCGAGATACAGATGAAAGAAGTCGTTGTTATGTAAACAAAGCTCGAGTCTTATATTTGTTTACAAATAATGTAAAGAAAATACCATTTCTTTGACAAAATAACTTGTGGAAACAAGATAAACTTATTAAATGTGTTCATAAATAAGTTTATCAACAACAAAATGCAGCATTAGATTGAAACTTTTACCAATTCAAGACATATGTAAACAATAACAGGACTCGAGCTTTGTTTACAAAACAAAGAATTTTAACCTCAGAAACTCGCTTGTAACTCGATATTTGACTTTCAAATTTTGACAGAGAATTAAAAACATCCATATTGACCATTCTAGACATTAAAAATGAAAAAATAAATTTTGAAAAAATTGAGCTCAAATCGTGTCCAAGTCCCTTTAAGACGCAAATTCATTCATTTTATCAGTGAAATTTTGAATGTTTACTTCTTAGAGTTATTTCACTTTATGATGATATTTATTCATACCAGAGAGGGGTTCAGTGGAAAGGGGGGAGGGGAGATGTGATGGTACCATATTTTTATGACCATTAAGGCCTTTGAGCCTCTTGCAAGGTTTTATTAAAAAAATCTGCCCGATTTCTTATTAGTAATTTTGGTATGATTTTATCATCGATGACGTATAATGATTAAGTTTTTGGGGACAATTGGAGTTGATTTTAATCAATTCTCTTATGCAGTTACTCTGGCAAACCTGAAGTAAAACAGTGCTTGGACCTAAGCACAAATCATTTCCGCTGACAAAACGAAGTATTTGAAAAAAATAATCGATAAATTCGATGTAATGTATTCAGAAACATTGTTTTTCAAGGAAATTTATTGAATAGTCAGATTTTAAATGGTACGAACAACTTATATATAATATTTTTTGTGGTTGTACTATGTATTCCTACACCAGAGTTTGATTACAGTGTTAGCGTTTGGGATAAAGGACAGACTATCCAATCTAAAGATAGAACCAGTACTGGCGTAGACTAAATATAATTTGTTTGTTAAAATATGCTTTGATACACTTTTCCAGAAATAGTTCGATTACTGATACATAATACATCTAGAGTTTGACGGCGTTAATTCTATCTTTAAATATTACACAACGTGTTTCATATGGGGTTTTCCGTCTATAGCTCAGAATTCTTGTCGGAAAGCCCGAGCATTTATATAAAAAAATAATGTGTGTAATTATTCAAATAGTGCTAAGAAACTACTTGCCATGCGAAATAACATATCGTTGATATCAAAATTAATAATAATCGATAAAATTAACTCCAGTCATTACTTCAGTACTTTGATTAAAAGTCGTGATGTATCTTCGAAAACACTTGTGATACCGAATAAATTCAAGATGAGATTATTAATTGCTTATGATGTTGCAGAATCAAGATTGATCAAGAATCAAACTGTTATGTAGACTTTTCAAGTCATGTCGTCACTCCATGGGTAATATAAAAGCAGGTTGTTGGGATGGTGGACTTGTTACATTTTTGACTTATCCTAAACCACCCAGCCAAGTTCAACCACGCTTGGCACAAAACATCTGTGAGAAAAGGACCTTCATGTTTTTAAATAAAGGACAAGGCCTTCTTCCAAGACAGACAATTAAGAAAAAGATTATAATAGGGTGGGCTGTTTAAAAATTATATTTTCCAAGAACAAAATATAGCATTAAATGCCGGGTCTCCAGAGTTCTCAAAAGCTTCCGTATGTACATGTGTACGGCAGATTTAGTAATGTTCAGATTATGACTCGGTCCTTTGGGTTTTGACATCCAATTTGAATCTTTTTATTTATTCAAAATTAATTGTGAGGTGTTCTTCAGATACGGAACAACAGATTCCTTCAAATGTCACTCGCCGCCTGAAATATTTTATAAAGTTATTGGAGTGCCGTGTTCGTTTGCAAAATTTGCCATTTTGCGCACAATAGTACATGTCCCCTCTTCTGCTTTGTCGATAGAGAGTTGCAGATCCTCGATAACAATTTGCAGTGCAAAAGAATCCTCGAGAGGTAAAAAAAAACTGGTGTTCTTTCCTGTAAAAACACTTCAGGAGGGACACGGTAACAGTCAAATGAGGGTAGGTGAGCCATTCTACACCCGTTAGTACGTACACAGGTTTATTAATGTCATGGATCAAATTCGATATATCATTTGTGTTGATCTTAACAGAGGAGAAAATACTCGGTGATTGAATGTAAATACATGTAAATAAAGACACGATGCATGCATGAATTACAGGTTGTATAATATAACTACATCTCGAGTTGCAATCAAAATTTGGTTTTCCGAAAGTACAGATAAACTTCTTGTAGACAAAACTCCGCCTAGAGAAATTCTTCTCACACACGTCGCATTTGTGTTATATACTTTTACGATGTCCTTGTTAAAACTAGCTAGGTAGACCAAGTTGTTTTCATCACAAGCAATTACACCAAACGACCCCGATTCCGTATAACTGACTTTGGCGTGTATATTGCCTTCAGAGTCAATAAAACACAGGTACCTATCAATAGAATCTGCAATAGCGAACGTTTTGTTTGAAAGATAGCAGGCTGCAAAAACATGCTTGAATTTAAATGCGTTTCCTTTTTCTTGAAAAGAAATCTTTTTTTTAACTCCAAGTTTGTTAGATACATATATCTCAATGTAAATTTTGGTCACCAATATCAGGTTCGACGAATGTGCTGCAATTGCACTTACTCCATCACAAGTCTTTGAAAGTTTAAGTCCTGGATAAGTGAAAATTTTCACCTGACAAGCGAGCGTCTTCACAGCAAGGAAGTCATCAAACTTAGCCACGGTAACAGCATCTTTGACACGTATCAACCGCCGTTCTATATTTTTTTCAGCTAATTTGATTATTATGATATTTTCATTCTCCTCGTCAGCTACAACATACGTCGATTGGTCTATCCACGTTACATCAGTATATTTTGTTATTGATGGCTTCTTTTTACCATAAATGTCAATCACTACAGTACGCCGAGGTATCTGTTCAGATTTCTTCTGCTCCATAGAAGTAGCTACATCTAAGTCTGTATTACTACTTGTGTTTTCAGATGTTTCGTTTTGTCCGCTATTTATATTCTTGTTTTTGGATTCATCTTGCTCCCAGTTCTTCAATTCGCCGTCGATCGTATTTTGGTGAAAGGACTTTTCATGTTTCTTTGCTGACATCGTGTTTTTGTCGTTTGGTTCATGTTCGACTTTTAAAGAAATCGGTATTTGAGCAAATACCAGAACTTCGTCCCTTACCTGATTGACTTCCTTATCAACCTGTAGACATGGTTGAGACAACTTATTTTCAGTACTATCGGCATTATACCTTTCGGTCAATAGCCCATCTGATCCAACTTGTCTATATATCTCGACTTTTTTCAAATCAAATGCATTGAATTCTTTTGCATTACCCATCTTAAAATCTGTTAGAGTAACGCATAACTCTGTACTACTTGGCTTCTCGACCATTCCGGCCAAACTACCTGTATTTCGTACATCTGGTCGCAAGAAGACAATTTTTGAATCACTTTTACTCGAAAGTAGTTTTTCTTTAAAAGAAATTAATCCTTTTATTTTCTCTGTCGTTTTAAAGTTCTCTCGAATTAAAGCCTCGATTTTCTGTTTTTCTTCTTCTGCTCTTTCTTTAATTTCATGCTCAGCGATCTTACGTTGAAAAATTAATCGGTCGAGGAAATAGTCGAAAGCGACCTCGACTTTCTTTAAAGAGGTCTTTTCATTCTCTAATATTTCTTTTTCTATTGATTCTAAAGCTGACTGTCGTTGTTGTATTGCATTGCTAGTTTTTTTCAAATTTTCTAATACTTCTTCTGCTTCTTTCTCTATCTCTATTTTCACATGTGATATTTTGACATAATCATGACCCCTGTGCTCGAAATAAAAACAATCTTTACAGAATGGAATTCGACAACCCTGGCAATAAAACTCAATGCTCATTGCGGGGTGATTCTTGCATACGATGCTTGTACTCTCTAATTCATATTTTCCCGCCAAAAAATCTTTGTACGAGACAACTTTATGATTGGCTGTTAAAGATGTGAAGGTATGTCTAGAACTACTGCATACGTCACACAATAATTCGTTACAAGTTAAACATTTTGACACTACCTCTTTCTGCTCTGACCGTAACTGGCAAAACGAACATAGTAGATTCCCTTTCACCGAGAGTTCCTCGATTAAATTCATAAGCGCATGATCGAATTCAAATTTCGACTTTGAATTAAACGTTTTCTTACAGATTGGACAAAGGGACTTTTTGTCCTGAACAAATGAATTTCTGATTAGCGTCTGCAAACACGATTCACAGAATACGTGATAACAAGGCAGACACACTGGTTTAGTGTAGACTTTACAACAGATTGAGCATGTTAGGAAATCCTCTGTAAAACTTGTGGTCAAGTCCATCTTGCATATATTCTGTAGAGAATAAGGCGAAAAATCTGTTATGTTCGGAATGTCTTACAAGGACCTTCAGTAAACTTTATTTACGAAATAATTATTTATTTACATGTAAGTATAGGAATAGGATTCAATTTATATACACTCATGCATATAAAACAAAGAATATATTTACCTTTTCTTTATAATGGCAGCTTTTTACTGTTGTAATCGATTTTTCCTTCAAGTGCAGCAGATTGCCCGTTATCAATGTCGTGCGGTAATACTCAGAACTTTAGGCCACACCAATTTGATTTCTTGGTCTTCGGATTCTAAGCAAAAAAATATTGGGGCGAGCGGGCGATTTACTAATTTTAAAATTAAAAAACTTAAATTTGAAAATTTTGGGGCGACAGAAAAAAATAGAGGCGAGCGATTACATTTTATTTTAAAATGTAATTTTTTCCTTTGCAATACATGTGAAAAGCAGTGAAAAATTGGTGACCGTATTCGCCATTGTATCAGACCCCTCCTGATCGCTAATTCTATCCACACATGCTGGCATTATTTACTTGTAAACCTTGCTTACAATCTACCGGGAAATGTTTGGTATGATCAATGTAAAAAAAAACCGCAATCATGACTAATAAAAAAAAATAAAATAACCAAAAATGGAGCGGGAAACGGAACTCAAATTTCCAGGTGCGGGATTTATTTTTTAATATTATTTTTTGGAAAGCCCTTAGGCACGTGCGCGCGGATCCGGCGACCAAGAAATCAAATTGGTGTGGCCTTAGTATCAATAATATTTGCATACAACACAACCTGAATTTAAAAGGCACCAGAAAAACTCATACAATTTAGTAACGTATGACGACTGTTTATACATCGGTATGCCAGCGAGGTTAACTCTATATAAAGTTTTGGATTGTGCATGAGAGCAAAATCGCCAATTAAATCTATAGACAAAATTGTTTCTCGAAGTCTGAAGTTTTATAAACTTGTTTAAATGCAAATATATTCATTGTCTTAAATCAATGCGCCAAAATATCTTACTGAATGTAAGAAATATATGTACATGTATATCTATTTATAATCACTAAGGTAATAATTTTTTTAAAAAAATTCTTTTTTCCTTGTCCTATTTTAACAACTATTCCCTGCTCGACAATTTTGACCAAAACAATCTAGTATTAATATATACATCAACAAAACAAACTTTTATAGAATGAAATGGTGGGGTTTCGCGGTATTTTGCACACCTTGTTCGTTGTTGAAGAAGAACATGTGGCATTTTTAGATAAAAAAGGAAAGTCAACCTTATCATGTTTTCCTGCTTAAAAGAAAATGACGATTGGGGTCGGCTTTATTTTCATCCCAACAAGATGCTATCATTTGTGGAGTCACCAAAGTAGAAACACTATCAAGTAACAACACACGAGTTATGAATATTCTGACTTGAAACTTTTTATTTTCAAAAATGTATTCTCATTGTAAACCCTTCCTTTACAATATGACTGTGTCTCTCATACAATACATTGTCACTTGACAGCTTCATATGGCCATTATTGGAGATGGTCTGCACCAGTATGTATGCACTACTCTTAGTGTATCATGTTCCTTATTCCCGTTCCACTTAAAATTACTGTGTGGTAAGTGTTATGTGGCTGTTGTGGTTGTTTGAACTTGTTTAGGTGACTTAGCGGTTAATGAACCGGTAACATACAGAATAGCGTGAGTACTGAAAATCAGTTCCCGGATCAGGTGTCTGGGTTTTACAATAGAATATCCGAGTTACAATCAAATCATTCATTTTCTAACTTAATAATCAATACAAGTAAAACGTGTTAATGAGAATTGAAATTGTTTGATATAAACGATTATGTGTTAAGTTTGCTTGTTGAGAGTAATTTTTACAATACGCACCATACAAACCGATAGCAGACCAAACTGTCCAAATCAATTATAAATGTAACTTTAAATTATTTATCTATTTTACGTTTAAAATTCAATATAAAACATTTGAAATTAAGTACGTGTATAGGTTTTCAGTTTATGATCTTGGGACCAAAGCGCAATTACTCTCATACTAATGAGAGAGTGTTGTGTTAACAAATTGAAATATTGGTTTAAATCATCAAAAGGGTTAAAAATAGTTTGTGACGTTGGAAATATTAACAAAATAGAAAAAATTAAATGCAATTTTTTCTCTGTTTATTTCAAAGTAATTTTCTACTTCACAGTGGAGATTTATACAGTCATGTAACAATAAGTACATGTATACAAAAAATATCAACAGACTAAATGGCCAGCTTCAAATAAAATGTAAATACAAAATTCGGAGATTCAAGCTTTCGAGTACCAGTACTAGTGTCGGCTTCAAATTAATATCAGATGTTCTATTTTTCTGACTGAAAAGCTTCTTTTGATCATCCCTTCATGATAGTTCCACGATAAAATTGGAAAAATCCATTTTGTTTATTACTCTTTGTTTCCAAAAAGTTTTAAGCTTATCGATATTTCAAATAATCCGACGAGCAAGCGCGTCAGAACTATGAGAATCTTTCTACGAAACTAATATAGTTAATCCTGATGTAAGTTAACCAAATCTATCAAAACTATCAGCGACTAAGCTACATTCAAGTTTTAAGAGTTCAAAGAATTGAAAACTGTTTCTAACAGTTCTTCAGATTAAAATTTAAAATGTAGCAGCTAAGTAGGTTGGAATTGGGTTTTATTTCTTGTGTGTGTATGGATAGTTTTAATATATTGTGTAAACTGCTCATATATCCCATTCTTCAGTCTACCTACCCCCCCCCCCCCAAAAAAAAACAAAAAAAAAAAACCCACTCAATATCTATAGATGTAAAAGTCTGTAAAACGGAATACCGCCATACTGTGACCTACTTCCTATCAAATAAACAATAAAATCAAGTACAATTTTTTTCTTTCCCAAAATTGTTTCCTAACAGAGTAGCGCAATGTGTTAGGGTGTTTAATACGATTTTGTATGTCAAAGTTCGAATCCCCCAGGGCCAATTTTAAACTTATTTTTTGGGTCAAATATTGTAAAATTTGAAAATTCTAGATCGAAAATAGTGAAAGTATTTTGATTATAATGTACTTTAATCCATATTAATATAGACAGGTGTCCCATACCACCTTAGTAAAATCCCTGCCATGATATATTGATGGTACATAACATGTAAAATAGTAACGCCGCTATTATTGGGTGAGGTATTCTCAGTCACGCAAAATTATAAAAAAAATATTTTAAAAAAACCCCAACAACTTCAAAATCAAAATTCTGTAGAAACACGTCATAATAATGCAAACAAACAACTATATGTAGAATATACAATTACAACAGCAACTTGTTAGCATTGCACATTAATATTTTGTGTATAAAAACGCATTGATACTATGGAACCAGCGTGCATTACATGTACTGATAAAACAAAAACATAATGCCTTAAACGGAAAGCAACGAACTGAAGGAAAAACTGTAGAAACATAAACGTAAAATAAATATTTCGAGTGATATAATACGTTAGCTGCAGGTCTGTAGCTCCCGGTCTGAAAAAAAATGGACGACCTGGGAGCTACAGTGCCTCAGAGTTTCTCTTAAACATGCTAACCGACCTCGAAAAATGAAGTATATTAATTTACGTCGAGATCGAGAGTCGCCATTTTCCCATATAAACAAACTGCACCACTTCACTTTACGGGGCTGGTGATGGTGTTTAAAAGAATATCAGAGGCAAGTAAAGTGACAATATCAGTAGTAAATTTCCTGAAAATTTTAATAGTACTAATTGTTTTCACAGAATTTGTGTGGAAATAAGGTTAATCAGTCCAAAACTAGCGCCGTTTTTTGTGCGCCGTAAATCGTAGGTTTTTACTATGGGAGGCACTGTAGCTCCCAGGTCGTCCATCCGAATTTTTTCAGACCGGGAGTCTACAGACCTGCAACTAATAATACGTATGGAATGGTACCAATTTACTAAGAACACAATACATTTCAGGTCATGTTTTCCTCCAAGCAGGGTGTGGTATTTTTTTTAATAATGGATGATATTTTTTGCCCTATTAGCACCGAAGTATCAAACCTTGTTAAAATCTTGTTAGATCTGACTAGATTAAATACCGGTAAACCAAACGATAAAAATTATAACAAAAAAAATGTTCCTCACTGGTTTCATTTAATAGTTAAAAAAACTACTTTATGAAGTATCTCTCCTAAGTAGGACTGCAAAAAAAAAAAAACTAGTTTTAAAAACTGTAAAAAGTACCACATAGAAATCTTAGAGCAAAAACTGTTGTCAAGCAAACGACTTCAATCATGACCGCCAACACAAAAATGGGACGTGATAAAAAAAAGTTGATAAATTAATAACAGTCAACAAAAATATATATAACGAGATTTACAACAGCACCAAGTTGTAAGTAACAAATCCATAATCTATTTTTATAACCCCACTATCCGACAAGAATGGCTACTTCTGTAGTGAAGTCACGTTCCTTCTTCATTGGAGTTTTGCAGATTTTTCTCGACGTAGGAATGATGGCCATAAGGAGCCCTGAGACTATGATAGAAAACGCCGAGACATAGAAGGCGGCGGCGGACGAACTCGTGGCCTCGCCGATCCAACCTGTAAAATGGAAGAAAACCTTGAAGGTGAATAACGTTGATAACTCTCATAATCTTAATTTTTTGGTTTTTTTCCCTGTTTTAATGTGGGATTGGCTATGCAATCTCACGTGATTCGAAAGTAACGTATCTGTTGGAGAACTCCTATTTTAATGTTAACATGTAACTTATTTTTTGTATCTTCTTAAAACCATGATGGAGGCAATTACATACAACACAAAAATTACAGAAGTTTTGTTATAGCGATTACATATAACTTATTTTTGATATCGTTTCTTTATTGTGTAATAGATGCAATTACATACATAAAAAAAATAAAAAATGTCTAGTTTTAATGAAAACATTTTACGAATTCTTAATATCATTCTTTTATACCGTAATAAATGTAGTATTACATACAACACATAAATTCCAATTACATTAGGTGAGTACGGTTTTTTTTAATCTATAGAGTATAGATCAAAACTTATCAAAAGAAAACCAAACAATTTGAAAGCAGTAGCACCGAAGGTTACTTGTATTTTTGAAGGACAGAACCATTCTTATAATAGATAATGATAATCTGTGAACCTGATTAGTGCAATGCTGATCTGTTACGTGCGTGTTAAGATTTAATTAAATAGCATCGCCCCCAATTATCAGAAGTTCAGATAACTAGCACTCATAAATGATAGATGAGTCAACTTACCGCCTATTGGAGGACCAATAATACAACCGACTCCATTGGCTAGCATTAAGAACCCCATGGCGTCCCCCAAGTAGTGAATCCCCACTAGATCTGCGGTGACCACAACCAGGAGTCCTAAAATTAATCCAAACATAGTCCCCCATATAATCCCCACGATCGCTAACCCAACCATAGAATGAGTCATTTCTAAAGGAATAAAAAGTCCCACGATTCCTACGCCTAAATTCACGACAATGAAAAGGTTGATCCGATTGATCTTTGGTATGTTTCCGAATAGGCCTCCTAATACACAGCCCACGAAAGATCCGCCACTGAAAAGAGAGATCAGAATGGCCGACTCTTTCTGAGAGAATCCGATGGTCGTGAAGTATTCGGGGCCCAGAATTAGAGGAATCACGGTTCCAAAATTCCACAACACGTTGTTGACAACAAAGATGCAGAATGGAACATTCTTCCATAGAGCCAATAACACGGACTTTATGGAGTTAGAATTCACGTCCTCGTCCGGAGATTCGCTAATCAGAAGAGATTGGAGTTCTACGGCACTCATCTTCACGCCATTGGCTTCCGTCTTTACTGTTCCGTTTTTCTCTGGTGAGTTTTCCTTTGCGACATGTATATCTAGAACCAATTCAGAGCCATTCACGTCCTTGATAAGGTTTTCTTTTTCAAACTGACTTGACGATTCGTTTCTTTTGATTTCCTTCAGCTGTATGGTCAGCTTTTCTTTCGCTTTCCGCTTCTTTTGCAACGGAGATTCTCGAAGCAATGCGGAAAACACAAACGCGTTCAGGTTGATTCCGGCGACTAGGAGGAGCGACCCCCTCCATCCATACTCGTCAATGAGGTACTGGACGAGATTGGGGAACACTATCCCCCCGAGCCCCGACCCTGCGGTCGCCACCCCCGTGGCTAAACTTCTGTGTTTGTCGTAGTAAAGGCCTGACATTGTGTGGGAAGGCACGTATAATAGACAATAGCCGATACCTGAAATAAAAGTACATACATTTCCGGTATTATTCATATTGTAAGTAATATATACGCTTGGTTTACAAGAAATGCTAAATATATATGAACACGTACGGTTTAACTGTTAAAGTAATAAAAAAATCAAATGTTAAATTCGCCTCGTAGGTCGCGTGTAGGTGAATGTATCCTTTTTGAAGTCATATTTTGACAAAGCCAATATTTCTTTTAAAATCAGTCAACTTTAATGTAAAGTCTCGGAGTTGACCTCGGTTTCAGAATTGAAATTTCTTTACAACACCCCATCCATAACTGACCTGTGACGATGCCATAGAAGAAGAGGAGAAAGACCATGTTCATGGTAAAGGGCAGGACAATGAGGCCACAGCTGCTGAGTACGGCCCCCAGGAAACAGACCCGGCGGTACGACATCCTCCTCATCAGGATGCTGGCCAGGGGACCTAAACATTGACAGGTAAGCCATCAGCAATAATGGTATCCAAGCCATAACGTTTATTTTTAATAGATATGTTTTTTAAAGACTAAAACCATAAAAACTTTCCTTTTCGACTGGGTTTTTTAAAATTAAAAACCATTTTCCAGATTTGTTTTATTGATATACATAAATATAAAGCACTCATTATATTCAAATCTAAAAAAAATTCAAAATCATTTTATAAAAGACTGAAAACGATAAAACATAGTCATTAGATTTCAACTCAAACCTTAAAATTGAATCAAGTTATACACGATCTTTTCTAAACTCCCATGCCATTTGAACATTACATTTATATAGAGTATCGCTTCAGTCTTTAATGGGAATATAAGTCTTTGAGACATTGAGCACTGACCCGCTCCTAGGAAGATCCCGACATTGATGGAGCCAATGAGGGAGATGAAGGCCAAGCTGACGTCAAAATGACGGAGAAGTTCCACAATGTAGACGCCAAACGAGGTCGCCATTCCGAAGGCCACGAACTGGATCCAGAAAGCCGAGGCTATGATCACCAGTCCCCACGGGTTCTCTACATTCAAACAGGCCATCTTCTACAAAACGATCGGGATAAGATAAACAGTGGAAGCAAACACAGACCGAGGTACACCAAAAAAATCCTGTACTTACGAAAGTATATAAAAACGTCCCACTCATTTCTAGATTTCAATGAGGATTATTCGACAGAGACTGAGGAAATCCGGAACCCATTTTTGTTTGAATGCATCAAACAGCACGGAAGAGAAGTTCCAAACACAACAAATTGCGCATGAATAAGAAATGCTTGCTGAAGTCAGCTGGGTACGAAGCAATCAATGCTGGATTAAGGGTATCCGGCGCTTATTTTTACGGGGATGAGTGTACCTACTTTGGGTTATCTTTTTTTTTATAACATGCCTTTGTGACCTAAAGCTGACCGGTCATTTAATCCGTGATAAGATCACACTCGGGTAAACATACAGTACACACATGGTACACGACTGTCACATGTGGAGCGGTCAGCTACAAATTGTGTTGAGGAGGTGGGTCGTCTGCGCTGTGGTACTTTTGCAATGAAGAAGAAAAAGAGGGCGGGAAAAAAATGATTTTTTTTTAAATTCAAATGTGATTATATATGCACAACAGCTAACGGAAACAATGTCCTAATTATACAAACCAGATGAACAATCACTACATGTATTGTAGTTAATAAAATTCGATCAAATTGTTTGAATCAAGATGGGTAGTGCATTCTCATCCATGCCAAACGCAGAAGTAGTTGGTCTTCGTTTCCATATTAAAATATATACAGGGGGCAATGGAAGTCTTTTTTAACAGATTAAAAGTAAATAGAAATGAAATTTATATCAGTTCTTTCTTCAACCCAATACATATACATGTATATATACACACACACGATAAGAAAAGCGCAATGCATCGTGTAACATTACTTTTGAATCAACCCTTGTATTAGATTATAAAAGTTTGGAAGATACTGCTTTTGGATCAACCCTTGTAGTAGATTATAAAAGTTAAAAGGATATCTTAAGAATTTAAGATATTTGTGGGCGTTTGCGTAAGAATCCACCCCAGAAGCACACACTACATATATACCTTAAAAACGTGCTCTTGATCTATATGCCATGTATTTGTAATTGTTATAACGAATTTGTTAGCATATTGGTTAACGGTTATTCAATTTTATCAAAATTGGCATACCAATATTCTGTGCAACCAGGCAACGTTTGATCAACTTGAAGAGTCATCAATTACCATGATTACAAGTAAAATCAATGGACTGCATTATTAAAATGTATTGACCGTTTTTGTATAACAAGTAAAGTTTACTGTAACACAGCAATAAGATTTTCCCTGTCTGGAAACGCTCTATAATTGTTGATTTAGTCTTTAATTTCTAGATGATTTATGGGAGATTTCGTCATATTATTTGGATGACCTTGAGTATACCTGTCAGGGACTAGTAAATTAGATAAGGATACATACATAATGTTGTAGTCGGGTAGAATTAAAATCAAAATCACTGTTCTACAATCTACAGACACAGTGTACAGTAGTGGTTGATCGAATTAATCGGACGAATGGAGATTGGTCAACAATAAAAAGGTGCAGGGAAAGGCTCAAACATTAAATTAAAAAAAAAATGCACTGGTCGATAAGATATACAGATTTTTTCTATTGACTTCGTATCCTCTGACTTGCACTTTCGTCATTTTAAATATTGGTTTCTGCATAATCATATCACACACGGCTCTGTACAGAAAATGTACATCTCTCTCTCTCTCTCTCTCTCTCTCTCTCTCTCTCTCTCTCTCTCTCTCTCTCTCTCAAAACATACCGTTACGACAACTTACCCTGTCCCGAACTCCATTAATTAAGACTGATACAACCTTTACTATTATATCTCGATCAGCTTCAGCGATTTTAATAACGGCTTGGACAGCTTGTGTTAACGAATTTAACGAAATAAATGGAACTGGATATCATAAAAGATCTTAAATCACTCGCTAATTATAACGATACACAAAGCTATCTTCAGTTATATCTCTCAAAAACCAGAAAACAATGGCTTAGAAATGGTGCATAAAAACAGTCGAAATCGGTCAAAGAGGAAATTCGAGCAATACCGTAATCAACTGTTAATTATGTGAATGTGTATAGTGTAGTATACCTTTCGTGACCCGTGAGGAGAAGAAGACGCCAATCAAGTCCAAGAACCACACTCGTCACATCTTCACAAGTTTTCTTCTCTTTAGTTTAAAGCTTTGTAAAAAGGGGAAAAATAGTCTGAGAGTCTGACAGACCGCACGACCGGACCTTTCGATTCTGGTTAATTCGGACTAATAATGATTCGGATGATGCCAGTTTTGCGTTATTTATGTTACATGTATTATCTTCATCCTCAGTGATATATCATTTAGTTAGCAAAAAGTACAGAGTTGGACCGGCAAATCTATTGGTTTTCCTTGATAAATCCTCTATTAATAAATCTCAAAATCTGAAATCCCTCTCTTCATGCCATGCCCCAGTTCCTTCAATTTACCTTTGAGCTTTTTTCCCTTAAATTTTATTAACAGTTGATCTTTTTTTCAGTGACATCAAAGCTATATTTTTTAAAGTGCCTGCATGCATGGCTCTGTGTAAAAATACAACTTGAACAAATATCTATTTATTAGCCTAGTTGTCATTCAATTTTGGAGCAACCGGAACCGCTGTTGTGTATAAACGTATGTAATCAATATGACCATGGCATTAACATTTTGATAATTCTTGATAGAAATTGAAATAAATTAACCAAGTTTTAGTTTAAAAAACTATTTATACATTGAATCATCTTCGCTGGACAAGGATGCCGATCCACGTTGTATATGAATAGAGAAACACGTGAATCATCACGACCAGATGAACAATCACTATACATGTATATATTGTAGCTTAAATAATTTGATCAAACCTGTTTGAATCAGGATGGGTAGTGTCTCATCAATTCCAAAGTAATTGGCTTCGTTTCAATATTAAAATATATACAGGGGGGGGGGGGGCAATTGAAGGTTTATTACAGATTAAATGTTAAATACAAATGAGTTGATCAGTTCTTTCTTCAACGGTGCCCCCCCCCAGGCCCCACACACACACACGACAAGAAAAGCGCAATGCATCGTGTGACATTTCTTTTTGACCAACCCTTGTAGTACGAGGGTCAATCAAAAAATACGAGGACAATGTGGCTGTCTACCATACGTTTTTCATAAAAGTCAAAACTAACAGATTAAATTATGCAACAATACTAATTTTATTGATTCCATTTGATGAAAAGGTATTTTGTTACCCGATTTTAAAATCAACATGTTTTGTCACCACGGCGCAGGGTAACGTTGAAAATAACGCAAGCACAGTTATCGCAAATCTTACATGAAAGTATTCGCTACGACCGTTGTAGCATTGCGTTGAATGATGACACTTTCTAATCGGTGTGTATTTCAATTGTGATTCGAAATAAAGATTCTGATTGGCGCATTTATATAGACCCGCCCATTTATCAAATGCATGTTGAGAACATGATGCTAACACGTGGAAAGATATGTCGGAGAAAGAAAACATCTCATGAAGTTGTACATGTACTAGCAAGTTAAAAAATTACAGAGTTATTTGATATTAAACAAACGGGGCGATGTTCACGTACATGTGTAAATAATATTAATGAAAAGAAAAAGAAAAGTTCCCTAAAAGCAGGGATCGGCGCATATAGATTATCAGTCACAGATTGTACTTCGCTTATCGAATTATGTTATTCAGTTCATTGTGAAAAAAAATCGCCAGAAACTGTTTAGTGAACAAATAAATTTTACGTTACCGTTCATAATGTACCATTTACTGTATATATGGAAAATCGCATGAGTTGAACAGTTTTTCCTCACAAAAAACTTGTTGCAAAATGTAGATCCACGGGAAAATTCGGGTTGACACGCCGTGATATCCATTAGACGTTTTACAGCATATGTCTTCACTGTTTTGTTTACAATAAATCTGTACTGAAAATCTTTGAAACATCGTCAACAGCTCCGCAAAATGAAGAAGTGTGGTTTGTTTATACACTTGGAAAACTGTAAAATTGCGACTCGATCTGCACGTGAATTTTACAATCCGAGGTCGATTAGCGTGTTTGAGAGAAAGTCAGTGTCAACGTCAGAAGTAAATATTGTGTGATGAATATCGAAGAACATATAATAAAATGAATGTTTCTACAGACCAAGTGAGTTACAAAATAACGTTTATCACAGATCAGTCCAAAATTGAACACGTTTACATGCCGTAAATTTCAAATTTTTGGTATGATTGAAAACACATGCACACTTGTAGTTTTAAGTGTGTCATATTAATCGGTCAAAGTTCAATAAAATGCAATATAGGCTATGTAACATTTATTGTCAATATCTGTTGTGAATTCTTTGGAATAAGCTACAACAAAATAAATACTGCCTCATCTTAAATTGATGCGTTAAACAGTTAAAATGATTTGAATTTATCGATGAAGTATGTATTATATTGAAAAATGAATTGGGGATTGAACCTGTTTAAACAGCGTGTTTTTGACAATTGTTTACACAAAAAAGAAGATGCGATTATTGTGAGAACTCTTAGTCAATTCTTGCAGTGATTTAGTTTTTGCAGTTCGATACAGAGTTAACGACACATCTGGCAGTTGGTGCATAAATTATCAATACCACGTTATCAGGTTAGAGTGGGCGGGTACTAAAACGGCCAATGAAAATGCTTGTTTTATAACTGCAACTCGCGATCCCAATAGTGTCGTCACTCAACGCATCAGTTTATCGCTCGCAGCGAATACACCCAAGTAAGATTTGCGATAATAGAAATATCCAATCTTTATATCTGCTTTTCACCATACAATTTAAATCGGCACTTTATCACTTGACATCTAATATGTTCACAATTGTTCGAAAATCATAAGTTTGTTCCTCGAAGTTTTCTTATTTTTTACCGCATGTCTCATCGTTTACAGTAAGACAATCCCTGAATGTCAGATGACGTTGTTTATTTTTTTATCAAATATTTACAGATATTTTATTCCCTTTCGTACTAACTGATGTTCAAAATACATTTACCACAACCCCCACAAAATGTGTTAGAGTTAAACACAAATTTGAAAATTATTTTTGACTTATTTTTTCCACCACTGAGGATTTTCAGTTTTTATCGGCTTTTTCCCGAGTTAGATCCATACTGTTTATACTTTTCGTTGCGCTGTGACGTCTGGCGACGTCAATGTTTTTAGTCAATTTTAAAGAGGACTATATGTCTTTAGTTACTGATATCTGTTCAACAAATCTATATACTCTGTCATCATTTGGTACATTGATAAACATACCAATTCTAAATTTTAGGTTTCAATTTTAGTTGTTTTTAAGCGTAATTTATGGAGATATTACTTTCAACATAAAATGGTGTATTGTTTACGGAATACAAAGTTTGACCTTGCGCCGTGACCTCATTTTTGCAGGATAAGATTCTAAATAATTCTTAGAAATGAAGGAATATATGAACTTTTTTATTTCAAATTGTTTGAAACAGTTGCTAAATTATGTCTTCTAAATTTAGTTATAACATGACGTTAAATAACATAGCTTTGGCAAAAGTCTTCGTATTTTTTGATTGACCCTCGTAGATTATAAAAGTTAAAAGGATATCTTAAAAGAATTTAAGATATTTGTGGGCGTTTACGTAAGGGGGGTTATAAAAAATATTATGTAAAATCAATATGTTGGACTGGAACGGATTGGAAACCCTTGGCTTGCGAAGATGTTTTGTATGGTTTTTCTTATTAATGATGTAAGAGAAAGATAAAAACTAAAACAAAAGTACGTGAACAATTGACTGAACGAACCATGCAAATGAAATACTGTATACAGGGAAATATTTGCCCGTTTTATTTTCGCTCCTTTCGCCCTCGTTGTCTACGGGCAAATTAAAGACTGGGCGAATTCCAACTTCTAATACATGTAATATCTCTTTTTAAACACAACTGTGTCTGGGCAAATTCAAGACGGGGCGAAACTGTTTGCAAAAGTACAAGGGCGAAAATTACACGGGGCGAAAATAACCATGTATACAGTAAAATGTTTCAGGTTATTGTGTGCATGTACATATACAACATATATATATACAACGTAGTTAAATGTATTTGACAGTCAATTTGTTTATAAAAATGTACTCGATGTGCAAACATGTACGCACTGTACGCTTCATTTCAATTTCCTGTGACATGTTCCTCCTTCATACAACACTGAAGCAATGACATCAATTCAGCAATATTGAGTCGAATACAACGGTCGCCATGCAGTCCTTGTATATGCTCGATGAAAACAAAAAACGCGTATTACATAAACGTGTCTTTAGTCTAATAGAGAACATACCAACTATGTAAATATAGGCATCTACGTAATAAGTCAATCTCTTCAGGCGTTACAGGTATTTCAATGTCTTTCTCGGTTTAGGTGAACTTTCCGCATTTGTGCAACACCTTCTTTAAAAAATAAACTAGTCGATAAGTATGGCACGCCAAATTCACAAAAATGAGCTAAACATAGTTTCACATTTAATAAATTAGGTTTATCAACTGTTAACTATAGTTTACAAACCGCAAACTATAGTTAACGATTCGTTAACTATAATAGTTTTCATCTTTAAAATTATATTTAACGGTTGTAAACTATAGTTAACGAATGATAATCTAAGTTTATCTGTCTGCAAATAACGTTAACAATAGATTTTGCTGATAAATATAGATTCACATATGTAAACTATAATTTACATTCGTTAAATATTTAAGAGTTATTAATTATAGTTTCACCATCGTGAAACTATATTTATCAGGAAAATTATATTTTGCAATCGCAAATTGTTGTTTTCAGTGTTAATTATAGTTTTACACTTTTGAAATAGATGATCGTTTGAACTATGATTTACAGATGTGAAATATAGATTAACGACGTTAGATAAAGTTGCACAGATGATAAACTAGGTTAATTGACTGTTAACTATAGTGTATGGACGCTTAACTATAGTTAACAATAGTTTATTGTTAACTACGCGTATAGTTTACGAACCGTAAACTATATAGTTAACGATTCGTTAACTATAATTAACGAACCGTTAACTATACTTTTCATCTGCAAAACCATATTTAACGGTTGTAAATTATAGTTAGCGAATGATAATCTTTAAAGTTTATCTTTCTGCAAAAAACGTTAACGATCGATTTTGCTGATAAATATAGATTCACATCTATAAACTATAATTTGCATTCGTCAACTATGGTTATGAGTTATTAATTATAGTTTCACACTCGTGAAACAATATTTAACAGATAAACTATGTTTTGCAATCGCAAATGGTTGTTTTCAGTGTTAATTATAATTTTACACTTCTGAAACATAGATGATCGCGTTAACTATAGTTGACAGATGTAAAATGTAGATTATCGTCGTTAACTATAGTTTTCTGTCCGTAAACTATAGTTTACAACCGTTAAACCTAGTTTATCGACTGTGAAACTATGATAAGCTCATTTTTGTGAATTTGGCGTGCCAAAGATGAAATATACATATTTTTCTTATTCACTTCATATCCCCTGACTTGCAGATCGTCATTTCAAATATAAGTTAAGAGGAAATAATTGCATATCACATACGGCTCTGTGCAGTAAATGTTAACAATTCTAAAAAGATACTAGATAAATATATTCTTAAACCCATGAACATTGCAAATATATATATATATATATATATATATATATATATATATATATATATATATATATATATATATATATATATATATATATATATATATAAACATACCGTTAGAGAACTTACCCTGTCCCGAATTCAATTAATTAAGACTAATACAACCTTTAGTACTTTACTTCATCTATCTTGATCCGCTTTGTGTGACCGGTCAGCAGAGGATGTTCACTCCTCCAAGGAACCTGACCTGACCTCCAATGTAATGGAGGTTTGTGTTTGCTCAAGGTTTGTATATTTTGACCATCACAAGCAAACCAAATCATCACCGTTTCGTGTTTTCCCTATTACGACATTTTCTCGATTTTGACATTTACCTCGATCAAGACATGCCAGATTGTGACAAGGAGCTCACGGCGGGTGCGGCCGGTGTCGTATAATTTAAGGTCCGCCCCGTAAAATGATCCGGCCGGACCTTTAATGTTAACATTTAAGGTCCGGCTTTCCCCTATAAGAAAAGGTCCTACCAGTAGTCACTTATTAAAAGTTCTTTTAAAGTAATCATTCTTTTTGCTCATGTACATGTATCTTAAAGATGTCTTTGTTTATATAATCCAATTGGACATTTGCGTATGGTACATGTATGACCGTATTTCTAATTAAATTACTTTAGGAATATTAAATATTGATAGTGGGTTAGATTTTGACCAATTGTTTAAGAATCTGAAAAAAAAGGAAAACAAGGAGTATTTTGACAATAATTTGCACACACCATTTAGTCCCTTTGTTTTTAATTCTTTCCCGGTGTATATGTATTAGCAGAGGGTTTCACGACAGGTAAACACGGGTACAAGAAGCCATGCAGGCATTTACACCTGTGCTAATCCAGAATACGCCCATGAACTGAGAAAGAAAAAAATGTCTCCGCTGTAGTGTTCTACACAACTAAGATTGTCTTTTTAGCTCGTGCTTTGTTTAATTTTCAGTAGATCAGGACCGTATGATAATATACTAATAATTTATACGTCTCTAAGTAGATTTATCATTAGTTTAAGATAAATTATAAGAGGCCGCATATGTGGATTACCTGAACAAAGGGGATATACGTTGACAATATAGTGTATACGTAACTGTGGTAACTATAAGGGTGTGAAAAGACAAAAGAAATTAATTAGATGATACATGTACCTATAATTAAAAAGCAGGTTTTGATTGACTACAGGTAAAGTGTTTATTCATTCGTTCTTTATTCACTTTAGGCTTTACAGCCAATCAGTATTCATGTATATACAATACATATATCATACAAATATGCAAGTGGAACAGGAGAATAGACAATATACTTAAATTATGGCAACAAATCATTTCGTAATTTTAAACTATTATTTATATACTTTCCAAGATTATTCATAATTTTGATATTTTCTGAGCTTAAAAGTTGCACAAATTTGAACATTGAAGATCCCTCCAAAAATAAGGTTTAATATATTTTTTATATCTGTCTGTCTCTCTCTCTCTCTTTCTCTCTCTCTCTCTCTCTCTCTCTCTCTCTCTCTCTCTCTCTCTCTCTCTCTCTCTCTCTCTCTCTCTCTGACTTCCATGTTGGAGAGGGGCCTAATTTTATATCCCAAGATAAGATCTGCCCCGATGAAATACTGGAATCATTGTTAAATAGGAAAAAGTTAAACAAATTGACACTTGTATTGACTTTCATTTAATGATGATCTTTTGTTTCAGTGGGTAGGACCAAATATTATAGTTCAAGAAAAGGTCCGCCTCGTTGAAATACTGGATGCAGATAATTAATATTCATATGATACTTGCTTTGATTTACCCCGAGGATCTTTTAATTTAGGGGTAGGACCTAATATTATGGCTTAAGAAAAGGTCCGCCTCGTTGAAATACTGAATACAGATAATTAATATTCATATTGATAATTGCTTTGATTTACCCCGAGGATCTTTTAATTTAGGGGTAGGACCTAATGTTATGGCTCAAAAAAAGGTCCGCCCGTTGAGAAAAACATATTTACACTTGTAGGTAACAATGAATTAAGTACTAGTAGTTAATATATATTGATCATGTATTGATGTTCATCTAAATTACATTTTCATTCAGGGGGTAGGACACAATATCATAGTACAAGAAAAGGTCTGCCCCATTGAGATGCTGTATGCAAATATAATTTACAATACTTTAACCCGATCACCTTTTATTTCAGAGGTAGGACCCAATATTATAGTTCAAGAAAAGGTCCGCCTCGTTGAAAGAACTGGTCATATATGGATGTAGTGAGTTTAATATTGATTCTTGTAGTGATATTTTTCAGTTGATCTTCTTAATGTTGGAGTGGACATGAAGTTGACTTCAGCGTAGGTTTTATTTTTAAAAATTTATTCAGAGTAGTTACAAATTATTTATAATAGTATTTATATAATTGATTTTCATCGTAAAATATCTCCATTAAAGGAATGAGACCCGGTACATGTACATGTATATATACATGTATTGTGTCCCTAAAAAGACCGTAAAATAAGTGTAATGTTAAGAAAGAGAAGTAGTAAAACATATTTATAATTGAGTTTTATCCGACGACTTTTTAAAGATGTGACAAAGGCCTGGAATCCATTGCAAACGATTGTCCGTCTCGTTGAAATAATCTTAAAATATTAAGGTAGGTTTGTCATATTTGTCTGACGGTATTGATTTTCATCTAACGGCCTTCTTATTCTTTTTATTAGGGGAGGGGCCAAGAAATGCATTTCATGATGTTTATATGATATTTGTGAAAAAAAAATAATTAATGCTATATGTGGGTGAAGCAGGCAGGAATCTAGAATAAAATTTTACCGTCAACATTTGTCTTTTTCACACAAATATTTTCTTTTAAGAAAAAAAAATCCCCTTAAATTCTTTTTAGATGCAAAAATGCTAATACTGCCGAAGGAATAGGGTTATTTACTAATCTTACATGTGTTTAATTTCTTATAAACAAATTAATTCCTTTGGATACTCCCCTCCTTTGATTATAACAAAGGCAAAGGTCCGATCCAAAATTATAATTATGGAAAAGAAGGATCTAAGAACTGAACAATTTATAATAATTAGCATAACTTACACATGTGCCATGGTGCAAATAAAAAAAATAGCAATGATACCGCTTGCGGGTATCGTTATAATTTAATTGTAAAAAATATTTGATTTTAAAATGGGTCACGTTTTTAAACGTGTATCATATTGGAAAGATGTGCAAAAAGAGGACGTATAAAATATCCATTGTTTACATGATCATTTCAAACAGTCAAACACCTGAAGGTGTAACCCCTTCACACCTGCAGGGTGGTGTGTGTATATAACACCAGGTTCAAGCCATTGTTTAATTAATGACCCCAATCAGTTTCATTTCCTGTTTATATAAGATCGACCGGCAAAATTAAAGTTGAAATTTTAAAAAAACCCAGTTCTAAACTGTAATAATTATTGTAATTTATTTGTGTTGACCAAACTACACGTATAATTAAGTATTTTCATTTACACTCTGTGGTGGATATTTACGAACTCACTTCGGGTAAGTACTCCTTTAAAAGAATTACAAAATAATACCACTTATTTAGTAACAAAATACTCGAAATTGAAAAAATAAAAATGAAAAATATACCCCGGACCTTTTATGTTAGGCGGACCTTTTCTTATACGGACCGGACCCTTTTAGAGCAAAGGCGGACCTTAAATGTTAACATTAATGGTCCGCCCCGGACCATTTTACGGGGCGGACCTTAAATTATACGACACCGGTCAACAAGGGATGTGTACTCCTCCTAGGCACCTGACCCTACCTCTATTTTTTTGGTGGTCCGTGTTGCTCTGCTTTGAAATTGTATTTCGTTTTATGGATTTTTAAGATGGTTGACGGTTTGTTATTGTCATTTTTTTTTATTTAGAGGACAGTTTGTGTTAACGAATTTAACGAAATTAATGGAACTGGATATCATAAAAGATCTTAAATCACTCGCTTATTATAATGATACACAAAACTATCTTCAGTTATATCTCTCAAAAAATAAATCTTTCAAAAAATAATTATTCAATGCTGAAATGAATGCTTTTGCAAATTATGCATTTATATATAGAACATACTATGGCATGTCAAACGTTGAAATATTCAAACTTTTCCATTTGAATTGTATAAAATTACATTTGTATTTTAGAATTTCCCATTTGTATTGTATAATTTTCATTTGTATTCTAAAATTTTCTATTTGCATTGTTTAAATTTCTTTGTATTCTATAATTTTCCATTTGTATTTTATGATTTTCCATTTGCATTGTATAAATTTCATTTGTATTGTATAATTTTTCATTTGTATTCTACAATTTTTCATTTATATTCTATAATTTTGTATTTGTATTGTATAATTTTTCATTTGTATTCTACAATTTTCCATTTGTATTGTATAATTTTTCATTTGTATTGTACAATTTTCTATTTGTATTGTATAATTTTTCATTTGTATTCTATAATTTTCAATTTGCATTGTATGATTTACATTTGTATTCTATAATTTTCCATTTTCAGAAAATGGAGAGAAAACAATGTCTTACTTAAACAATAAGATTAATTTAAAGGAAGTGAACATGAATAAAATAATCAAGGGCTCAAATTTGTCAGTTTGATGTATACAATGATTTCTGAAAACCATTTAGACACAGCTTTCCTCCGTAAGAAGATATTCCATTGAGAATAACTAATTCTTGCAATCCATAGTTAAATATACCCCCCCCCCCCTGCTGGTTTTTCTCTAAGCATCTAAGAGATGGCAGCATCGATGCTGACTTGAGTGAGACACATTGCATTTTTACACACGCTTAGTAACAGAGTTAAAATGCCATCATCAAAATGGGAATTAAGACTTGAAATGGATGTACATGTAAAGAGTTGTCATTTTGAAACGGGGATTATGGAGGAAGATATTGGATCTCAGAAAGATGCAATCCTACAGCAGTCATCTTCGCTAGCTAGGGGTTCACTCTCCATTTTGCTCCTCTACAACCCTTAGCAGATTATCTGCCAAGGGTTGAGGAGGAGCAAAGTGGAGAGAGAGAGAGAGAGAGAGAGAGAGAGAGAGAGAGAGAGAGAGAGAGAGAGAGAGAGAGAGTAGTGAACGTCTTTCTTGAACTCTCTTGTAATTCGACAACTGTCAAGAGTTTTTGATAAGGCATTGATTAATCATTAAAATAATATTACAGATAAAATTTTCAGTTCAAATATCATGACCATATTTTTTTTAATCATGGTCAGCTGATTTCTAAGCGTACTTAGATACTAATCATAATTTTTATTACATTAGAAATTTTTATTTCCGCGAAAAATCGAATTAAGGTTCAAAATAAACATATTTTTAAAATTATCACTCTTATTATTTCAAAAAAGAGATTTCGATTTCATGAAAAATAATTATAATGCTAATAATTGTTCCGATCTGATTAAAAAAATAATGAATAATGAATTATTCAACGCGAGATAAGTTTAGCACGACTGACAATTTTCATGTTCACCGACTCCTTTGAATTCATGCATCTAATTATATATAACAGTTCAGAAACATACTAGTAAGTAATTCTTTTCTAACGAAGTCGAAATTCAGAAAACATACAGTTGCAAGCAGAAGCGAATCATGTTGATCATATTTTTATGAGGCAATATCTACATGTATATCCCTCCCCCTTCCCCAATGGATAATTTTTTTTAAAATATGACTTAATTTTATGTACTAGTTCAGTACATGAACAGTACGTGTTTGATGTATTTTGGATAAATTTTTTTTCTCTCTATAGCTTGTTCACAAAGGTGAATGAACTATGATTGGGGAAAATGTGACCAAGACAATTGCAAACTCTAGACTTAGTTATCGTCGTTTAAAACATAACATTTCAAATCTTTAAAATTAAATAAGGGGTTTCTATTCTGAGAGAGCAAGAAACAACAACATTAAAACAAAACAGTATCACATTTTGTTCAAGACAAATTATCCCTATATTGAGATCATACCAATAACTGGAATATCATTCATTTGATCTCTTTTTTGTGTTACAAAAAATGCTCTGATTGACATTTTTAGCATTTCTAAAACATATGGATCCATGTACTATTATCTTATCCAAATTTAAAAACAGAAAAACATTTCTGAAAAATAAGAAACGGTGGCAATTAATCATGTACTGTATGTAAAACATGTATGTAAAACCTTCAATAGTCTATGATAAAGAAAGATAACTCTTGCTGATTGAAGGCTATTTTTGTTACAAACCTATACAACATAGTGCTATTTTGAATTAAAAACCAGCGCTTCATTATGTTTTGTAATATGAATTGGCAATGTATATAACTATATATCATTTTCATATACAGTTAATATTATTGATTTTATGCTGCGATGGTAAAATTTTGCTTTTTTCTGAACATTATGTATAGTTTTCTTCATATCATGATTAGACACATTATCAATTTTTGAAAAATCTAGCAGCGCTTCATCACTTCAACTTTGCCTCATTTGAATCTATTGATATTGACTTTGATGAAAATCAATATGAAATATTTTCAAAAATATATGGTAAAATTAATAGCAAAGGGATATTACACCTTAAGCATTGACCATTCTCTTTACCGACAGTCAGTTGTCATTGAAATTGTAGAAATTAAAGTTAAGGACATGCTTGGTTCTTTCCTTAATAAAAATTCCATGTTTAAATGTTGTTTGCAATTATTGTTGTTTTTTTAAAAATTTAATTGTTGCACATCAATTGCATTGAACTTTGATAAACATGTACTATGAAAGATTGAAAAAAAAATCACGAAGAAATCTTAGTTTGAAAAAGTTGTGTAGCTTTATATTGACGTTATATGCCACCTTTAGTTTTCATATATATATATATATATATATATATATATATATATATATATATATATATATATATATATATATATATATATATATATATATACCGTTGTTACTTAGACGACAAGGTCACATACAAGCAATTAACCCTCGCCACTGTATTTTGCCCCCCCCCCTTTAAAAAAAAAGAGAATTGACATTAACATCTATTGTTTATTTGTTGAATATTTCATAAGAATCTATTCTTAATGTAAATACTTATCTATGTATTAATTATTTATTTTTTCTTGTGGTTTACTAGATGATATTGAATATTTTATGGATCGTTTAAAACAGTCTCTTATTGGAATGATCAACATCACAATTCCGCTTAATAACACTGATAATCCAGCGAAATGGAAAGCACTTTCATAGGAATCTGTTTGTTGTTTCAGGTAACCTAAAATGAAATAAAGACCAAAATATAAAATCATTTTAAATCTTAAAATCAACGTTGATGAATGCATATTGATGTCACATACATAGGCACTTCAATAAACAAATTATACAATTTTTTTAGGAAGAAACCGTTGACACCCGTTACCTTGAACTATTTTTATTCATTTATATTATTCATTCTAATTACCCACTATGCTTTTACGTGGTACTTTTAACAGGTCAAGACCACTAGATTTTGTGACGTCGGCATAAATTTGCATACAAAATTAGCTATCTGTTTACTTTTATTGCCAAACCAATCAGGTGAATGAGTTGCAAGGCATTGTGGGCTACTACAAGTTTCAGTGTATACAAAGCGTATTGAAAATATATACCATTTTGAATTGTCCTTTGGAAACTCATTTTCAATTATTTTTCATAATTAATGAAATAAACATGGAAAATCATGTCTGATCTTTCATTTCTATGCTCACATTTGAAAAATATGGCCTATGAGGCCTTATATCAACCCATCTAAATACCTCATTGTCAAAGTTCAAAAGAGATGTACGCCTTATTATATTAGAAGCAGTGAGTGCGTTTTTCACGTGATACCCCAGGACAACATTAATTAGTAGAATTTTGAAGTTTCTTCAGGGACAATGCTTAGTGTACAAAATACTACACGATACATAACTTGTACTTCTGTATTTGTATATTTGTGCATTTCTACTATCGTGGCTATTTATGTATGTTAAAAATGTACAATTACTTGCTTTTATTAATGGTGTACAATAATTAAGTCACCAATAAACAGTTATGCAGGTTTTCCTTATCAAAATTTGCTTGTACTTGTATGCGTATGTATACCAGTCTATTGATACTGATCGATCTTTGAAGAAACAATTGATAAATTAAAACAACAGTATTTTTTAATGTGAGCATGGAACAATGTCTACGGTAAGTAATCTTTCCTTTTTTACCTTCTAAAATAAAAATCAAGTTGTACGAATTTCCCGCAAGCAATTAAATATTGTGTAGAAAACAGCCACAAACCACGCGTATGTGTTGAAAAGTTAACACGTTGTAGACCGTCATGCTTAGCGACTCATTCACTGGATTGGAGAACCTTTTTGACGTAAATATTGTCACATGTTAAATAATGCTATCCATATAAGGTAGTGTACCCGACCTGTTTAAGAAAGAAACACATTGCAAGAACCATGAACAGAACATGATTACCTCCAACCGGTGGTCCAATGAAACAGCCTACTCCACAGGCTAACATAAGGTAACCCATTCCATCCCCGATCAGCTTACTCCCAACGAAATCAGAGACCAAGATTACTGTTAGGCTCATTGCAATACCATAAGCTAATCCATAAAGGGAGTTGATCAAACCGAGTGCAAACATGGTATGTAATTCCGGTAAGGTTAAGGCTATGATACACAGCCCCGACACAAAGTTTGTGGACAAATACAACACACATCTGTTGATGCTGTGGTGATTCCCCAGAAATCCCCCCACGACGCTACCGCATACTTTTGAACCCTGAGTAATGGATAAAAGCGTTACCGCCTGTGTCAAGCTTAGACCAATTTTGGTGTAGTAATCGGGACCAAGGAGTACCAACAATAAAGTACCGAGGTTCCATAAAACATTGTTAATTGTAAAAAGCACATATAGAACATTTATAAAAAGTTGCAGCAGTGTCGATATTTCTTTCTTAACGGGGGTGTTGGTCATCTTTCTAGCTTTTTGGGAATATCTATTATTTGTTATTGTTGATCCATGGCAACCAATAGAGTTTTCAGACACATCATGAACGGTAAAAACAGTCGTTGTGCTTTCGCATAAGTCAGTGTTTACAGTTTTAGTCTTTGTCTTTTCCCACTCACGTTGTATCGGGGACTCTCTCAAGAGCCCAGCGAGTATGAAAGTTTGCAAATTAAGAGCAGCAAGCATGAACATGGATCCTCTCCACCCATACTTTTCGATAAGATCCTTGATCATAATTGGAAACAATGCTCCTCCTAGTGAAGAACCGGAAAATACCACTCCTGTCACCAGGCTCCTTTTTTGTTCAAACCAAAGCCCCGAGAGTGTGTGAGATGGTATGTAGAGAAAACAATATCCTAAACCTATAAAAACGTGATCAAATCAATCAACAAAAGCGCAATATTATGATGCATATTGTCACTCGTGGCTTACATCAATGTATGAGGAGAAAACAACATTTCTCTAATTTTGAATTTCATCTGAAGCTACCATGAATATATCAGGAAAAAAACCTTTATTAATAAGGTTTGATGATACATGCAAAATGATAAGCTGTATAAAACAGTTTTTGATATGTGACCTCGCTAACGATTTCATTTAATTATTTACAATGATTATGCATTTCATATTCATGATTCATAAACCTGAACTTATTGCGATTGTGGTGGCTGACCTACGAGGCCTTAACACACTTGAGTCCGACATTATTAACAGTTTCTATACACAAAAATGAACGACACATAACGTCATTTCATAAGGAAGTTTAAATGCGGAGTTTTTTGTGTCTGACAAAATTTTAATGAGAGAACTGAATTTCAAAGAATTTAACGATGTTTAATTATCCCCCACCCTTTTTGGAAAAAATCTACACATCGTACTTTGTGTTACCTGTGAGAACTCCATAAAACACAATCAAATATGGCAAATTCGGAGTAAAGGGTAATACGGATAATCCAATGCTGCTTAGCAGAGCTCCCAGCAAACAAACTTTCCGGTATGACATTTTCCTCATTAAAAAACTGGCCAGAGGTCCTGAAAACCAATTTTTGAAACAAACTTGTATGTTGTTAAGATTGACCAAATTGTTTTAATCTAGCAAGTTACATGCACATGAAAAGTAAATATTAAAAAACATCAAATATTTTTTATCTTAAGATTGGACACAGAAGACACCCCCCCAACAATCACCAATGTGTTTAGCATGACAAAATGTTGGGTTCGTATACTGGTAACTTATTAAGTATATATCTGCTCAAAAAGAAAGAAAAATACTCACCGGCAGCCAGTTGGAACCCAAACTGTATGGAACCAATGGCTGAAATCAAAGATAAACCATGATCGAACTCTTTTTGGAGTTCTATAACATATATTCCAAAGGAAAGACTGATCCCATAGACGATGAACTGAATCAGAAATGCCGAAACGGCAATAACAAGCCCCCAGTTATTATTCATTGTTTTTCTTTCTTCAAAATATCGTCTGTATCTCATACACCCTACAATGTCATTTGTATGTCATTAAATTGCATCACTTCTCCAGACGAGATGACATATCATAACAATTATACAAAAAAGTAGTCCATGTCGATGTGCAATTTTTGAAGATAGCATACGCTATGTCCCCAAATCGTCCAAGAAATCGTGATTTCGCATTAAATATGTCGAACCTACGAAACCAGACAACATATATTTTTTGCATATCCACTATCCACTGTAACTTGAACATCGAGTAGATGTGTATATATATATATATATATATATATATATATATATATATATATATATATATATATTAGCTGTTTACACTTTTGGTATTTAATACGTGTGAGATGATGTCCGTAATCTATGATTGAATTATATCTGATAAGTAATTATTATAAAAATCATTAAAAAGCTACTTTCATTTTCAATAAATAATAATATGAATAATTATGCAAAGAGTGGATATATATAGGGAGAGTTTATCAAGAGTATACCTAAAATTTAAGATTTTATAAGGTGCTAGAGCCAAGAACCATTAAAAATGGCCTTATCAAAACAAAAAAAATCCACCATAATTTGACTATAAATGGTGTAGACTTTAAGTTTTTCATAACTGTTTTAAATTTTTTTCATCATACTTTTTTAAAAACGGATTTTACAATATGGCATTCTTTTGATGAAAATATGTTAAAGAAACAACGTTTTTTCGTATAAAGTAACGTCATGAAATGATAAAACTACGCATGACGTGAACTTGATAAAATAATTAAAAAAACCATTTATCTTGAAGACATAAATTATGAAAATACGATGGAAAGCTGATATATACAGTAAACTTGAAAAGAAAAAACAGAGGGATCAGTGATGTTATAAAGGTCAATATTACGGCGGTACATTCAAATATGTCGGTGTCTTTAAAGTTCTTTTTCTGCAATTTGAAACTGCATGAACTACGCTAAGTGTGCGCAATGCTTCACGGGAAGATATAACTGAGGATTGTGGTAATTGAATCTAACAAACATACAGGTAAATCTCGAATTTTGATTTATTACATTCTGTGCACATTATTCTGCATGATTATTTTCTTTATTTCAAGTCTTCAATATTTACACACAAACCTAACGTTTTAGAGCAGCTAAAAGCCATCGTATATCTTTCATGAATTAAATACAAATGGAATATAGATTTTTTTTTAAAGAAATGTTTCATTTTGTTTTATCTCATGAAACATTTACTCCTTTTGCATGCTATGCTAGCAAGCTATTATAAACATCGTAACAATGACGTCTATTCATTTTATAGTGATACGCATATCTCTTTTCAGAATTGTTGAAAGCTTTAAACCATCTGTAGTAAGTTTTCTTGAGAGAGAGAGAGAGAGAGAGAGAGAGAGAGAGAGAGAGAGAGAGAGAGAGAGAATGATTGTGGGTTAACCATCTGGAAGCGAAGATAGCATAAAGTACTATCACTGATGTTTACATGTAAAAAACTTTAAACAAACACATGCCACGATCTAGAGCTACAGGGGGTCGGCTAAGTGGTCTGACCCCTTTTAGAAAAAATTCTGGATCTGCGAACGAAACAGATATTGACATTATGATCTTTTAACATTTGATTAATCAAGGCCAAGAAGAAGCACGTGAAAAAGAAAAAAAAAGAAAAAAAGAAGAAGAAAAAACCAATCGTAAATTGTGTAGGCAATATCACCGATGAGCACACATTTTGAGTGGTTTTTTTTTTATCTTATTGGACGAATTGTCAACAAAGACATCAAAATTATGATATGATTAGACTTCTATAGTCTATCTTAAACAATAACAAAAAAAAACCAAGAAGAAAAACAAGGAGTTTTCAATCAAAACATTTTTTTTTATAAATCTGCAATCGATTAAACTGAATAATCTCACGAGTCGACCGGTGGCTGATCAACGTAATGACGTAAGCACTGGCGAAATTTTTTATGTAAAGAACGGTGAATAATATTCATTATTTTTAAACCACTGACAGATTGGTAGTTTGTGAACATGAGTTTGTGAAGCATGTACAGATTGTATTTTCAACTCTACTGTATAAATGATATCTTTGTAAAATGAAAAACGAAATACAAACGAAACAGAACGAGATGAACGAAATGAAATCCACCGAAATGAAACGAAATATACAGAAACGAAACGAAATATATCGAAACAAAACAAAACGAAATCAAAACGAAACCTACCGAAACGAAGCGAAACAAATCTATCAGAATGTTTTGAAATTAAAGTATATAATTTTATATTATGTCTAATCTGCATATGAACTATATTTTTATTTCATATAAAACTAATATAGTTCAAGCATATTTAAACATCGATAAATGCTCCCTTCTCTAGAGATGTATCTATTTATATATTCTAATGCTTATTGCTTTGACGGAGAAATTTATATCATTATACTGATTCGGGGAGGGGGTTGGGGTTGCTGCACATGTTTTATAAATGAGCAAGCTATGTTCGCGAAAGTTTGACAAAAAGTGAGCACAAGTGACTTGCGGCAAAGATTTTTTAACCACAGCAATAGAGTGGGATCTCCTTACGTCATTTGTACGAATCAAATCGTAAGATTATCTTACGTGTTTTTTGAGTGAAGTGCAACTGTCACGTAAGTTACAGATCTCAAAGAAAACTGTGGTGATTGTTGGATATGTCTAGGAGCCATCGGACGAGTTAACAAACCTTAAACCGAACAAATGAGCGTTAATCAAATGTTAGTAATATATAATTTCAAAATCAAGATGTAAATAGTGTTTTGGATTGCCCCAAATGAATGTTTCATTTATGAAGGATATCAATGGCAGTGTTTGACCAAATTTTTTCATATCATGGAGAATTCACTTTTACTAAATTAGTACTGTTCGATGAACATCAATAATTTATTAAAATTAACATATTAATGTACATAAATATCTATGAATTAATTTAGTATATTTTCTCGTGGTTTACTGGATGATATTGAATATTTGTTGGATTGTTTAAAACAGTCTCTTATTGGAATGACCAACAGCACAATTCCGCTCAATAATACGGATAATCCAGAGAAATAGAAAGCATTTTCATAGGAATCTGTTTGATGTTTCAGATAACCTAAAATGAAATAAAGACCAAAATATTAAAGAAAATCACTTTTATCTTATAATCAACGCATATGAATACATATTGATGTCACGTTGACACCCGTTATCTTGCATTATTTTCATTCATTTATGAAATTCATTCTAATAACCCCCAATGCTTTCACGTTGTACTTTTATTGAATACACATTGTATTTTAGAATCATGAACAGAACATGATGATGACGTCTTACCTCCAACCGGTGGTCCAATGAAACAGCCTACTCCACAAGCTAACATAAGGTAACCCATTCCATCCCCGATCAGCTTACTCCCAACGAAATCAGAGACCAAGATTACTGTTAGGCTCAGTGAAATACCATTAGCTAATCCATAAAAGGAGTTGATCAAACCGAGTGCCAACATGGTATGCAATACTGGTAAGGTCAAGGCTATGATACACAGCCCCGACACAAAGTTTGTGGACAAATACAAAACACATCTGTTGATGCTGTGGTGATTCCCCAGAAATCCCCCCACAACGCTACCGCATACTTTTGTACCCTGAGTAATGGATAAAGCGTTGCCGCCTGTGTCAAGCTTAGACCAATTTTGGTGTAGTAATCGGACCAAGGAGTACTGACAATGAACTACCAATGTTCCATAAAACATTGTTAAATGTAAAAATCACATATGGACCATTACTCAAAAGTTGCAACAGTGTTCATTTTTGTTTATTAAGTGGGGTTTTGACCATTTGTCTTGTTTCTTGTGAAGATCTGCCGTTGGCAATTGTTGATCTACGGCAACCAATTGACTTTTCAGACACATCATGAACGGTAAAAACAGTCGTTGTGCTTTCGCATAAGCCAGTGTTTACAGTTTCAATCTGTCTTTTTCCACTCACGTTGTATCGGGGACTCTCTCAAGAGCCCAGCTAGTATGAATAGTTGCAAGTTAACAGCGACAAGCATGAACATGGACTCTCCACCCATACATTTCGATAAGATCCTTGTATAGGAAACACAACGCCTCCTAGTGAAGAACCGGAAGTTACCACTCTTGTCACTAGACCCCCTTTTATTCAAACCAAAGCCCTGATAGAGTGTGAGATGGTATGTAGAGAAAACAGTATCCTAAACCTACAAAATCGTGATAATATCAATCAATACAAGCGCAATATCATGATTCATACCCGTCACACGTGGCTCACTTTAATATATAACCAAAGAGAATACAACTTATTTCTAATTTTAAAAATCATATAAAACTTGAATATATGAATATATCAGAAAAAAATCTTTTTCAAGTAAGCTTGTTGAAAGAAAATTAAATTGTACAAAACTGAAACACGTGTTTTAAGTGTCTGACGTCACTAACTTTTTCATTTAATTATTCATTTTATGATGATTATGATTCAAAGACTTGAAACTCATTGACCTAAGAGGCCTCTATTTTTGAAATAGAATTTTTTTCCGACATTATTTACAGTTTCTACAAAAAACAAAAAAGGTATATAAGAAAAACCTATGAGGATTATGTCATTTTATAAGGAGGTTTACTCGTACATCGGGATTCTTCATTCTTTTATTTTTTTCTGACAAGTTAAGCACTGGAATAACTGAATTTAAGAGGAATCGAACAATGTTTAAATATCACCCCTACCCCTTTGGCAAAAAATACACGCACGATACTTTTGTTATTTGTCTTACCTGTGACAACTCCAAAAAACACAATCAATTATAGAATATTCGGAGTAAAGGGTAATACGAACAACCCAATGCTATTTGGTAACCCAAGCTCCCAGCAAACAAACTTTCCTGTATGACATTTTTCTCATTAAAAAACTAGCCAGAGGTCCTGAAAACTTGTCTGTTGTTAACTTTGACCAAGAACTATTCATCTATCCAGTAAGAGGCACATTAAAAGTGAATAAACAAAAAAATATATATATATTTTTTTAGAAGACACGTCAGCAATCGACAATATGTTTAGCTTTATAAAATGTTAGGGTCGTATAACTTGTATATCCTTGCAATGCAAGAAAGAAAAAATACTCACCGGTAGACAGTTCGATCCCAAATCGTATGGAACCAATGGATAAATCAAAGATTAGCCTTGATCGAACTCTTTTTGAAGTTCTATAACATATATTCCAAAGTAAAGACTGACCCCAAAGAATATGGCCTGAATCAGAAATGCCGTAACGGCAATAAATAACCCCGAGGTATTATTCATTGTTGTTTTTTCCATCCACCCCAGATTTTGCACCGCACTAACATCCCCAGCACTTCAAAATATCATCTACATATCACAGACCCCACAATTTCAATTTTATGTGATTGAACGTCTTATGTGCATCTTGTGTAAAAAGATAAGTCTAAATTTCGTGAATTCTGTGTTTATAGTATTGAATTAGGATTTAAAAGGTCTGAATGGTCGTGGTCGTTTTTAGACTATGTAAGGCTCCTTTATAAGAAGAATTCTGTATAAAGAAACAGGCAAACACTCAAATTTAAAAGCTAAATTTTTAATGAAATTCTTCTTTACTAAATAATAGATAATAGATAAATGCTTGAGTTTCTGATAGACAACATCTATGTAGCTTTTGGAAATCAAGTCTTCCAACAATCTGTTGAAATTCCCATGGGTACCATTTGTGCCCCATTGTTAGCAGACCTATTTTTGTATTCTTATGAAGCAGAATTTATTCAAAAACTAGTTCGTGAAAAAATAAATCACTCGCTGTGGCCTTCAACTCAACATTTAGGTATATCGATGACGTATTATCAATTAACAATTGTTATTTCCATACTTACGTCGACTCGATATATCCCAATGAACTTGAAATAAAAGATACCACAGATACTGCGTCATCTGTTTCACATTTGGATATTTTACTGGAAATGGACATTGATGGTAACCTAACAACAAAACTTTATGATAAACGCGATGACTTCAATTTTTCTATAGTCAATTAACCTTACTTATGTAGCAATATACCTTCATCACCTGCATATGGTGTTTTTGTCTCTCAGTTAATTCGATACGCAAGGGCATGCTCTTCGTATGAACAGTTTCTAAGACGAGGCAAGCTACTGACAAACAAGTTGATAAAACAGGACTATCAACAGTCTCGTTTAAAGTCATCTTTTCGTATGTTTTATGATCGAAACAACGACCTTGTCAGCAAATACAATCTTCCACTGAGTCGCATGCTGACTGACGTTTTTCATACTAATTGTTAGACCATAATTAATTACCTAATTCTCTACGGACTTTTGCTGTTTTTATTTTCCCGATTACGACAAAGAGCACACGGCGGGTGAGACCGGTCAGCAGAGGGTGCTCACTCCTCCATGGCACCTGATCCTACCTCTATCTTTTTGGAGGTCCGTGTTGCTCTGCTTTGAATTTGTATTTCGTTTTATGGATTTTTGAATTGGTTGACGGTTTGTTATTGTCATTTTTTTCAGCTAAACAAATTTAAAAAAAAAGGAGATCTGATGATTAATTTGTGGACCATCTAGCCTCCTTAATTTTCTTTGATGTTGTATAGTAATCATCAATTAATGTTTATGGCTAGAATAGAGAATATGATCTCATGAACAGTAAATACTTCATATTTGAGGATCCACTTTCCAGTCACCGCTTCTTTAATTTTAAACAAATCTCCACTTTTCTTAACTTTTCCAATGCAACTCACCTGAGCAGAACTGCGATAGATTTGCGAAAAAGATGATAAATAACAAATAAGATTCTTTTGTTTTTTATTTCAAAATATTTTTTTAGAATGTTAGCTAGACTTTAATATTAATATCCCGTGTTGGTTACCTTTTAAACTTCATAAAATTATGTAATTTAATTCATAACTATTTTGTCAATTATATGCATGACTGCATAGAATTAAATTGATTAAATTACATATAAAGGATCTATCTTCTAATCAAAATTCTTCTGTATAGCGATTTTAAAGCTGTATTAACATGAGCTCGGACTTTGGGCAGTACGTGTCAAACTCCAATTTGCTGAAGGCGGGATCTACTTATGGTTAACTGTCCAGTCATTGGCTTTACTCTGTCCCGAGTTTTTGCTTCCATCACTTTTTGCTTGATATTTCGATAATCATATATACCTTTGTTTGAACTACGTTCATCCAATATTTTGCATTGCATCAGCCATTATTAAGACCGGATGATCACGTTGAAAAATTGTGCGAGGTGTCCCGAATACTTTCTAATGGAGAAAAGATGTAAACATTTCCCATTATAAATCTCCGTAAGAAATTTGTTTTCGTTCTAGTGAACTTTTATGAGTGAAAAATGATAATTTGTCAATGAAGATATCTTGAATATTTTCTCTTTTATCGATTTCAACAGCTTTTTTTTCACAGGTTTGAGTATTTTCTTAATTTAAATTAATCATCAAAAAGTAGAGGAAGCAATAACTTAGGACAGACTATAATAGATATAAATATATTGAACGCAACGACTCTTGTCAGCCTTCATTCAAGTTTTTATATTTCAGTTAAAACAGCGTCATTTTCACACGTTCTAGTAGATATTAAAAAAAATAATAACCTTTCCGATTTCGATAGTCTATGAATGTTGATGAGCTTCTCTTAGTGAAGAAGAAAGAAGGTACTCCAATATTTGACAGCTTGTTTTGATGAGCAAACTTTTTTTCTCTCTCTTTTATTAAAATTATGACCATATACATGTAAACATTAATACATATACATGTAACAAGTAAGCGTTCAGTATTATAATACACATGATTCTACAAGGAGGTAATAAAATACATATAAATCTCGAAAATATGATTGGATAACATTTTGCTTGTCATTTAATATTGTACAGAGAGTAATTTAAGGAAAATAAAGCATTCAAAAAAATTGTAGAACAGGCGTATATGGTTTTTTTTTTAAACATACAATTACATATACATTTATTTTTCTGATTTTACATGCATAGAAGTCATCTACCACAGTCTTTATTGCCCTCATGCTAGCTAGACAGTGACCACATCTGGCACGCGGACTTCATGGCAAATTATAAACCTATACAAATTTTCTTTTAGAGTTTCTTGATTATTATATAATTATACGATTTCTCTGCAATATATTGATAAGTTTTCAAAGATGTTGGTGAGCAAACTTGATAGTTACGTCCTACCGAAAGTCCAAGCTCTTGTTAAAATGGCTTTAAGCAGGTTTAACATATGAATTGAGACAGTTATGAGTTCCTCTAATTTTTAAGACAAACATGTTCTATATTATGCAGATAGATATCTATAAATGGTTGGTTCTATTTAATGAACGGAGAGACCAACCATTTTTTCCTCCCTTTATCTCTTTACAACGCTTTTAAGAGTCACAGGCGCAAGAACTATTCCTGCTAAAAGCACTGCTGTCCTGTAAAAGAAAACGTCAGTTTCAAAGGAACCAGTCTCGTCTACAAAGTTCCCTAAAACCAAAAGAGTACTTCAACAACCGTGTTGCAGATGTGAAAAATTTTGAAAACATAGTCAAAGAAGATTTAATTTGAATTTAAGATAGAAACAAACCGTAAATTATTTACTTAAAATACCTTTTTAATATTACCTTATCAAAACCAATTTAATGTTATACTGGGAGTTTTATGAATATGAAAGCACACTTTCTATGTCACAAGAATGTTTTATCAACTTACCATAACTATTCAGTTTAAAGGGTCACGATAACGATTATTCAGTTTAAAAGTATGTTATACTGTTCAACTATGCTTAATCTCGATATTATGTCGCTTTACGAACGAAGTCGCTTATGTTGGGCAAGTTCAAATTGGGCTATGTGGAAACTTTAAAACACCACAATTAAGTCAAACAGACTTCTTTTTTACATAATGTTGCTTAGTTTGTATATATGTCTGTATAAGTTTTAAACATATTCTGTTGAATTGGTCAAATTTTTATATATATGAAAAAAAAGATCTATCAAAAAAAAAACAACGATCGCAATTTTTACTGCCCCTTTGACACTTTGCCCCTTTACCGTTTATATTTTCAGGATATAGTAGAAAAGGTTTTATAATTAGATTTATCTAAATGTTTATTTTTTACGGATAGCATTACCAAAAATTACAAATGTTACTGCTTGTTTGACACTTGAAGGTCTTATATTTTCAAGAAATTGTAGGAACGATTTTGGTTTTAATTTCTTTTACCTCATTTAGGTGACCCAGCAACGGTTCCAATGCCACATGCAAACATCAGGAGGCCCACTCCGTCCTCTTTGAGATCATTCCCGACCACATCCGCTAAGATGTGGTCTACTAGCCCAAGGTAAGTCCCCGAACGTAGTCCACCAAAGACGGATAACGCTACAAACCCAGAGAACGTATGTAGCACAGGGTACGTGTAAGTAAAAGCAGCAATTCCAGAAAAAAAATTTGAAAACACCAATAGGACCACTTTGTTGATTTTATGATGGCTGCTAACAAAGTATACAACCGAGAAATGAAAAAAATTGTGTTGAAGCGACATAAGCAAAGCCGTGTCACTCTGATCAAGGCCAACTGTTACAAAGTAGTCTGGAAGGATAAGAATGATGACCGCAAAAAAAAGGCACTCTCCACATTGATATTTGGAGACGGCATGTCTTGTGTAACGCTCAATGCTCGTAGGAACAGCAGATGTGGCTACCAGTTTGCGTTCGTCGTATTTGAATCGCAGCTCTATGTGAAAATGGAAATGCTAGTATCAGTTGGAACATTTTCTGTCTTTCATTTTCAATCGATTTCACTCTTTAATTCTACCTCTTCTTTTGCAATATTTGGACCCTTATTTCTGTTTTTTAATCTCATTTTACTCTGATATTTTATGTTGAAGAGACTCTTTCTGGGAATATTTCCTAGAAACTTTTCCTTTTGGTAGCAGTTGAGGAGTGATATTTTTTCTAATGCTTATCGCATTGACGGAGAAATTAATATCATTATACATTTTGGGAATGGGGTGCTGCATTTGTGCGGTATTTTTTAATAAATGAGCAAGCTATGTTCACACAAGTGAGCACAAGTGACTTAAGGCAAGGATTTTTTTACCACAACAATGAAGTGGGATCTCCTTACGTCATTTGTACGAATCAAATCGTAAGACGTGTTTCTTGAGTGAAGTGCAACTATCATGTTAGTTTCAGATCTCAAAGAAAACTGTGTTGATTGCTGTGTATGTTTAGGAGCTATCGCGCGAGCTAATAAACAGCAGTGAAACAAATTAGCGTTTATCAGACGTTAGTAATACATAGTTCAAAATCAAGATGTAAGTAGTAATTCGGAATACCCCAAATGAATGTTTCATATATGAAGGATATCAAAGAAAGAGCTTAGTCAACTTTTTTCATATTATGCAAAGTTCACGTTTACTTAACTAGTACTGTTTGGTGAACATCGGTAAACTTCACATATTAATATACAGAATTTCTTTGTATTAATGAGGTATATTTTGGCGTGGTTTTTTGAATGATATGGAATATTTGTTGGATCGTTTAAAACAGTCTCTTATTGGAATGACCAACAGCACAATTCCGCTCAATAATACGGATAATCCAGCGAAAAAGAAAGCACTTTCATAGGAATCTGCTTGTTTCAGGAAACCTAAAAATGAAATTAATACCAAAATATGCAACAAATCACTTTAATCTTATAATTATCGCTTATGAATGCATATTGATGTCACATACAAATACGCTCCAATAAAAGAATTCTATTTTGGGGAAAAACCATTAACATCCGTAATCTTGAATTTTTTATTCATTTATAACATTCATTCTAAATATCCTAGATGCTTTTACGTGGTACTTTTAATGAGAAACACAATGTATTTAAGAACCATGAACAGAATATGATAATGTCTTACCTCCAACCGGTGGTCCAATGAAACAGCCTACTCCATTGGCAAACATTAGGTAACCCAGTCCATCTCCGATCAGCTTACTCCCCAAGAAATCCGAGACCATGATTACAAGAAGGCTAAATGAAATACCAAAAGATAATCCACAAAGGGAGTTGACCAAAGCGAGGGGCAACATGGTATGTAATACCGGTAAGGTTAAGGCTATGATACACAGCCCCGACACAAAGTTTGTAGACAAAAACAACACACATCTGTTGATGCTGTGGTGATTCACTAGAAATGCCCCCACAACGCTACCGCATACTGTTGTACTTTGAGCAATTGATAAAAGCGTTGTCGCCTGTGTCAAACTTAGACCAATTTTGGTGTAGTAATCAGGACCAAGGAGTACCAACAATGAACTACCCATGTTCCATAAAACATTGTTAATTGTAAAAAGCACATATGGACCATTACTCAAAAGTTGCACCAGTGTCGATTTTTCTTTTTTGAATTGGATTTTGGCCATTTTACTGGCTACTTGTGTAGATCTGCCGTTTGCAATTGTTGATCCATGGCAACCATCAGAGTTTTCAACGAAATCATGAACGGTAGAAACAGTCATTGTGGTTTCTGATAAGTCAGTGTTTACAGTTTTAGTCTTTGTCTTTTTCCACTTACGTTGTATCGGGGACTCTCTCAAGAGCCCAGCTAGCATGAAAAGTTGCAAGTTAACAGCGGCAAGTATGATCATGGATCCTCTCCACCCATACATTTCTATCAAATCCTTGATAATAAATGGAAACACAACGCCTCCTAGTGAAGAACCGCAAGTTACCACTCCTGTCACCAGGCCCCTTTTTTGTTCAAACCAGAGCCCAGAGAGTGTGTGAGATGGTATGTAGAGAAAACCGTATCCTAAACCTATAAAAACGTGACGAAGCAATCAACAAAAGCGCAATATTATTATGCATTTTGTCATCCATGGCTCACATCAATATATGAAGAGAATACAATATATACTAGCGGAAAAAAGAAACTGTGCATTATTTAATATATGAAAAAACATTTAAAAATTACAATGAACAATTTTATTTTTTGTAATACTGTTAACACATGTATTCGTAACAACATCTCATAACACCTTAATGTCAACGTCGAATAACGTCAATTTCAGCACAATCGAAAGTCACTGTTATATGAAATTGAATTAACAAAATTAATAACGCGTGTGACCACCATTTGCGTTCACGCATGCTTGACAGCGACGCCTCATTGATGCCACTAAAGTGTTCAGAAATGCTTGAGGGATGTTGTTCCAGATGTTGGTTAAAGCCTGGCCTAAATCAGCCAATGTCACTGGCTGATTTGGTAAACGGCGTAAACGTCCTTCCATTTCATCCCAGACGTGCTCGATCGGCGACAAATCGGGGGAAACAGCTGGCCAAGCAAGACATCGATATTCTGTTGAACAAACAAGTCCCTGACTACACGTGCAACGTGTGGTCTTGTGTTGTCTTGCTGCAGAGTAATGTGATTTTGATGTCTCTGTATGAAGGGTATCACATGACGCTGAATAATATCATCTCGACAGCGTACGCCAGTGAGATTTCCATTGACAATTTGTAGAGGGGTCCTTCCACGTGCTGATATTCCACCCCACACCATAACGCTACCTCCACCAAATTGTCGACGTTGCACAACACAAGCGTCCTGGTAACGCTCCCCAACGCGACGATACACCCTACAACGGCCGTCACTGCTATCCAAATGAAATCTGGATTCATCAGTGAACAGAATATTGGCCCAATCCTGTATTCTGAATCGCAGATGTCGTGTGCACCACGATAGTCTGGCGATACGATGACGTTGAAGCAGTACTGGGCGCACCGCTGGACGTCTTGGTCTGATGTTTTGCTCGCGCAGACGATTACGCACAGTTCTTGGACTAATTGGTCGAAGCCCTGGAATGCTACGGGCAGTCAAACTTTCTGTCTGGAAACGATTTCTCAGATGCACAAGTCTAATGTGGTTGTCCTGTTGACGTGACGTCACACGAGGTCGCACAGAGCGCGGTCGATCCTGTGTGTTGCCAGATTGTTGAAAACGTCTCCATAATGAATGGATGGTGTTCCGATGAAATCCAAAGTGTCTTGCTACAGTATTTTGTGCCATTCCAGCTTGCAGCATCCCAACAGCACGATTACGTTGGTTTTCGTTGAGTCGTGGCATGACATAGGGGTAAATTTTGTTGAAAGTAAAGTGATTTCCTTAACAAATCCTTTACAGTTCTTATTCCAAACAGTATTGGCCCGTAAAACTCGTGCCTACAAATTCTTCAATAAACAACAGGTGCTCACTAACCATGAAAAAGTCCGTGCACCCAGACGATTACCATCCGATATTGTCAAAAACAATATCATTATCGATTGTTTAAATTTTATAAATACAAACAGTAGATATAGAAAAATTATACTAAATTTTATAATGCACAGTTTCTTTTTTCCGTTAGTATATTAATAATTGAACGTTATCTAATTTTAAAATGAACATTTTGAACAACCCTTTTTAATAGGTAAGTTTGTTGATACATGCAAAATGATAAGTTGTACAAAACACAAAACAATGTTTGATATGTGTGATGTCGCTTACAATTTCATTTAATTATTTACAATGTTTATCATAGTTATGATTTATAAGCCTGAACTCATTGTGGTGGCTGACCTACGAGGTCTTTCCTTAATTAATACTAATATTATTTACATTTTCTACTTAAAGCATGAAAAGGATTTTGAAAAAACCAAACTATGAAGATTACGTTATTTTATTAGAAGGTTAACATGCGGAGTTTTGAGTCTTCATTTTTGTTTATGACAAATTTAACACTGAAATAAATGAATTTCAGAGGAATAAAACGATGTTTAAATATCACCTCGCCTTTTATTTTTTAAAATACACACTGTACTTTGTCTTACCTGTGAGAACTCCATAAAACACAATCAAATATGGCAAATTCGGAGTAAAGGGTAATACGGATAATCCAATGCTGCTTAGCAGAGCTCCCAGCAAACAAACTTTCCTGTATGACATTTTTCTCATTAAAAAACTGGCCAGAGGTCCTGAAAAAATTGATTTTTGAAACAAACTTGTATGATGTAAACATTGACCAAGAACATGTAATCCATCTGGTTTGATGTACGTTGAAAGTAAATATTAAATAATTCTTATATTTTCCTTTATTCATCTTAAAATCGGACACAAAAGACACCCACCAATCAACAATATTAACTTTATAAAATGTTAGGTTCGTATTACTTATCCTTGCAATGTAAGAAAGAAAAAATACTTACCAGTAGACAATTGGATCCCAAACTGTATGGAACCAATGGATGAAATCAAAGATAAGCCTTGATCGAACTCTTTTTGGAGTTCTATAACATATATTCCAAAGGAAAGACTGACCCCATAAACGATGAACTGAATCAGAAATGCCGAAACGGCAATAGCTAACCCCCAGGTATTATTCATGGTTTTTCTTTCTGTCCAATCCAAATTTCGCACCGCACCAGCATTTCCAACAGTTCAAAATATCGAGTATGCAACTCACAAACCCTTCAATTTTAATGTCCTTAATTTGCGCAACTTTAAAACAAGTGACGAAATATTCACACCAATTATACAACGTAGTCCATGTCGATGTGATGTGCGATTTTGGAGGAGAGCACACGCTATGTCCTCAAATGGTTGCAGAAATCGTGATTTTGCATTAAGTCTGGCGAATCGACTAAACAAGAAATTACATCGTTAAATTATATCGTCCCGTGGGTTAAAGGAAGAAAAGGAATTAATTAAATTGAAAGCGAGTCAGAAAATATAAAAAAAAAATAAAAATATCACCCGATGTTTCAGTTATGGTTAAAGGAAGAAAAGGAATTAATTAGATTGAAAGCGAGTCAGAAAATATAAAAAAAATAAAAATATCACCCGATGTTTCAGTTATTGTAACTGAAACATCGGGTGATATTTTTATTTTTTTTATATTTTCTGACTCGCTTTCAATTTAATTAATTCCTTTTCTTCCTTTAACCCACGGGACGATATGATTTAACGATGTAATTTAATGATAATGGAGGCAAGTGTAATTGAAGTTATCTCGAAACTAGCAGGTAATTGTACTGGAACAATGTTCTTATAGATCATGTCATGAATCTATTTTATACAGAAACTGGTTCGAAATACTAAGTATACAATGTATTATTAAAGGAGTACTATTTTGTTTGCAAAAAGACGAAATCATACATAATTGGTTTACTTTATTAGTAGCAAATTTGGAAGATCAAGAGCCACTTAAAGCTGGTGAATAGGAAGAAACTTAAAACATGCTGTATTACAAAAAGTTATCATTGGATAGCCGTTTAGTCATAGGCAGAAGTTGCGATCGCAGTTTTTAATCATTACAATTGAAAGAATTTACATTTGCATGTATGAAAAATTGAAAATAACAAACCGTCAACCATCTCAAAAATCCATAAAACGAAATACAATTTCAAAGCAGGGCAACACGGACCTCTAAAAAGAAAGAGGTAGGATCAGGTGCCTAGGAGGAGTGGGCATCCTCTGCCGACCGGTCGCACCCGCCGCGCGCTCCTTGTCACAATTGGTCATGTCATAATCGAGGTAAATGTCAAAATCGGGAGAAAGTCATAATAGAGAAAAAAACGAAACGTTGATGATTTGGTTTGTTTGTGATAGTCAAAATACAAACCTCAAGCAAACACGGACCTCCATTACATTGGAGGTAGGATCAGGTGCCTTGGAGGAGTGAGCATCCTCTGCTGACCGGTCACACCCTTCGTGTGCTCTTTGTCGTAATCGGTAAAAATCGGAAAAGTCCGTAGACAATTAGGTGATTAATTATGGTCTAACAATTAATATGAAAAACGTCAGTCAGCATGCGACCCAGTGGAAGATGACTTCAAACGAGACTGTTGATAGTCCTGTTTTATCAACTTGTTTGTCAGTAGCTTGCCTCGTCTTAGAAACTGTTCATAAGAAGAGCATTCCCTTGCGTATCGAATTAACTGAGGGACAAAAACACCATATGCAGGTGGTGATGAAGGTTTATTGCTACATAAGTAAGGAAAGTTGACTATAGAAAAATTGAAGTTATCATAAAGTTTTGTTGTAAGGTTACCATTAATGTCCATTTCCAGTAAAGTATCCAAATATGAAACAGATGATGCAGATTCTGTGGTATCTTTTATTTCAAGTTCACTGGATATGTCGAGTCGACGTAAGTATGGAAATAACAATTGTTAGTTGATAATACGTCGTCGATATACCTGAATGTTGGGTTGAAGGCCACAGCGAGTGATTTATTTATTTCACGTACAAGTTTTTGAATAAATTCTGCTTCATAAGAATACAAAAATAGGTCTGCTGAAATTGGGGCACAAATGGTACCCGTGGGAATTCCAACAGATTGTTGGAAGACTTGATTTCTAAAAACTACATAGATGTTGTCTATCAGAAACTCAAGTATCTTTTCAATGTCAACTTCAGAGTACTTGTGTGTGCAATCAGAATGGTTTTTAACAAAATATTTTTTTAGTTTTTCAATGACAAGGTAAGCATTTGTACGACTTCATTTTTATTGAAGAAACAACTGTTAATGATATCAAAGAGCCTAGATTTTAATTTGTCTTAGGGAATGGTTGTATAAAGCGTTGAAAAATCGTACGTTTTGATGCTATTGATTTTGGTAAGATTTTGTGACCTCAAAGTTGCTAATAATTCTTTAGAGTTTTTAAGTATCCAAATCTGATTCACACCACTTCTGGAGTATATTGTTGTACAGTACTCTTGAAGTTTCTCCTTCACTATTGTAAAAATTTTAGTAAGGAGTAAAGAGAGAGGTTTGGTAGAACATTTACTGGAACTTGCTATATATCTCCGTTTGAAAGGACTTTTGTGAAGCTTTGGAATCCAGTACAAATAAGGTAAATCAAATTCATTTTGTTTATTGGGGATATTAAAGATATCCATAACTGATTTATGATTTTGAAGTATTTCCTGCTTGGAAAGGCTGCTATGGGTGTAAGTAGGATTACCATGTGTAGAATCGAAACCTAGTTATTTGAAAATGCAATTAATATAATGTGCCTTGCAAACAAAGACAATGTTGTTAGTTGCCTTATCAGCAGGGACCAGTACATACTGATCGTGCAATCTATCTAGTTCTTTTCTCACTTCTGCTTTATTAAAAACAGAAGGATAGATGGTTTTCATTTGACCTCTCAGTCGTTTAATTCGAGATTTTAATATACATCTTATGCTTTTATATATATGCTTTCTATGTATAAAAAGTTTAGGAAACAAAGAATTTTATAGAGTTTCAATAATTAAAACAGTTCTATTTAGCGTCGTCTGCTTTACGGCGATAACTCTAAAATCAATAAATTCTGTGATTATATCCTATTAGTCTATGGCCCGCCATATTCATAAAAAATAAGCTTAACATAGTTTCACAGTTGATACACAAAGTTTATCGACTGTTAACAATAGTGTACTTATGCGAATCCAAGTTTTACTGCCTATAAATAAACGTTAACAATAGATTTCGCTGATTAAGATAGATTCAGATCTGTAAGCTTTAGTTTACATTGTTTAACTTTAATTAAGAGTTGCCAATCATAGTTTCACAAATGGGGACATTATATTTTATCAGATAAACAATGTTTTGCAATAGCAAATAATTGTTTTCAGTGTTAATTATAGTTACTTTCCTGAAACATAGATAATCGCATTAACTATGGTCTACAGATGTGAAATATAGATTAACAAAGTAAACTATAGCTTTACAGTTGATAAAATAGGTTTATCAACTGTTAACTACAGTTAACGAACAATAAAATATTGTTTACTATTAACTATAGCTTACGAACCCTAAACTATAGTAAACGATTCGTGAACTATAGTTTTCACCAGTAAAATTTGTTTACGAATGTTAATCTAAGTTTATCTGCCTGTTTAGAATTATAGTTTCACAGTTGTGCCACTATATTCATCAGATAAACTATGTTTTGCAATCGCAAAGGGTTGTTTTAGTGTTAATTATAGTTTACACTTCTGAAACATAGATAATCACGTTAACTATGGTTTACAAATGTGAAATATAGATTAACGCTGTTAACTATAGTTTCACAGTTTATAAACTTAGTGTATCGAATGTTAACTATAGTTTGCGAACAATAAAATTTCGTTAATTGTTAACTATAGTTTACGAACGCTAAATTATAGTTAACGTATTGTTAATTATAGTTTTCATCTCTAAAACCATATTTGACGGTTGTAATCTACAGTTTACAAATGCTAACCTAAGTTTATCTGTCTGTAAATAAACGTTAACAACAGATTATGCTGATAAATAGAGATTAACATCTGAAAACTAAAATTTACATTCGTTAACTTTTATTAAGAGTTGTTAATTATAGTTTAACAATCGTAAACCTATGATTAATATCATATTTATCAGATAAACTATGTTTTGCAATCGCAAAGGCTTGTTTAAGTGTTATTTATAGTTTACACTACTGAAACATTGATGACCGCGTTAACTAAGGTTTACAGATGTGAAATATAGATTAACGTCCTTAACTATATAATTTTCTGTCCGTTAACTACAGTTTATTACCGATGAACCTATTTTATCGATTGTGAAACTTTGTATGATTAGTTCGTTTTTGTGAATTTAGCGTACCATATTAGTCACCTACCGATGGTACCGGGGGGGTGGGGGTGGGCTATAGTCTTTATCGCTATTTGTACGTCACTCTGTCCCTTACTGTGTAGCTTAAAAAAAAGACTGAACTGTTTTGTGCAGAGCCTTCTGTACCATTCTATTCAAAACAGCAATTATAACTCATTGAGTTCGACTTGCGTTAGTTTTTAATCCACTGGATTTTAAATTTTTGAAAATCTCTTGTATTCATGATCGATGTACGCCGGTGTGTCTTACCGAATGGACCCAAAGATGATAATGAAATCTGGTTTTTCCTTTTGAAAAATCTTTAACCGAATTTTCTTCAGATCTATTAAACACATAATACGACAATTGTTTCAAACTTAGGAATGCCGGTAGGGGACATGTAAATTGCTTTTGCAATTCTCTCAGGATGCTTGTTGTTGAAAGATGTATATTAATCTAATAGTATTTATATCAATTTGTATGTTAATCATTATTGTCTTTGGATAAAACATAGAATATGATTCCTCATATTTTAAGTTATTGGTTCCGCTTTCCAGTCCACCTTTTTTCAATTTTTCACGAATTTGCACTTTTCCCAAATTATCCATTACAACTCATTTGGGCAAAACTGCTTAGATTTGCAAAATAATGAGAATAAAATAATAAATAAATAAATGAAATAAACTCTGTATACCATAATAAGATTCTTTTGTTTTTTATTCACAAATATTCATTTGGAAAGTAAGCAAAACTTAAGAATTGAATCGCGTGTTGGTAACATTATATTTTCACTAATTGTTTTGTCTTACATCCAATGTAATATAATTCATAACCATTCTGACATTTATATATGCATGACTTCATTAAATTTAGTTTATTAAATTACATATAGAGAATTCTCCAGATATTATTTTCTGTATTTTAAGGAGGTGTGACAAATGAAATGAGACCGTTATGGCCTCCACCATGTTTTCTAAATAACCATATTCTATGTTATGCAGATAAATATCTCCTTAGTGGGTCCTGTTTGGTGAGAGACCGAATATTTTTCCGATTTTCCTCTTCTCATAATACCTCTAAAAGTTAAAGGCGCAAGAACCATTCCCGCAAAGAGGACTGCTGTCCCGTTATAGAAAAATGCAGATTCAAAGGATCCAGTCTCGTCTACAAGGTATCCTAGAACCACAAGTTTTAGAGAAAATCAATAAATATTTTGCAGATGTGAAAGATTAGAGGAAGAAAACCTTTGTATTTTCTTTGAAAACATTATTCAGTCGTTCACTTATATATTTTTTTAAATTTTTAACCTTATTTTGAAAACCAAAAGGATCGTCAAACAGAGATTTTTATAATTATGAAAGCTCACATTCTATGTCTATAAGACATCTATTATTGAGTCTGATATATTGTTCAGCCATACTTAATATTGATACGATGTCACTTTTAAAAATAAAATTACTTATGTTTGGTAAGTTCGAAATTTGGATAAGTTGAAGAACTCATTATTAACATCAAATGAAGACATTTTTACATAGTGCTGCAGAGATTTTTTAAAATATACATTTCTGTATAAGTTTTTTTTTTAAAATGTTGGTTGACTCAGATCATTTTCTTTTTATTTATTTTTTTCATAGTAATATCTGTCAAAAGGTTTTGTTTTGTTTTGTTTTTTTAAAAAGGATATCATTGCCAAAATGACAAAGTCTTATATTTTTAGGTTAAAGATAAAATGTTATTTCACGGATAGCATAACCAAAATAATAATAATAGCAATAAAAATAAAATGATAATAATGGTAATTCTTACTACCTGTTGACACTTAAAAAGGGCATGGTCACCTTTTCGGTCTGAATTTATTTTCCGTTTTTAATGTTTACAATGTTCTAGTAAGGGATTTCTAATAGTAAACCAAAATTTGAGTGACAGTCGTCGAGTTATAACCGAGATACAGAGCTCAGAATTCTAGTATGTTTTGTAAATAAAGCTCAGGTAATGTTTTCGTTTACATTTTGAATGCTGAAAAGAAAATTCCAGGTTTAGACCTAACATGAATGTGACAAACGATACGAGCTGCTTATTTACGATCAAAACGAATTAGCAGAAAAAAATCAGGTTGAAAAGGAACCTTTTCTGATTTATGGAACCAATGTAAACAAAAACATGGTACGAGCCTTGATAACATGACAAAAAATTACGACCTCTGAATCTTGGTTATAACTCCTTGACTGACACTCAAATTATTGCTGATCATTAGTACATATAATGTATTTACTAAAGCATTGTAAACAATAAAACAAAGAAGTAAAATTTGACCGAAATCGTGATTTTAGATCTTATATTTTCTGGATAAATATGGATGAAAAAGTTTAATAATGAGTTGTATCTAAATATTTTTATAAGTACAACAAAACATTATACCGGTATAAAAAAAATTGCGAATTTGTATTGCCTGTTTGAAACTTTAGTGTCTAATATTTACAGGTTATGTATGAAACGTTTTTAAAATGAGATGTAACTAAATGTTATTTTTTACGGATAGCTTTACAAAAAAAAAATCGGAATGCCTACTGCCTGTTTGATACTTCAAAATCTTATATTTTGAGAAAATTGATAGAAAGATTCTTTTACCTCCCATAGGTGGCCCAGCAACGGTTCCAATGCCACTTGCAAACATCAGTAAGCCCATTCCGTCACCTATGAGTTCATTCCCGACCACATCCGCTAAGATAACAACTACCAGCCCAAGGTAAATCCCCGAACTTAGTCCACCAAAGACGGATAACGCTACAAACCCAGAGAACGTCTGCAGCACAGGGTACGTGTAAGCAAAAGTCACAATTCCAGATACAAAATTTGAAAACACCAATAGGGCCACTTTGTTGACTTTGGGATGGCTGCTTACAAAGCCAGAAACTATACAACCGAGAAATGAAAATATGTGTTGAAGCGACATTAGCAAAGCTGTGTCGCTGCGATTAAGGCCAACTGTTACGAAGTAGTCCGGTAGAATAAGAATGATGGCCGCAAAAAACGCACTCCACACTGTACCGTTTATCATATACAAATGATAGCATACATTTCTAGATAAACGGAAAAACGAAGATTGAACTATGTGGTGTTTTTCATGTTTCTTTTCCCGGTCCACCGAATCCGTGATAGTAAAAACTGGATCTCCAACGTATTCATTATAACATTTCCCCCCGGATTTTTCTTCTGTAACTTTTTGATTGGAAAGAGAATTGTTTCTTTCCCATTGCTTTTGTATTGGCGCTTTTCTTAGTAATGCTGACAATGGTATGGTCTGTAGATTTAAAGCTGCTAGAATGTACATCGACCCACGCCACCCATACGTCTCTATTATCACTTTAATCATCATTGGAAATAAGATGCCACCAAGAGCGGAACCGGAAGTGACCAATCCCGTAGAAAGACCCACGTGTCGAGGGAACCACAACCCGGAAAGAGTATGCGAAGGCAAGTATAGAAAACAGTATCCAAAGCCTGCTCGATATAATCAAAAGTTTGGATTGGTAGATCCCTGTACATTGCCACAAAGTAAATTTATGAGTATTGAAATTATCTAAAATCACCGGCAAACAATTTAGCTTACAATTGCAGTTTCATTTCATTTCATATTATGATGGTCAAACTATTAAACAATTAGTGTTTTTAACCTGTGAATTTATGTTACTTTTTATTATTTCATTGAATGTATAAATAGTTATTCGTATATGTATTCGACATATATCACCTTTAACGTAAGTTTTAGAATAAATATGAAAACATGAGTAAAAACCAAATTAAAATATTGCCAAACAAACTAATAACAAAAAAATGTAGATTACATTATGATAAATTTAAACTGATAAATAAGCTACCTGTAATGATACCATAGAATGCGATCATATAGGGGACATTTGGGGTGAATGGAAGAGCCGATAAGCCGATGCTGCTCAGCACAGCCCCCAGTAAGCAGACCTTCCTGTACGAAGTCTTCCGCATCAGATAACTGGCAAGGGGACCTGAAAATTTTGGAAATTTTGCATTGTTTGTTTTCTTTATAGAATGGACCCAAAATAATCATACACTAGACCCCACTTTTTAAACGTTTGAGGATTGGCGATAACAAAATAATGAAAACATAACAAAATGTTATTATTTCAATATTATACAGTCATGTGAAATAAACGGGTTTTTTTCTTTTATAATAATAAAGTTTTATTAAGCAAAAAAATAAAATAGTTATTTGAATCAATTGTCTTGCTATCGTTGAATTAATTAATTGCTCCTAAAATAGATAAAGAATAACTAATTAAACACACCTGCACCAAGTTGTAATCCGAGGTTGATGGCGCCAATAACCGAAATCAAAGACAGTCCGCCGTGGAATTCTTTCTGTAGTTCTATTACGTAAAGACCAAATGACAAATTGACACCGAAGGTCAAAAGCTGGATCATAAAGGCCGAAATGGCTACCACAAATCCCCAAGGTTCCAGAGCTCTCGCCATTTCCAAAGGAAAACAAATTTCAAAAGTAAAGCTATAGTGTGGTCGTAACCTTTGCAAAAACTCTTTTTATTATCTAGTAAGAGGTCAAACTCTTCATTATTAACATGCTTCCTTTCAGGGTTTTTTTAATCAATTAATAAACACTCGGGTGGAAAAGCACATACTTGTATAATGTATCCCCGCCCATTGTGCTCTGGTCGTGATGAACCCAATTCCTTCGATTTATTTCGGTGTGGAATAAGATATTCATATGCACGGATCTGTTCTGGCTGTTAACAATTCTAAATAACGTCCTTGAACTTATCAATAAAGTATGATACAGGGTGTCCCATAATATCTTATACCATTTACTCTTTGAATAACTTTAAATTTGATGAAATTTATTTAACAGAAAATCAAAGGCTTTTCATAACTGTATATGATGTAAATTTTCACTCAACAATTTTCACAAACATTTATATCTTTTTGACAAATTGAGCATTTTTTAAAAAAATACAACAAAAAAGAGAGTGCGTCAAAATGACGTCCTTTTTTATCAATGACAACGTCAGTTGGATGAGTACAATTACTCTGTACAGATCCCATCTTCTTAAATTTTCTCACTATTTAAAGAATCTGTTGCCTGCTGAGTTGTTTTTCCATGGGGTAATCTTATTCAATAATTCATACACCTATATCTGAAGTCTGTGTTTGAAAAGTTTTAAAACGGAAGAAACCTGCTCTCTTGTTCAATTCATATTGAAAAAGATTTAATTCAACCAAAGAAATATGATGCAATTTTGTGACATCATGATTATATGAAAAGGACAATATTCTCCTAAACTTTTTTATGGGGAAAAATTAAACTATTTTACGTTTTATTTGAGTCAAAGTTTACAAGTTTTTGCCAAGCAATAATTAATTTACATGCATTTCAAATGGTATCAGATATTCTTGGACACCCTGTACGACTTTCAAGAACACAATATGCTCGCAACGATTCACGTAATAGTATACCTCCAATAAGAAATCGATTTCCTTTGATTTGATCTAAATTATAAATGATGTGAATTGTTCTTATTGGTCCTTCCTACATGTAATTCTACGTAAATATGTTTTTTTAGCCATAATTTTAATGTTTAGTAAACAAACTTCAAATATTTAGTTATGAAATTTTCCTATCTTCCTATCTTTATACAGAGCTCTTCATCTCAAGTCTAAAAATAGCCACTCCATCCAACCCTCATAATATAATCAAATCTTTTTTTTTATCAAAAATTTGATGTTAATATTAATGAATCTAAGAACTCTCAGATATTAGAATAATTGAAGTGTGCAACGCAATGTAAATTTAACTAAATGTAAATTGACTTTTTTTCACCAAAAATGTTCAGCCGTCTTTCGGAAAGCCCTTGACTTGACAGTCAGAGGAAAACGCTCGGATTTTTTGTTGGTGTTATTGTTCTTTTCAATGTAACACATGTTGATCTAAACAAGGAAACATGTTCAGCAGTCATGAGATGAAATTTCGAATAATTCAAGATTATTTATTAATCTGCAATATAATCAAATATTATTTTAGCATTGATATCTTAAATACGACTGGTATCATGTCACAACGAGGATGTATTTCTGTATCATTTGATATTCTAATGATTGTGCACAACCTTTTGTACAGCATTGCAATACAATGTTCGGAAATCAACCCTAAACTTAAAGGTTTAAAATATAATCGTTATACGTAAAAAATAGAATATGTTTTAATAGATATTTTGATAACTGCTAAAGATTTTTTTTTTGCATTACTATATATATATATATATATATATATATATATATATATATATATATATATATATATATATATATATACACACACACACACACAAACACACACTCGCTAAACAAGTTAATTTAAGTGAAAGTATCATTCATTTTCCCCATAAATAGCCAGCTTATTTACAACGTCAAAAGCTGGTAAATATTTGTACAGTCATTCAACGCGTTTGAAATAATGGTGCATCCCTTTGACAACACTATTTTTATACAAATACATCTGCATGTTATTTCACAAGTTAGAATGACTAAAATTATCATATCCTTAACAAATTTAGATTTTTCTCTACTTTAAATTCATGAAGTGGGAAGTGAGTTATTTAGGTCACGTGGTTACGTTTAATTTTCGTCTGCTGACTATGACAGGAAGAAGACGCATGGTCACATTGTGTCAAACTTTATCGCGTGCGGTTTTGTTTACACTGTCCCGGTAAGTTGATATTCATACATTACTGTTAAAGCTCTCTACCTCTGCCTATCGTAATCTAGTCATTATCATCTCCCTCATGTATATATACACTCTAATTTGTCATCGTGTTTTACTGTGATAAAATGTTAGTTGAACTTTAAACTTATTACGCAATTCATCATAAGGAAATGATTTATTCGTTGACATAACTGCAGCTTCGCAATATTTCTTAAGGTTTAGTGGTGTTTAAGGATTGCAAGAGTTCATTAAAACCATGAGTTACCAAGGGCCTGCAGGTGCATACCAACAAAATCCCCCACCCTACGGACCGAACCCCCCACCGGCAGGGGCATACCCCGGACCACCACAAGGGGGATATTATGGACCCCAAGCAGGGGGATATCCCCCGTACCAACAGCAACCAGTATACCAACAGCAGCCCACTACAGTGTAAGTTTTAAATTGATGTTTTATTTTACTTTGATCTCTATTTTAACAATGTTTTATATGTCATAATGATTGTTAATCAGTTTTCAAAATATGTCTAAATCATGCATTGGTGGTAGCATGCACAAACACTATTTCAATTTATTAACTTTTTGGAAGATTTCGTTTTTTTTAAATAGTAATCAAAATAAAGGGATTAATATTGGAGTTACAATGTTTATAATTTGTGCTGATATCGTATACAATAACATGTTCAAAACACGATTTCGAATGAATTTCTACAAGCTGTGCCCATTTTATATTAGCCTCCTTTAATCAAGAATGGATCAATTTTATTTTTTAATACCAATTCTTCGACATCGAATATCATAAACAATTCTTGTGCGTGTATGTAACAGGTGGGTATTATTGACAAACGAGTAACTGTTTAAACCAGTTAAAACGAGTACATATATTTGTTTAAAGTCTATTTCGGCTGTACGATGTAGAATCACTTACATGTATATTTCAATAAAAAACGAAACATAAATTGTCACAAAACAAAACAACAGTAATCTGATGCAGCTATAACTTCAAGAAGAAAAACTAGCACGGAAATCACTGTTAGAAACAATATTAATTAAATAGTAACAAATAGTATTTGAGTTACTTAAATGCTAATAAAAACTTGTGTTTTTTTTTATATGTTCAGATATGTTTACGAAGGTAAAACTCAACAGCAGCGAGATCAAGAATCGGCAGAGGATTGTTGCCTGCTAGCAGGTTGCTTTGCGCTGCTTTGTTGTTGCCTTATGAACAACTAAAATATATATTTTTGAAACTCAAAGCCGTCTGTGTATTACTGTGATAAAGGATCTGGATAAATAATCTGGAGTTGTTGGCAACATTTCCTGTGTACGCACAGTGTTAGAAAAAGATACTCGAAGTTTATTTTCTTGGGCTCCTGTAGCCATTTTTTTGTCGCGTGGTCGTTAATAAGATGTGTTCGTGAGATTGGGTTTGTGTGACACGTGATTACATTTCCTTCTGCATCTAGTATTGTGGCTTCAAATAATGGGATATCATTTTTTTTTCTAGTTTTTTACGCCCAAACAATTTTTTTAAAGGGTCGCGATTGTTTCTTATGTCTGAACGTTTCATTATATTTTTGTTGTTGAAATAAATCGATGGATTTAAAATTATTTGGACTGGTGTATTGTTTCATTTACGTTCCATTGTATACTGTAAATTTACTTTTATCCGCGACTACTTTATTTCGCGATCTTCTCTAGATAAACTGGTTTCCAGCGCTATTATTCGCGACAACGTTTTACACACACACTTGTTTTGATACGGCAAAGTCTAGTTCGCGGCAAGAAATGTTCGTGACGAAGAGCCCTTCGCGAATCTCGCAAAAATTTCTCGCACGAGAATAAAAGTTGGTTTACAATAAGTGTCACGTATTTACATAAAGCATTGAAAAAAAACTCGACGGTGCTTGCATGCCGACCAAATCGGGTGATTAAGAGGGCGAGATGTCATGGCCATTTTAGACTACAATGTATATAAATTTCCCTAGAAAGAAGAACTCAAATTTTAAAGTAATAATCAATGAAAATTTTCTTTACTTTATGAGGTTGATCTGGTGGTTAATTTATTGACCATCTAGCATACTTAGAGCATCTTGGGACCACTATCATAAAAAAAATTATTTCATGTGATGCACATAATTAATTCAAAATGGTGCAATTCAGTTATTGGGTTAAAATCTCTTTCTTTCTAAACACGATATATAATTAAAAAATGTTGCTAAAATGTTTTTAAAATATTTCCAGTTAAAACATTATTTGCTTTCTTTGGTGTATTATACGAACATGGAGAATATAATGAATTGCAGTTAACTATACATAATGCCTTATGTACGTTTTTTCTCAAGGCTGATTGCCACATTTATGAATATCGCATGAACCGACGAACAAAAGGTATCAGTGTTTCTGTGAATCTTTTTTAAACTTTCGAATAAATGTATCTAGCAGGTCGTTGTTGTTAATACAATACACTACAAAAAAAAAAAAAAGAATTAGCAAATTCATTCAAATATGGAAGTTTCTACATCTTATTTGGACGTCAGTTCGTGCACTCGGCTCCTTGTGTTCAATGCACATGTGATATGATCGATCAGGTACATGTAATAGTCCATGCCTATTACACCAGTACCTCTAAAATGTGAAAAAGTTATTAACAACGTTAACATTATACATGATAACTTGGTAAAGATGCACTAAAACTGCTAAATAATCCCAAGAAAGCAGTTAAAAAGTGTTGTTTATAAGGGGAGAGATTGGTTTTTTGTAAAACCGAATTACCATTTACTAGAACATGTAACAGGTAAAAACCATTTACTAGTACATGTAACAGGTAAAAAGCATTTACTAGTACATGTAACGGGTAAAAACCTTTTTACCTGGTACATGTACCAGTAAATGGTAATTCGGTTTTGTCAATAGTAATAAAAAGGCAATCGTATTTCTTTAGAAAAAGAGAAGAAAAATCCCCAGTTGAGGTATGAAAATGTAATATTATGTTTTGTTGTGTACTAAAGTAGTATGTGTGCCCCTTACTGAAAAAATAATTATTGGCATAAATAGAAAGCAAAGAAATGTTATTCTATTAATTAATTAGTTCTAAAAATGATACTCATGCATGAATTTTGTTTAAATCTTAAAAGCACCTATTAACATTTTTACAGGCTATGAATTAAATTTTCTACAAAGTTATGATCCCCTTCTATTTTAAACCTTAGTGCCTGTCTGAATCTAGACCAGTCTAGTCTGAATCACGATTGAGATCAAGATGAAGAGTCGATTTTTCTTAAAAAAAAACCCAAAAACCCCGGAATTCTTGATATCAGATGTTTAAGAAAAAACGCACTTCCTTTGTAAACAGTTTTATACGGATGCGACCCTCTTTGCCTATAATGGTACTATGCTCAGCCCTGACAGATTAGAATCAATCATAAAAATAAGATCTTTCCTGGTGTCCAATAAATTATTGTGATTTAAGCTGTTTTTAAGCAAATTTTAAATTGAAAATGTGTTTAAATATGTTTGACTCGCTTTGCTATCATTCGCTTGTTATCTCGCTTTGGCCCTTCGTTATTTTCTTCTTTTTTTTTTACTTGTAGTAATATTTATTCTTGTGCTGCTCCAACAATTAAGTACAGTACGTCTTTTTCTTTTTTTTTTTTACTAAATATATAATTTACATATATTTCAAATCCTTTTTTATTTATTTAAGTAAAGTGATGAAGAGTATTTAAAAATAATGTATTGACTGTAAAAAAGTTACTTAACATAACAGCCAACAGTCTGCCGTCAGGCCGTTGATTCGACAACTTTTTCAGTGTTTGAAGTATTTGAATATTATACAAACAAGGAAATACATTTCAAGACGGATATAAACATGATAACGGAGGTTGATATAAACATGGCAACGGAGGTTGATATAAGCATGGCAACGGAGGTTGATATAAGCATGGCAACGGAGGTTGAGTTAGTCCATTAATGGTTGGGTCTGTTGTTCACATACATTGCAGATTTCACTTTCAATACAACTTTCATTGGTAAAATGTTTTCATTTGTTTATTGAGTATATATATATATATATATACATGTGCGTGTGAAAAATAGCAGTACCTTTTGTTTATTTTAATGATAAAATTTAATGTAGTCAGGCTTCGATCGACCCAGAAATGATTTATGTTAAGAATATGTCACTTGTTTAACTTGTCTTTGTATATTGATGCGTTTGAAGGTAGTTATCAAGCGTTGAAGGAACGCGTAAATTCATACGCGGACAAATTTATTAAACCGGTTAGATCGGTTTTGTCAGTACTCGGTATCTTTATGAACACAATCGTATTTCGTGAAAAATATGGAGGATATACTCAGTGTAAATATTTCTAAAAGACCGATATTTGACAGTCTGCATGACAAGACTCGAGATCCCAGTTCCTCACTGCTCACCTTAGTAACAGATCTCAAGTGATGTTTATTTTAAGGAAGCTAAGTGCATGGTCAACAAATAATTGCCCTTAAGATTTACCTTATGTTTGAGATTTTTGTTTTCAGCCATCTCAACAAATTGCCCTTCAGATTTACCTTAAAATTTTAGAGATTTTTTTTCAGCCATCTACTATTATCTAGTAAAAAAAATCCAAATACTTTTGCTTTAAAAATTGACTATTTTTCTATGTCTTTATACAGAGACTTTTCCCCCAAATAGATTAATACCGGTATCATCTAAAATTATCCACGACCATCCAACTCTCATTCAAAAATTTCCTATAAACATGTACATGTAAAACTAAACGGATTTGCCAAGTTTGTCATACTGTATGGAGAACACATTTGAATCTACACACGATTTGACTGTTTCGATAGTTTCATAACATAAAGTAGCATCATCATTCTTTGGAAGAAGATTTTAAAGATCATATTTCATGTTGAATGTTGCACCCACCGCATAGGACAAATTTTTACTACACTGCACCTGTGCAGGTGGTCGGTAGTCAAAGCAAACTTGGATCTTCACAATATAATGATTTTAAATTATAGAAATTTCACGAATTGTAACCTTATACTATTAGTTCTTGGGATGGTGAATCTTTTTATAGATCTTCACCAAAATATCCTACTGCAGTCGATGTATTTAGTACCTCCCACCCTTCAAATGGTCTTCATTGGCCCGAGGGGACACGTGCATTTTTCCAAACGTATAAGAAAATATAAAATAATGTTTGAAAGGTAACAGCTGCTATTCTATCAAATGCAATGTAACAATAACCTTCACGATATTTTCAAGGACTTGTAAAACAACAATTGTTTTTCTTTTGCAATCGAGCGAGGTTGAATCTTTTATTCATTTTATTAATGTATAAATATTTTTGTTTTCTTCCTTTGAAAAGCAAATGTACTGAAAGTTCACTACGTTTATTTTTCCAAAATAGATCAATTTTATTGGGTTAATGTCTTATTGATAAAGTTTCAATGGGGAAGGAAAGCACAAACAAAGAAAACATTTTCTCCATATAAGATTTTTTTTCATTTTATTTATAAAAAATACTTTACATCTAATTTACAATTGCTAAACATACACATGAATAAATAACAACACGTCAACAACTCGCATACTAGCACCACAAGGAAAAATATAATCAAAAGAATAATACTCGTCATAAAATATCAATTATTGGGGCATAACATAACAGGATGCTTTTATAAGATTAGAGTTCATATTTGAAAAGAGGGGAAAACTCGGTCATGTGAAGAATGTACCTTAAAAACTAAAAGATATTTTCAGTCGCATTTTTTCGGTGCCAAATTGACAAAATCACATTAGTTCGATATCTTTAAAAAAACAAAAACAAAGAAATAAAGAATAACAAGAGAACATTAAGACGTTGAATATTATCTTTGCATTAAATTTCTCGACAAATATTACAAATGTTAGAAGCCCCGCGTTATCTTATATTATTTAAAAACGGTGTTGGATTTCTTTAAGTAAGTTGAAGTAAAATTGTAGTCTTCTTTTCAATGGTTAATGTAATCACTAACTACCAATTGATCGTCAAATGCAAACGTTCAAAATAAGATACATAAATGAAAATACTTGGAAAGGTAAAAAAGGAATATGTATCATTCCTTTTTCTTATAAAAAAACAGTACAGTAAGAATTAAATAACTAAAACTGAAACAAACAAACAAACAAACATAAGATATTCACATCTCTTTCATTCCTTTTCATCCATACAATATTAAAAAATGCTCAAAAATCGGCGGGTTTTTTTCTCACAACAGTGTAATTAGGGGGGGTTTTTATACTATAAAATAAAAAGTTTAATTTCAATTTCTTTTATCTTTTTTTTTTTTTTATCTAAAACTAGAAAAAAAAAATTGAAAAGTGTTCATAAAAAGGAAAATATTATTAAATGCGTAATATCAATCATAATGTAAGCATAAATTGTTTATGGTATTGGCAGTGATTCATATGGCAAACTTGTTCAAATTTTGTTAATAACGACCTTAGAAAGAGTTCTGCAAGATAACTACGTACTGTTCTCTCTAAGATCATGAAAGAATTTGTTTGATAAAAAAGGGTTCATTTTTTTCTTCTTTTCTACAGTTTTCAACAACAATAAATAGTAAGACGTGAATGTATATACAGATGATCAAGTAACAAGGAATGTACGCTATATATTGGTTTCAAAAAGTTTGACATGTACATTAAATGCCTCATTAAATTGACTAAAAATGTTCATTTTCAAGGAAAAACACTTCCACATATATCTTGTACACTGAAAACATGGAGAGCAACAATATATTAAAAGATAAAAGTTATGGGACAAAATGTAACAGGTAACAGGCATATTTACAATATAACCGTCCAAAAAAAAACCAAGTATTATTCAAAAGCTTCAGATAATAATATAAAAATATCACTGGGATGTATATACCATTCACATACATCTTGAGACATTTAATCACCAGGACTGGAATGATGAAGAGACATACGAAACATACACGTGTTATCACGTGACAAGTTTTATCACAAATAACAGTGGCATTGAATTGAAATTTTGGGTTTTTCATTTTTATAGTTGCATATGAAACAAGAATGTTTATAAAAAAACCCAAGAACAACGAAAAAGAAAATGGCATCCAATTTCCTCGAGTTTGACTGACTTAATATCTTCAACTTTTCAATAATACTCGTCATTTATTCTCAAGCTTCAAAAGTATGAGAGGAGCGCGGTTTCCTTTAGCCAACTTGGCCAACTCCGAAAAACCCCGCCAGCAAGATTTCACGGAGGCAAGAAACAAGATCTGAGAGATCTCGCGAGAACACAACTCAATCTTCTCCAACATCCAGCAAACTAAACGGGCGTGGGAGGTTTGTCATCAAGAAATTGACTGTCGTTAAGATTGTAGATATTGTCATAGGTAACCGGAAGTGTACAATTGTTTGATTTAAGATAATTGGGATCTTCTATATTGAAACAGTTTTGTTGAACGAGTTGCTCTGGAGAACCTCTTTCATTCCAAGAGAGAGTTTCTGAACACCTTCTCCCGTACCGTCCATTGTCGTCTGCACAGTATATTCGCCTCAGTTCCTCGTCGTCTGCACAAGAACTCTGAGACACAGTTTCATCATCGTTATTTATAGAATTTCCACCTGGTTCGAAACGCCCCGACTCGGAAAACGTTTTCCGTACAAACGGAGTTCGTTCGTCGTCTTCACTTATCCTCAAAGATGTGCTGTCGTCTGCAACTTCCTCGCCATCGCTTCCAACGGAGTCGTCCGAAACTCGCAACCTCGGTATGTCGCAGACTCGATTGTCGACTGCATTGAATGGCTTTGTTGGATCGGACGGACTCCTGTTGTATAGAGGTTTGGGGGACGACAAGGTGTCTGGCTGGGAGGTCGGCCTCTCTCGTTCTGTTGAGACGCCAGAAAGTCGAGTACGAGAATTTCTGTTTGATGGAGGGTTCCTCAGAAAGTTATTGTCCAGCGGAGTCAGGTACGAGTTCGGCCAGTCGGGATTTGCGTTTGGATATGGCGGGTATAGACATCCGTCATCCGTCTGTGTTTCCTTAAAAAAAAGAACAATTCAACAATAAAGACATAGAATACATTTATAGGGAAAGACATTTCAAAATATGGAATTATTTCAGTGTAGTGAGAATTTCTAAATCAACAATTCTTACCATATTAACTGTGTTCTGTCGTTGTAGCTTTCGTCCATTTTGTTGTGGATCTACTGTTTTATAGACTGAAGTTGTGGTTGTGCCGTTTAGTTGCTTCTTTTTAGCATCTCGTTTTCTCAAGTATGCCATGCGTCTATTCCTTAAAAAATAGTAACCAAGAATAATTACTTTAGTAATTACCACATAAACTAGCAAACATGCACGCAAATGCATAATTTACATTCATTAATTACCAGTGTAATTTCTTCACAGTGTGCTGAATTTAGAGTACATGTAATGAATACAAATGATGAAATTCAACGACTTACTTTGCAAGGAAATAGGATGCGATGCAAAAACAAACAAATATCAAAATTCCAATAACAATGCCAATAATGGTCAGGGTTCGATCCCGCTCAGGATTAGGGGATTTTCCAGGTGCTATAAATAGACACAACAAACCAATATAAAATCTACTCCACTCTGTAACAAAGTTTACATAACATTTACAGAAATTAACGTTTCCAAATAAAATGATTGTCATAAAGATTAGCGTTAAAGGTTTGGAATATTCTTGTCTCCGACGAATGCAGAAATACAGGCTTTACAGCTTTAATGGACCCGGGCGTTAAGAATATTTGCAGATAATTTTCTATCGTTTTATTTCTACAGAGAAAACGATATCGGCATTGTTTAAGAGAAAGAGTTTCCTGCCACTCAATCACTTTGCAAACATAGCCATATGTCCGTTCTCTAGAAATGTTAGATATTGGAAACTTCTTGGTCTAGAATTATACTTTTTGGTGCGAAAAACTACGCAAATTCTCTCTTCTTCGTGAAATTATTTACATTACAGGATTTTTTTATCATTTACTTTCTTGTCTTTTTTTGTATTAATAAAATACATACCTAGGGTTATTGCAAAAATAATTTGTTCTACAGTTGTACATACTAATTTTAATTGTTTATCTTATTATTACAATATTTTAATGGTGAAATAAATTTTGTTCATCTAGGCTAATATATGATTAAGCTTTGTATTGTAAAGCAGCAATTCGTATGGTTGATCTAGCATAAAATGCGAAACTCGTCTTGATTAATATATGGGTTTTTTTCACATCTACATGAAATGAGAACTTGATAGAAAAAGGGTGAAAATATAAGTTTAGCGTTATATTCTGAAATTTTCTGGCAAAGAACTAAACAGAGGATAACTGTTGATTTCAATGATAATACATATAACTATTGTACATATGTTTATATAAAACATAAAAAATCAATCCAATCAATAATTTTAAAAAATACGTCTAATAAGAAACTTCTCTTCAAACTCCGCCCTGAGTTTGTATTTAATACGGTCTTTAAATACAAGTGCATTTTCACAACAATTGATTCTAGGATTAATCACGATATATTTACGAAGAAACAATATATACGTAGAAATTCGAACTGCCAATGCGTGAGAACAACAATAAATTGTGTTGCATCATTCACCATTTTAAGCACTTTCAACCTTTTACTCTCACAATAGATAAATAACATTGAAATACAATATTTAAACACCAATATCAAAAGCACCGTACACCGAATAAGGGGGTGTTCGAAGGTTGAGAGCACTTGAGAAACAGGTGTACAGTGAAAATTGTGAATCGGGTTCGGGATTCAAAGTGAATAAAGATCCGGGACTTTGAAATTGAATTTCGAAAAGAGGATCAGGTTCTTGAGAAGTTTGGGTAGGTGGTATAGAAAATGAAATTAATTATTTCGGGGGGATACTTTTATCAGTTTGTCGAACTGTTAAGTTCTGTATTTCTCAAAAGGAGACTTATTACTACAATTGAATGAATATGAATAAACTTTTTCAATTTACTTAAACATTATTTTTGAATTGAGGGCATTGTGGTTTGGAAAGATTGTTAAGAAGGTAATAATTAATTTTGAAATGCCTTGTTTGATAAAATAAGATATTTTTTCAAGTCTTTCCAAACCACGTTCCTCAAATAAACTGCAGACATGCCAAAACATGAGTTGTATATACCTGTGGAAATTTTTTTAGCGAAAGGATTCGGGAATTGGCATCGTAATCCTGTTAACGTTTCCGGACACCTACAGAGAGGGAACCAGTAAAGAGATATAAGTTTTCACAAAAAAGATCTTGGTAAACAGTATATATAAATATTGATAGCAAAATTGGGGGGATGGGGTACCAGCCAAGGTGGTGTGCAAGGCAAAAAAAAAATTAGGTAGCAAGGGATTACAAGCAATGTTTTGCAACATTTCCTAGACTAATGACTGCAAATTAGTAAGTTAATGAAACAGAATTACACTTAACGAGCTGATGAAACTCTATTGATGATGATTTATTTTTTACTGACCGGCTTTTTTTTTCATTAAAGAAAGCGGTTACATTGATATCCCAATTAATATTATGCTATGTTTTTTAGTGCAATCATTATCTATGCAATGAGAAACTGTTGCAGAACACTAGGATATAGATGCTGTTTATACACTGTGCAGTTATAGGTACATGAACAATCTGATGCTAGTTCGACGGCAACCTTCGTCCCACCTATCCAAACAATCAAGGTGTTATATAGATTAAAACCAAGCATGGCATCCAATGATCGAGATTATTTTGTTGTTTTCCCCTTCTATAGAATTATTGTCATGGTATGAGTTCCTACACTCTATACTACATGCTTTTGTGAAAAACTGTTTTGAAGATATTAAACGAAAATGATTCTAAACTCTAGCATGCCGTCAAATGTGAAAACGAAAATCATGCAATGTGCATTGGGCTTTTTGTATGATATTGTTTTAATTTCTTTAGATAAATTCAATTATGTTCATTTACACATCTAGTTTCAATTGAAATTTACCATATTTGTTTGAAAAATGAAATAAGTTGCGGGGGAAAAATCAAAATAAACTCAAAATGAACACGACATGCGATGCTGGTAATCTATACAAGGTGCTTGAATGAATGGCGGAAAAACGTCGGATACCATACCATCTGAAAATTCCCGGATGTTTGGATTGGGTATGGCGCATCGAGTTCCAGTAAAATTGCGTCTGCAGCTATCATAAGAAACACCATCACCATTTAACATCATAAACCATGAGCTAATTCATATAATATACGTCATCTTAACATACTTTATTATATTGATCTATCTAATGGGTGTGATATCAACAATAAGGAGTCGTGTTGCAAGATCGTAGTGTCCTGAAATATCTATATATATATACATGTTCATGTAGAATGGGATTTGTATAGGTAAAATTATTGTTGTAATATGTTTGCCCCCGATTTTTCTGGAAAGCCGACCTGAAACTGTTATAAAGCGAAAGAAAGAATAATTATCTGATTGAGACAAAATAAAAATGTCATTCCAGATACTAGTAATTCAGCAAATGGAGAAGATTATCTTGATATTTTCTCAAAAGGTGCCATAATTAAGTCTCTGCAGAAAACTCGGGAGAATATACAGTATTCATGATGTAGATATTAAGATAAACTGAGGGGAAAAAATGATGCTGCAAATATCTTTTATGAAATGAAGATTTTTCAAGATCAAGACTTCAGTGAGATATTTGCCCATCTTTTAATATTTTATCTCCTGGATGAAGATAACAACCTGAAATTCATCTTCCTTAGCAGATTCTTTGGTATAACACGCTGTTAATGTGTAGAGCTGGGATACATATAAAAATATCGTCATTGCTGTGTGGCGGGGGTTAGCAGAGGATAATACGATAACGTGTTATCTGTCTAGCTTGTAAAGAAACGGGGCTGGTAGGCAAACAACTGCATCACAAAGGCTGAAACCTCTCTGGAATGCCTCTACTGTGATGTTTTTGATTTCCAAGGGAGATAAACAGGTTGTTCAACGAAATTCAAACATAACTGATCTAATATATTATCAATATTAATCTTTATTCCACTCTTTAATCCATTCCTTGAAAGTTCATGTCTTAATAAAGATACATTTTTTTTTCTTTAGCAAATAGAAAAAAAAGTTTAAACTTTTTTTTGAAAAATTAAGTTAAAGAATTTACTAGTAAGTCAAAATGAAAACTCACGCGCATGATTTGATATCGAGGTTTTTGATGATGCGGCATACTCCTCCATTTAAGCAATAGCCTTGGTCTTCTGGTTTGCATGGAATATGTCTGGGTGCTGGTGTGGCTGTTTAGATAGAGAAACAGAGATATGTAATTTCACCTTTGGTAAAGGCATTAAACAAATATTTCATGCAAATACCTGTCCCTAAGCCCTTTAAACGGATTTTCATTCATGTGAAATGCAACTAATATTTATCTTTTACATTTATCTATTTACGTTGGAGTAGTGGAATGCAATTCTAAACGATCTTATACTAAGTTTACGATTTCACCTCTAGAGAAAAACTTCAAGGATTGGAGAATACACAGTGGCATTAAGTTAAAAAATTTAAATCGCTTGAAATATTCGCTGTTTAACGTATTATTTTGTAACACTACATAAAAGAACGGAATTTAGATTTCCAAGTAATATGAAAGAGACGAAAAATCCTAGTCCCTTCAAAATTCTCAGAACTGCAAAAAAAAAAAAGCGTCAAATGTGAGAGCTTTATTTTTGTTTAGCCCGAATGGGGGTCCTTGTAAAAGTAGATTGATACAAGACAGATAAGCATGTTTACTAGACACATAACTAATATTCTATATTAATATTTGATGGCCCGTCATATCGCTGTCACTTTGTGGGTCGTAGGGTTTTTTGACATACCAAGGATAGGCCGGATTTTTTTCCGAGACCTGACAAAAATCTGTCGATTCCTATCAATGAAGATCAATGGAAATTTTCCTTCCAATATACGCGTTGTATCTTCTCATTTTACGGTCACAGTTGCATAGTAAATGAAGTGATCTTTGAAGATGACACTTGGTTTCTTTTTTAATTAAAGAGATATATATTTTACCTCAGTTCAATAGAATTTCTCCGTCGTGCGTAAAAAAAACCCCAACACGTTACCACTTCATGTGCGTTAAAGGAATGTTTCGTTTGAAAGAAGTTTCAGGTACTTTTTTTTATCAAGTGTCAATCTATCTGATTATAACAAAATATGTAAACTAATAAACTACTGCGTACCAATAGGACCCCCTAGTTTGCTTTTTTTTTTAATTTCGAGTCTGGCATACATCCTTTCAAAAGTATATATATTAAAAAATATCAGCCGAGCTCGTCGAAAAAAAAACTATCCATATCAATGCTGAAAAGATTGAAGTTCATCTTATCTTCCCCTAACATAAATTAAATAATTGGGGTGGGGGTAAAAAGGGAGGATACATTCGCGCCAGGATCCAGAAACAATGGGCAGATAATGCACTGAATCAGCAAAAAAAAAGCAAAGCACCAGCTTCATTTTGATAGGGTTTTGACACAGGTCTAGGCTAAAAGTAAGTGTGACGGTCGCAGGTGCTCGATTCGTCTGCGGATGTAGGTGCAATTACGCAATACGTTGAAATGCTCTGTCAAACAGCACAACCAACACGTGTTATTCAAATGGATATTAGACAAGTTTTTTGACCCTAAAAAACATAGTTTTATCGACATTTCACCGGTTTTCATATCTATTTGATTTTAGACTTTGATTTCATGATAGTTTCTCATTTTTACAAGTTTTATCTTTTTTTCTTTCTCTCTTTCGTTAAGTACATGTTTTTAGTAATATTTAAAACTCGTCGCTTTTAAAAGCATTGAATAAAGATCAAGCCAAGAAGAGTGAAAAAAAAAAACACTCTTTAGACGTTGCTCTAGCCAAACCAAACAATTCTTGAAAGATATAATCCTAAATACTGATCAAAAGTTGCTATGGATTTTAGCCTCAAAAAAAAAAAAAAAGATTTTGACTTATCAGCAAGGTTTCACATTATGCATCGGGGTTTTACAAAATCAACGCTTTGATGTTTCCTAACATTAAAACGATTTGGTAGCAAGCATTAATCGAAGATGAGATATTGCTCCACTGTTTACAACGGTTTTGCCATCATAACAGGTGGGTGCAAAATTAAGAAACTCCAGTTACCTCCAGCTTGTTAATCTGACTCTGTACGTAACCACTCTCTTACTCTACGGATAGACGCTTTTATTTGTTAAGGTCTTATCTTAAAACCTTCCGGGTTGAAAATTTTGCCAACGCTATGAATCCCTTTTGAGAGAAGCTACAAACTGTGTGGAGTGTGTAAATTGGAATAGGGTAGAGAAACCCTCAAAATGTACCAAAGATGGTCATCATGGATGCAAATGCTTGAATTTGTTATTAAAAAAAAAGACACTGGCAGATAATTTTCTCTATAATTCATGTTTGCATTATTGTATCAGTAGAATAAAATACCAAAATTTATCATAAAAGCCTTATGTTGTTTTTGGTATAATAGCTTCAACAGCAACAACTAAAATAACAACAACAACGTGAACTACTTACTTCTTGGTCTTCCTTTACTTGGAGACTTGCTTATCACTACAAAGAAACCAAAAAAAGAGTATAAAATAAAATCATGGAAACATAATACAGTCACAGTGTTATTTTTGAAGTCGGTTAAAATGAAGATTTAAGATCGCAGTCAGTGGTAGACAGATTCAGTTAAAGATGTAATCCAGACGTTTGGTTGTACGGAACATCGTGCAAGCATTTTTAAGACGTAAGATGAATACTAGACATATTTGTTAATCTCCCTTCGCCCTGGGTATAGATGTGGGGTGAGGTGATTAAATGTATGGGGTGGCCGAGAGGAGGGGGGGTTAAACTCGACAACAAGAACTTGGATCCGCCGACAGTGTCCGATTCCGTTCATTTCCTGTCGCGCGTCCTTTTACATAATACATACTTCGGTTCATGCATGTAAATCCAGAACAGAACTTTGGTCCTTCTCTGTGGTTAAAACAGCTGTTTTTATTATTTCCGCAGAGCTGTTTGTTTAAGCGAAAGAAAAATAAATCATGATCCATACCTGGCTTAATTCTCCTGATCTCAAAATGACATCTCGTCCTATTATTCCTAACATGGTCAATTCGAGTAGCCTTCGCTTTATCAGCCATAGTTCACAAATATTGGTGTATATATATACACAACAAGAGGGATTTTGCATAGAGTCTTATTATAAGCCAAATCTTGTTTTCCAATTCTGACGTATGTGCTATTTAAACATTTATCCATAAGCCACATTAATTCATAAAATCTTCAAATGGATATCAAAATGTCAATTTTTTTTTCACCATCGGACTAATCCAATTCACTCAGTAACAGAGAGATGAATGAATGAAAGAAAGTGAGACGAAATCAACGATCAATAATCGATCAATTGCACATCTAAAAGATCGAAGTGTACATGCCGTAAAGTGCATAGTTAATTTGTATTTAAAGTGCCATCCTAAACATACAAGATTAAAATTTTTTCCTGAATTCTATTCGAGTCGTTTTCGTATAACCAGGTCATTAAAGCATAAGACCATAAGACCCACGAGTATACTTTACTCAACAGCTGGGAGAGAGAGGATAATCTTCAATACAGAAACTTCAAACAATGAGTTGACTTTTAATATATTGCAAAATAATTAAAATTCGACAATCTCCACTACGTAATCTTTCCACTGAAAGGGCTTTAAAATATTATTAATGTCTCTATAAAAATTTATGCGCTGCTTAATATTTTGACTTATATTTTTGGCCCTTCGAAAACGTTAAGATAAAAAAAAAATGGCTAGGAATCTCCCTATCTTTAAGCTGTCGGTCTATGCAGTTTTTAGAGCTTGTATTAGAATTGGTTCATTGCCATTAATCTTGATAATCTAGCTAATCATATCAAATACTTTGATTTTAAGGTGGAGAGAGAGATAAAACCTATCTGAAAATTACCGTTTATTATCATTTAAGCCAATTTTGCGTGTCTGAGGGTATAATAATGTTGCCAAAGAGAAACTGGGCGATCAGCGTATTAAAAGTTTCTTTGACAAAATTCTTTCGCCATCCATTTTTTGACACTTTAAACTCAATAAACTCGTTTTCGGGATGGTTTCAACAACAAATGTTGAGGAATTTCGGAATATCATGCTGTCAAAGTATGAACTTGCAAGAGTTAACACTATTTTTACGACAATTAAAGTCCAATTAAAATTTGGGTATTTTATCACTTGCAACGGAATCCCTGTTGATTCGACTTCCTCCTTCTACATTTTTGTCAGAAGAGCCAAGTGCTTGCTGATTTGTCTGTATATGTATCGGATTAGCAGGTGTATAGGTCTTCACGATACAAAAATTAAATTAAAAAAAAACCACCAAAATTTAAACCATCAGATAATTTTGAAGAAAAAAAAATATCTTCAATTTTTGTCAAACTTCCAGTTCATTCAAAATATAACAGGATGCCAGATCCGACGGAGAGACCATATTGCAAAATTTAATGAGGCTTCTTGAATCCAATATTTTGTAAGACCCGACGATAAGACCCCTGTGTTTGTTGGATGCATTAAAGCATAGCAAACTTCCGTGAAAGATTACTTTAATTGAGACATCTTATCTACCACTAACTTTAGCCGTAACCTTTGAAATTTTTTTTTTCGTATATTACGTGAAGTGTACTTGGTCTCTCTATATATCATATGAGTTGTATATGTAAAAAATGAAAGATCTCACTAAAATATTCCAGGTATTTAATATCTATTATAGTGAAAATATTCGGAGTTGTCATGCAGGGTTAAGTTAAATAAACACGAACAGAAATATGATACTCAAAAGAAAGACACATATCCTGGACTATATAGCGCGCTAGTAGTCTATGGATTATGGGCTGGGGGTGGCTCCTATTTGTCTTCTGTAGTGGGTGGCTTACACTGGGCCACGAGACTGTGAAGGGCTGCCGGTATTTCATGGGGACAGTGTTCTCTAAAATACATTATTTCACTCCGGTCTATACATTGACTCGTGTTGATAGTCGATAACGTCTCGGGCCGAAGGTTGCTTCACCTGAGTGGGAAGTCTTTGTTTTAAATCAGCAGTTATTTTACTGGGAGTTGAACACAAGCACAAGGGGTCAGCGAAGTTACAAGAGATTGCGGTTGATTTGCCTGGTATCGGGTAAAGCTTTGATTTATGGGTTTCTGAGTGCAGAAATTACTACGAAATTACTTTTTCAGAGGTGTTGTTGAAATGTGCGATTGTCATTAACGAGTCCATCTTGTTCAGAGGTATCCTTCACCGGGGAAGAAATACATAATGCTGAAGGTTCCATTATCGCTCTTAAGTCGGCCTAACTAACTGATAAGCTAATTACTTCTTTTTTTCATTTTAGAGTAGATATATCCACTGCATCAATCACACAAACGTTTCTGTTTAGAGGGATGAATTGCTAAGATATTATCGCCTAACAGTGTATATTGAAACAAAGCGTGTGAACCCCCAAGTCGTATATTGTAAAATTTAAACGGTCATTTGATACATATTCAAATCTACAGAGATTTCTAAATTTCTCTGCTGGGGATACGTTTCTTTTGTTTTGCTTTTAAAAACAAAAACTGAATTTATGTCTATGCATGCATGCCTTCCGCTGATTTCGGAAATGACTTGTCATTTTTTCCCTGTTGTTCATACACTTGGCGACTGCATTTTTGCACTTATAAGGCTACATGCTGAAGTACCCTGCCCAAAGTTTACCCTTAAATCTGCAAGATCGTAACATGTTTTTTTTTCTACAACCGGATATATACAAAATGCGACCCGAAAGACTTAAAAGTGATTTTTCTTGTACATTACTGGGTATATAAGATTTCGTATCTCTCTATCTTATTCATTTGGGTGCTAGCTGTTTCTAAAATTTTTAAAGGTAGAATGCTTTTTAAAACAGCTAAATTCAAAACAACTTTGAAAAGAGTTCTTGTAAAAAAAAATCACACACATAGGAATGCACTTGTATGTTTTTGAATTTAATTTGAATTTTAAACAGGCTTGTATTTCAAAACCCCACAGCAAAACCTGGAACCTATCCTTGCGGTAAGCCGAAAATCCGTTAGTCAAGGATTAAAGCTTTATATAGTTAATTTATAATTGCTTAATCTTTCCCGACTGGGAACCATACGAAGAGCAAGGCGGTCAGCGCGTTGCATTATAAAAAATCGTGATAAACAGTCCAAAACGCAGACAAACGGTGACGCCTTTAAGTTTTTGTGGCACCTCGTTATATAACAAGACTTTGATTCAACCGTTAACAATCGTAGGGTACTCTAGTTTTACAAAAGATCGAATTTTTAACCCTTTGCAATATCTGAGATAAGATTGTCGAACGGAAAGATCCTTTTTTTGCAAGTCATTGATCAAAGTCGGATACGAAGAGTAAAGTTTGCCTAAAATATATTTAAATAGTTAAAAATAGATTTACATTCAAGGATACAACACCACAAGAAATGAAATGTCCGCTTTTAATCTTGTGTTTGTTTATAACCGAAGATAGTAACTTTGGTCAACAAGCTGCAAAGTTCTTTCGTCCGGAAAACCCATTGACAAACACGGTGTGAGCCCCGCGCCCTCTCTGACCCCTATAAGTACTTGTAATCTCCAGTCAAACACGACATTTATTTCTTCACTTGCGGGAAGGTCTAGATCTTTGGACAACAATTGGAAGACTGGCTCACACCAAGCAGTGCAATACACTTAGTATTGTGAACGAGATAATAATCTGATGGTTCATTCTCAACACTTTCCCCCCAACAGCCATTGATAATTAAGAAGTGTGCCCCACTTAATGGCTCTCCTTGGCTCAGTCATCTTATACTTTCCTTTCTTTCCTGTTTATGTTTTTTTTTTCTTCAAAGTTTCATTCTGAAAATTTAATCACTGACGACCTTGTGAGTAAACCTCTTTTGAAAGTAATAGCTTAGTTTTCGTGACACCAAATAAAATCCCAATCCCCTGTACTGTAAAATACTTCTCAACGGGGTTAAGAAATAAAACTGAAAGAAAGTAAAACAAGTGTTTCAACGAATTAAGAAGTTAACGGAGTGCATTTAGCGAAAAAAAAGCTCCCTTTGTTTATTGTGTTCGGTGCTTTTGACTGTTAATGAAAACTGGTCTTACCTTTAATATTCACAGATTTCTCGGTTGTCCCGACAACATTGGTCGCTATACATGTGTAAACTCCGGCATCTTTGCTGGATGCTTTGTTTATACGTAATTGTGAATACTTCCTGCAAAACAAAACCCCAACGAAATTTGAATTTAAGAATTATTTCTACTGTTTTCTGAATCTGTTCTGAATTCTGAATCCGATTAAACTATTTCATCAAAGCATATCTCTCTCTCTCTCTCTCTCTCTCTCTCTCTCTCTCTCTCTCTCTCTCTCTCTCTCTCTCTCATCAAACGCGAAACGTGTTCATACTTTTTTTCCCTTATTTGAACACCCTTTGTTTTTCCGGAAATTGGAACTCCGTCTTTGGTCCACGTAATAGATGGATCTGGTCTTGCAGATCGAACACGGCATCGCAACTGCAATTTTTTGCCAACACTCACATTTTTGGCTTTTATTTTCTTTAACTCCGGTTTTTTACCTGAAAAACGAAGGAAAGAAAAAACGTTTATCAAAAGTAAGGCCAAAGGAGTTCACATATTTTTTAAAAATAACTTTTGGCATCGTAACGATACATCCGCTACCGATAACACCTTTTAGAAGTCTGTGCAGAAATTACGTCTTGATTAAGCAAATGACAGTGATGCACATAAAACAGATAACCAAATTTTGTAGTAATAAACACGATATTAATTCATCATTTTTTCCTTGTCAATTAGCGGCTGTTGATGTAGCTAAGAGAGTTGAACGAACGAGTGTGAGGGAGACAGATATAAAAAGTTGAACAAATTGGTATGGGATTAACACAGGTGTAATTCTGCTAATAAGCAGAATCGTTTTGCTGATTTGTTACAGAAATTTTCATTTTTAAAATTCTTTATTCAAACTGACTTTGAATTGCATGACAGTTTTATTTTTAATCCCTCAAGACTTCTATAAAAGAGCAATATGACATTAGACACTGCACCTGATTAAGTTAAATGTTTGAAGAGTCTTGTCGAATTTCATTTTATGAATGAAGCTTACAACAACAAAAACCTGTTATAGAACAAAATATTTAACACCTGGTCTGTGATTAATTACAACACCTTGATTTAAATGTTATCATTTTTACTCAATTCCTCACCACAAGTATGCGTCTTCCTTTTATATAAGTGAATTACAATACTTCAACCTTTTTAACCACCAGCGTTTACTTATAATAAAAAAAATCTCTTCCTTCGATTAACTGATGACTCAAGATTTCGCCTCTCTAATCGAAATATATACCCTGTGTAAAGTGAATGACTGATGGACAGAATATAAATATCCAACAAAATTGAAAAAATATTATGATAGCAATTCGAGGATGAATTTTGATAATCTGTTGATTCAATTTGACTCGCTGAGTGATATTTCCTCAACATAAAAATGTCAACGTACTGCTTTCTCGAGTGTATTTATTCATTGACAATATGTGGAGCATTATGATTATTAACGCTCTTAAAATGCCACGACCCCCCGCTAACAGTAGAGAGAGAAAAAACCTCCTACATGAATTGCACAAGGTTTTGTGTGGACCATTTAGGTTTCATATTGTTCCAATCGATTTATCTATACTTATTTTTCATATTCTAATAAAATGGTTTTATCAACATTAGAATATGAACCCGGTCTTTTCGATGCAATGAGATTTGTCATTGTGATATTTTAATTAATAATGACACAAATACTTCTTCCATCTTGACATGGGCTTTTAATATTGGGGATAATTGGGACCTATGATAAAAATACATTATATATCGATAGATACTCAAAAGGACAACTGTAGTACAAAAATGCCACGCGCTGTTTGAAAAACGACCAAATTAACATATGTTCACCATATTTTATAGATTATCCCATCCTACTCATCTTGTATGTCCGCTTTTATAAAGAAATTGAAAACCGGTAACTGAGAAAGGTATGGCTGGACTAAAAAAAAATAAATAATAGAAAGACAGAAAAAAAACACAAGCCAGCTTTCCTCGCGGGGGTGTGTACCATACTAAAGCAATGTGTTTGTTTAAACACTGCCTTCTCTCTGCAATGCGAGGTTATTGTATCCTAAATGATGGGAGATAAAATTTCAAACATCTGCACACGACCAATGACATTTAATTTGGGATGGTAACATTCTATTAAGAGCAATTCAAAGGTGAAAAAAGGAAATCCTTTTTTTTCAAATTATTTATGGCTCGAATGCATTTTTTCTGAGGAGTTAGCCTGCAACGTTTTCTCAGATGATAAATTATGTTGTCACCTAACTATTACTTCTAATGACCATTTAAAACAATGACAACTGTGCTCATTGTGTCAAATATAGTAAAGAACTTATGCTTAGAAATCAACGAGATGAATCGGTAGGTCTTAAATAATTAACATTATTATTTTAAAAGTTTTATACATTGTATGTAGAACAGACCGGTTTTAGGCAAAGAATAATCTAAAGCGTTACTTTGAATCACGCCATCCATACCTTTCACTGTATTGCGCTTCTTTTTAATCCACTTTTTAGACGCAGCGTTTTTGCTCTTCTTTAGTTCCCCCATTATATACCAAACAGCAAGATGTGTCAGAAGAGTGTAAAAAAAGAACCAACAAGGTTTCTTTGCAGCAAAGTGCAGCAACGTCGAAAAAAAACCCACTTTATAAAAAGTGCAGCTAGATGCAACCCAGTCGAGAGTCCAACTCTAAATGCAGGCACCAAAGCCCAGTCCTTTAGTGTCTTTATGTTGGGGTAATGACTAGAAAATAGATTAGGTAAATATTTTTGCTTTGGTCGCAGACAGAGTATTGTGAACCGAGAATATAAGCCAAGAACAAGATTATAACAAGTAGTCGTCATTTTATTTCAAAATTCCGATTTAACTAGCCGCCAAATCTGCAGGTATTACGTTTGCCGGCTATTAAAGTAAATCCTCTTCTGTGCTTTGCAAGTTCATCCTGCCCTTCGTCCGTCAAAGCCATTCAAATAACCCCGTGTCGTATCCTTATTAATCTCTAGTAAACAACCATATAATCAAGAGATTTGAACTCCAGAAGAATATTCAAGAAGGGAACATCTTTAGAATTAAGGTTCTACATGTATTTAGTATCAAACTTGATAATTTCACGTGTTTTCTGTATTAATAAGATAGGGGTGGGGGTGGTAAAAAGGTTGAAAAGGGCAAATTTTATCTAGAAAAAATATATATTAATTTTTTCGCATAATTTTAAAAAAAATGCGATGTAGTGATACCTAAATCCATGATGCTGAAACAATTGTACTTTTTGTCCCAGAAATATCACTCAGAAGTAATTGAGATCAGCCATTCCACACGGGGGGATATAACGTAAAGTTCTTATTAAAACAGAACACTTTGTAGTAGGTGAAATGATTTCAACACTTCAAATGAAGAAAGTTTAAATCAAGACAAACAATAAATGTAAATGAATTAAAATAGTAGACCACAGACTATAACATCACTTCTCAAGCAAACACCCGAGTTATTTAAGAGAACCACGTAACTCAGACAAATAGCCAACAGCATTAGTTTTTACCTATGAAATAATAACATTATTAAAGCAGGCCTAAATCAGTAATTAGAATTGTTACCTTGGTCCAAATATTGATAAAAGTGGATATTTGTAGAGAAAACAATCCTGGCTGTAATCCTTTAAAAAGTTATGCTAACAGTTCTACTTTAGCTCGTCTCGTCATAATGAGGCAAAACGTTATTCTGTCTAACCCTTTCCACCCCTACCCGCACTTTCCTACCCAAAGCACCTGCCTCTGAATGGATACTTCAGGCTAAACCCTATCTTCAATTTGAAGGAAAAATGAAGATAAAAAGGGACAAGATTTTTATATTATATTGTTGTTATTAGTATTTGTTAATAGACTAAAGTATACAATGTTTTATTTTAAGAAACAACCCTTTTGTTGGTACTTTTGATTAAAAGACATATTTTGATTTAATTATGATATAGGAAAATTTTAGATTTTCAAATCACTTCAATTCTTTTATTTCATCTTACCTGTTGTCATTTTAAATGGTTCTTTCACAAATCAAAAGATTAAAACATGCAGCAGGCCAAAGAACAAGTAGTAATAAGATTTGTAGAAACAATCACACTTTGGCCATTCGATACACAGTTATGCTTGGTGTCCTTTAGCCGAGCAACAATGCTATGTTACCAGCAGATGGGAGAAAAAGAGGTGAAAATTGTGCAAGTCCTCGAAGTAAGTACTGTCATGATTTAGCTAATGTGTTCCTAATAACAGATGCCGATGAAATAAAAAATAGAAAGTAGCCTTTCTGCACTGAATGTCATTTACACGAATTAATTAATCATGTCTATGTACTTATCCATTTCATGGGGTTTTTTTTTTAAAAGTATATACATGTATTTGTTTAATTGTTGCATTTTTAACCATGATCTTTAAAAAAAATGAAATGCAAAAATAAATTGAAAAAGAAGATATACTGAAACAGGATGCCTAAAAATTAATTATCGCAGACCTGGCAGATTTGACAAAAACCAGATCGTTTTTAAATTTACAGTGTAATGAAAACCAAGCCATTTCCACGGGCGCAGGCCTGTAGTTTTCCCGATCTTAAATCAATTATTTCATTAATAATGAGATCGCCCAAAATCATGCTAAGTGCTTCTTTGATTCGTGTAAATTAGACGGTTTCGATCACTGTCTCTTTTTCCATGCACAAACGGCCTCAACCTACCGTTAGCCGATCTACTGAAACTGATTTGGTTAGAACAGCTCGGAGGCAAGCGGATGAATCAAAGCAGACTTGATGAAAAGAAAAACTAACTGACTTAATTACATTCATTAAGCTTTACTGGGTTAATTAATAAACAATCCTTTGTTTGATAAATTAAATCTCCTTTTTTCAAGGCCGCTAAATTAAAAAAAAATTGAAAGTGTTTGAAACAAAACTGCTCCGTAATGATACCCGCTTTTGCATGGTTATGAATTTGGAGAGCGCTGATGTGCGTTTAATCGTCTTCAAAAGATGCGAAGCATATAAAACTTCAGTGGTGTTTTGCAGTTTTCTTAGTGCAAGTTTTCAATTTTCTTGGCTAGAATTTTGATAGTAAAATTCTAGTACACACACAGCTTATTTGTTGGTTGTTTTTTTTTTTTTTTATTTTGACAAGTTTGAAAATCCTCAATCTACGTCAAGTCAATTAAAGATTCTCTAATGACATCAAAAATTTTCAACAAAAAGTCAGGGAAAAATCTCCTCAGACGATACAATGGCTAGTATTTTAATCCGAAAAGCTCTTATCAAGAATGTGTTTTCGACGCGCTCAGCAAAAGCATAATATAACTAATATTTTTCAACTTTAAGATTCATTTCTTAAAGATAACATTTAGTTTTAACCAATTTCAAAGTTATGCAAGAAAAAAAAATGATATGTTATTTCATCGAGGCTCAACAATAAAGTTTAGAATGTTAATAGTAAACATTTACTTCTGAACCCATGTGATGCTTTTCAGAACTACATACTTTGAGTTGACTTTTGTCTCGGCTAAAAGTAAACAAGGATCAATTTGTTTATTACATGGCCATCTGCTTCGCATATCTACTTACTGCACTATAAAATATCCTTGTAATTATTTTCGTGTTGTGCGAGAGTCTGACGTTATGGAGTTTATGTCTTTTTCGTGTATTGTTATATAAACAATGTACAATTTACATAGAAAGGGGTAAATGATAGCTTTGACTTTTTCTCACCATTCAATGCGGTGCTAAAATTAGACAGAAAATACTAAAAGACTGTTGACAGACTAATATCGGTTTGCTTAGTCAAAAATCGACAAATGTTAAAGAAGTGTCTACATCGCCAGTTTTGTATTTACATCAATATATCATACACAGAAATGAACTGTCGGGAGGAAGCAGAACTATTTTCTAAACTAAAGCATTTCATTAATAACATTTCACAAAAGAATATTGGAATTTTCATCCCAATTGCATAAACATTTAAAAGTCTTCGGCGATCCGCTTTTATGAATTCCCATTGTTACAAGCCCATCAAACACATTTAAAAATTAAAAAGCTATATCATTTAAAAAAAAAAAAAGTTTTTTCGTGGATTCATTGAAATCCGTTTCCGCTTCTGAGGTTTTCAAACCAAGAACACTTATAGACGATGCTAAATACATAAAATTCTTTCTAAGGTGTTAATATTGTAGATTGGATGGAATTAACATAATGCGTGCAATAGAAGTTTGTCGTTGTATAAACATTGTAAACAGCTAGGCAGATAAACTTCACAAACTTCACATACCAAAGCCATGAACTAACTTCTCAATAATTTACAAGAATGTCCCTGAAATAACATTTCATAATCACTTTTACAACTTAAGGACAAGTGTATCTGTGTCTACAATCGTTCTACCAGTGTTGAAGTGGTTGATGATTGGGAGGTGGGGGTGATTTAACACCTTGATTACACAATAGAGGACTTAACGGTATCACTGACCATTCAGGACATGGGATATAAAGAATTTACTGGCGTGGTGGCGAAGTGTCTAAGGGAAACTTTGTTTTGATTCAGTTTGTCAACAATCAAAATGAGCTGAAAATTCTATATCGATTAAAAGGACTTCAATTTGGCGTGGGTGTAAAAGAGCTGTCCAAAGGAATGTGACAGATTTACAAATGTCTATTCCATTCATGCGGCCCTGCCCTGCGAATGCATTGCTTGTATTGTAATTAACTTCTGCAGGTGAAAAATTCGAGGTCTGGATTTTGACAGTCGCAAAAAGAAAAAAATCTCCACCCACACTTCATCTAATAAAATCTTGTCATTGAAAATTTTATCAATCGGGGTTTATTGATCATTAGTCATTTTGGAAATACAGGTATGCAGGATTTAATGAAATAGTTGCATGACCTCTGTTACAGAGAAAAGAGATGCCATTCCACGCGTTTGGTGTTAGTGAGGGGGGAGGTACATGTATTTCCCTAGAGAGCATGTTACCCTTGTCAAAAACAATGACCCCCCGAAAAAATGATGTCTCAAGCCGCGCAGGTAGATGTTAACATGTAAAACAAGACATATAGACGGCCGGCAAGCAAACATTAATGTCCCCCATGATTTGGGTTTTCACCTTTTGATTTGAACTATCCGTCGTAAACGATTCCCCTTTTGAAACCAACTCGAGATGTTAAGATTCCGAGACGCTTTATCAACAGCGATTATCTACAGATGCACATGCAAAATGATAGTTGTAAACTTTCAGACATACCATCTGCAGTGAGGATTACAAATTAATCACGAACCACTCATTAAAAACAATGGTTTCAAGAGAGAGAAATGGGAGACTGATTTTATTGGTCGGTGATTTTTTCCTCCTTCTCTTAACCGGACGAGGTGAAATTAAGGAACTGGTTTTTGCAGAGATTGGTGTATTTACTTTGCAGATAGGGGCCTGCAGGATTTAACAAGTTTTACGCACTCTTACCACCAGCATGTGGTTCTCTCGGAGATTGCCCACATCTTGTCGATTTACCATCTGTCTTTAGCTCTTAAAAATGTAAAAATTCAAATATCCTAGAGAAACGAAATTTCAAATCTCTTATCTCGTTCAGAAAAATATCCTTAATCTTCTGGGACCCTTTTTTTTCAAAGATTAATGGCACACCTTTAAGCTAATAGTAATGGGCTTGACAGTGGCCAAGATTAACAGTTAAAAACCATGTATTTCATCTGGACAAATTCATGGGATGAAATATTGCACAACAGCATACAAATATAGGTAGATATGTACTTGAAATTGTAATCAAAATCACTGAAGTCGAACACAGATTTACATGTTCAAACGTCTCCACGTCTGATTTTTTTCTTTTCATAAGATATTTCTGCTGTGTGTATTGTATAAATATTCACGCTTTGAATAACTGAAAACAACTTTAAATGACACACACACACACATACATTCATGCAAGGTGTACATTTCTACCTGTCGACATCTTCTGCTTTAAATAAAAATTTACGCGTGTTAAAATCTGGAAGGTCAACAAACTTACCGCATGTCTTACAAGCTGCCTTTCTGATTAACCGTCCAGACTGTTTCGACACTGATACAGGAAACGCTGAAATTCTATAAAAAGTACTATTCTCAACCGTCACTTTTTTCAGAAAAAAGAAATATTTTTGGTTTGATTTTGTAATACTTGTCACACATTCACTATCAATATCTTTCTCCCCGAATTCTCCAATCGTTAATATTTGGGTTTTCTTGCCACCCGGTAATATACCGGCACCTTTCCTCACCCTCCGAATCGCTAGGGTCACATTATACCTCCCCTCATCGTTCGGGGGCATGGTTTTGGTCACTCTCCCTTCCACCACCGCCTCGGCTAAGTAAGCGCTAGAGGCTGGGTCCGTGAATTTAGTTCCACAAGTTTGGCACCACACGAAGAAAACACGTAGTAACAGTCCTAAGACAATGAATCGAATTTTGTATAACTTCATAGTTCGTTTCACTATAAAACTTCTCTATGTATATCGTCCATGCTCACTCACTGTACTGTTTACAATCTGACCTCCTTACAGCAAGACAGGTCTATTTTACCTGGGGAAAACCCCCTCAGTTTGTGACGTATTTTCCGTCGGTCCGCCTTTTTTGTTTAAACTAATTATCCAAATTAATAGACGTCAGTCAAATTTTCGAGCTTTTTCTCTTTTTCACTTCTTGCTTTCTCGGCTCGCTAAATTAGCGCAGTGGACTAATATGTGACTAATCAGGTTTTTATTCGCTCGCGCCACCGGTTGTTTGTTTTTATATAATATGATTCCAATATTTGTTTTGTTACCGTTGTTTACGGGCGATAGAAGCTTCGCTCTCTTTATATGTGACTTTTACTATTCAGTATCACATGAAGTTCCCGCACTGTCTTTGCGCTCGCTAATCCACTGAATGGTGTATCTCTCACTCAGCCTCATCGCTCTCTGCATTATCTTCAAACTTTTCCCCCCTAATATTTCGAACCACCTGTAAATTGGAGCAGAAGAGGGTTCTTACGGGGTTAACGGCTGGAAGTTTACAGGTATCAGTGGTACTTGATGCAGACTGAAACATCTCTCTCTCTCTCTCTCTCTCTCTCTCTCTCTCTCTCGTAATTTAATCTAGATATTCTAGATATTTAAAAAATGAAAATAAATCCTTGAAAACTTTTTAAAATCAAATTCACATCGCTTGAATTTTGAAAAAGCTCATTGTTAAGCACTAAAGAAAAACTTTCAAAGGGAAAAAACCCATAAATATGAAAAATTTAAATGCAATTAATTATTTCTATTCTGCGTTTCCGAAAATATTTCATTCAAAGTCATTCTCACGCCAGCTCTGCTTGAACAACATTATTGGTAACTGCGACAACGCATCAATATTTGGTCGTCTTCTTGTTCAAATAGTCCACAGGGAGGATAACGGCTTTAGTCTAATTCCACAAAACCCACAAAACCAAATCTCTTCACGATCCACCGATAAAAAGAACTTAAGGACAGTTTTTTCCTGAACTATGTCTAAATTTTTAATTTTTAAACAATGACACCAAAAATGTCTTTTTTACAAGCAAAAAACTTTTTGTTTACAAACAAGCATGGCGTTACCATATAAATTTCTGTTTGTTTAAAAATATTGATTTATCGAACATCTGTGTATTGCCTGATTCTACCTTAAAGGTTGCAATTGAATAGAAAATCAGTGTTTTTATTGTGCGACATGGATTCCAAATTTAAAATTATCAATAACTTTACAAATGTAGATCTATTACATTAAGAGTGCCTATGCATTAGACACTCTAGATTTGTAATATTAAACTGAAAAAGAGGAGGAACTGCATCCATTTTCTGTATTCGGCGCAGACATGATAATTACTTTATCGTATGTTTATTACAGGGTTTTAACTTTATGTGTCGCCATAGTTAAACTATGCATACGTATCGTAATGACTTCGCACAAAAATATATATATATTAACTGGAAGTGGACTGAAATTTTTTAAAGATTTGGTTTTATATATCCAACTCTTATTTGGTATCAATATTACCTTAACATATACTTATTTTATCAGTATTTTTTTTCTTTCTAAGGTTCAAGAAAATCATTTACCTAATCACCCTTAATTAGTGCGTGATTCTTTAAATGGACTTGCGTAATGACCGTGTGACGAATAAGAGGGAGATTAGCTTTTTTCTCCCTTCATGTCAATCCCAGTATCTGTAGCACTAATCCAAGAGGTGAAGAAAAGGGAAAGAAAGAGAGAAAAAAGTGATGCATGTAGAAAAACGATTAAGGAATGAATATTCTACAAGCCTAAGCGAAAATGACCGGAAAAGCATCGATCAGGCAAATCATTTAAGAAAACTGGCCGCTAAAAATATCCTGCGTTCAATTTTTATCAATCAGTCAATTGTGTACGTGAGATTAAATCAAACTTGATTCCTGTGTTTCCCCGATAGATCAAGAGTAGATGCGAATTAACTCCGCGGTCGCGCCAAATGATGTATGGTGTTTTGTAACATGGCGAAAAAAAAATCTTCGAAAATAGGATATCACGAAACGGGAAAAAGGCGTTTCCTCATCACAGTCCACGAAAGAAGACTGGGGGCAGCGCAATCATTTAGTTTAAATTTGTCAATAATCACCTCCTCAATAACGTTCAAACGAGGGTCTGAATTTTTTTTTCTTTACCAATAAGGTAGGAATTTGTCGGCAATAAATTACGATTGCACCTTGTGTATTTGATGGTTACACAAAACACGATTTTGTGAAATTTCGCCCTGTTACCTGGATTTTGTGCTCTCAACCTCTATGGGGCGTTGGTTGTTTGTCGAAGACATGGAAGGGTGGATGTTAAACTGCGAGCAAGTAATTTCATAGTCATCTGCTTTTTAGCAGGGTGTGAAGCGTATTCAACACGATGAGTATGTATGAAACACTAAAATTATTAAAGGGCTGAGGAAAATAAAATGGGTGTAGAACGAAGAAAAACTCGACCTATTTTTAAACAGGAGCCTAACTTTTCTAAACATTTATAACCGTACATATCTCTTTCTTTGATTGTTGTTTTTCTCCGTAAGGATAAATATAACCCCCTTTTGTATTAAACCAGGGCATCGACTTATAAATTGATATAGTTTACTGTCATATTCAGTATTTAAATTTATCAAAAATGACTAACCCACTGAATGAAAAAAGAAGGTTTTTATAAGATAATTCAAACGATTTCACTCGTCAGTGGTTAAATACTAATATATAGCCTCGTTTTTTCGATATACCACAGGTCGTTGAAATCAATGATCGTTAATCATTCAGACATATTGATATTGTGCTCTTGTCAATCTCTCCTTTCGATAGCAGCTGTTTGGATTCTAGACGAAATTTTTGGATCGCTTGTTGAATGATAAATCTGCTCTATTCAAACAATAAAAGGTTATTAGGACGCACGACGTTTTTATTGTCCACTGTTATTAGCATTTCGTGTTTTTTGTAATAGAAATAAATTCTTTGGTGTATCAGTATTTAGGGAAAATATTTATTTTTAATCCCGATCATTTCGGGCCCTGGAACTGCCATGGTCACCCTCTTCGTCTCACTACACGACGGCAATGAAGACCCTTTGGCAATACTCGACCTTTTTGTTTATACTAAAAACAACTTATATCCGAATGCATTATAATATTTACGGCTTTATCATGTACATCAAACGCCTGAGTACATGAAAAAGGCGACCATCCGTAAAAACTCTGTCCTTTTGGTACACAATAAAAACTACGCCATAGAATGACGTCAAGCTAGAAGGACCACGTGATCATCGCCTCAAACGTTATAAAACAATGAATGGATGGCTTATGGTAATTGACGAATATTTGATATTGCCTTTCGGGAATTGCACTGCTCAAACATCGTGATGGGATGAAATGTCATCTGGGTCTTCTAATTGACTGTATAGATAATTTTTTGGGGAGGTTTCCTAAAATATACTAAAAAAAGATTGCATTGATAGAATTTGCAAGTACACTTTGGGGGTCAGCATTTTCTCTTCTGGATGTGCACCGAAAAAGATAAAAATTTGCAAGCTTTGACATATATCTGCTCTCACTTTATTAACAAGAAAATCACTTTTCATAGTTGCGACGGAAGCGTTGAATAAAAAACCCCGAAATTTCTTCAACAGATGCGAAGTCTCAAAGGCAGAAGAATGCAAGGCCCTCAGATCGTGAATGCACAGATAAAAATTTGACAGGTACATGCTATCAAACACCTCACATAATGACCTTCTCCCTTTTTTGTTGTACATCTTTATCTACCGACCTCGGTTTACTTAATTAGGGGCTCGGTACTTGGTGAATATTTCCATTCACTAATTAAGCTGCAGAATTTCATACCCCACTTCAATAAAGAATCCCAAAAGATGATGACCACAGATTATACCGACCTCACCCAATTGTTCTGGATATTTTTTGTTTTAATGGGGAGGAACTTTATCTTATTTTCAGCAACGGAGTCAAGAGTATCCGAGGATTGAGCACCCAGAGGCGGCCCGTGACCCCGAACATGCGGAGGAACACACAGAAAGTCTTGCAGTAGTGAGGCCCCAGCTCGTGGCATATGTTATACACGTGCGGTCAAAAAGCAGCGCCGGCGAAAGCATGTGTTGAAACATATCATAATTTAATCAGGAAATGTGGAAAAAATCTACCTGTGGAACTATTTTAAGTGGATAATATGACCAGACAACACGAGCTATTCGGATTTTGCAGTTTAGCAATGATCAAGTACTTGATGCTAAATGGTTTTAATTTTTTTCCCATAAAAATCGTTTGATTAATTTGTGAAGTTCAACCTGCGGAATCATAGATAAAAAGTATGGTGTTATTAATGGTATCGGATATCAAATGCAGCAACATGAGAAATGTGGCAATACTAAAGAGAGAGCTAACACATGCTTTTGAAAATAAATTTCTTTTAAAATACTAGTAAACTCAGAGATTTGTTTAAAAAATGCTTTTAAAATAGGCGTAGCAAATTCTATCTGTACTAAACTGCAATATTTTTTGTGGTTTTAGCTTTCGGGCTTTTAGTCAGATCCAAAAACGTTGATTTTTTTAAAAAGGAAAGTGACTCTCAGATGTGTCGAATTCTTAGAAAATAAGACAACTACCAGAGATCGTGGAAAAGTGAAACGAACTATTTGAACTGTTAGAATTCGTGCAACTATTTGAGTCATGGGAAACCTTCCGATTGCAAGGCGAACGCAAGCAATCCCCCCATTATAAACCAAGTGATGAGATGGTCATAAATATTACATCAGACCACCTTGCTCATAAAGCGACTCAAGTACAGATATCATCCATTTTTATCAATGAAATTCTCCAAACTATCTTTCTTCCGTTGCATTTTTTATAATCCTCTTAGGCGGCTTCACAATTATCAAACTATCAAAATTAATGGTAATTTTATTTAAAAGTTTTCATGCAGTGTTGCTATTTTTGAAACGATAATTTTCAAAAGTTTAGATTTATTGATAACACGTAATTATTTCTTACAAAATTCTAATGCAATGTTGAGCTCTTAAACGGGGAAAACATTTTCATTCCGTTGCAAGTAGTACGTTTCACTAAACGTTCACCCGTCACAAATCTTCTTTGAATTATACTGAATTTGTCTCATTCAGAGAAAATCAGATTGCACAGGAAAAACTTTATTATCGTTAAGCTTTATTGAAAATCTTTAAGTTCGGAAAGCTTCAATTCTATTTTAATGCCCCCTGGTGCTTCCATCTTAAACCTTGTTCCCTCGTTCAGTTCATTTGATTCATAAAAATCAAACTTTAAAAATATATATTTAAAAAAAAAAAACCATGCATGCTCGCCCCAGCTTTTATGAGGTTATGGATGAAAATATCCTAGTTAGCTCAACAAAACAATAATTTTTATTGATCTGCTGCCGGCTTTATTCAGAAAGTTTATTTTATGAAATTCTTTCGTTGTTCCACAAGTAAAAATAAATCCGATTTCTATCTCGTTTTGAAATCATTTCATCAATAATTCTGACGTACTCGATGTAATTTAGGAGTCCTTGGCCATGCAAAGAATGCCTGCAGTTTATAATTGATTTTCGACCCCCCTCTAGGACAAGAGAACTCACCAGCAAGTTCATACAAATTCTAAAGCTTTATACTTCACAAATATTACGTTATAATTGATGAAGTTCATCTGCCACATAAAACAAATCCGAAGAAAGAAGACCATATGTTTCATGGGTTTCTTAGGTAAAATCTTGTTAAAATTTTCTTTCAAACTGTTTCATGTCTTTTTCTACCAACTTCTTCCCTTGCACACCCTTTTGGTATTAATCCAGACATTATGTGTACTCACTGTTCGCTGTTTTAATTAGTTTTTTTTCTTCTTTTTAATTAGTTTTTTGGATTAATATTTATTTTATAAATAATGGAGCGATATATAAAATATAACTGAATGAATCTTACATTTAATCTCCATCTTTTGTACATCCGAGAATCTGTGCAGCGTTTGCTCTTTGTCGCCCAACTAACTAAGCCCTTTATTTATAATTTCAAGAAAACGGGTTCTTTGCACACTACAGGGTTATTTTGTGGTGGTGGGTGGGTGTTGGGGGTGGTTGCAAATTCTATCATAACTCTGTGCTCCATCGCATTAATCCAAAATAAACTGAAATCATTTGACAATTATTTTTTTTTTAAAATATTGTTACAAAAAAAAGGATCTCTTCTTCGCCATCTTTTCTTATGTCTATATAAAACATAAGGTTCGAGATTCAATTTCTAGCAAGTTCCGTATCGTTACGTTGCGCACCGTATTTCAACATTCCTGAAGATCAAGTCGGTTGCATCAAGCAAGACACAGCACAGGTTTACATGACAGAGAGCAACGAGTGCGGCTGCGCAATATGAGATTTGCAATTTGTCGCTTGTTACATTTTACCTTATTATCTTCGAACCTTCTGCAGTTTTTCAAGGTTTTATTTTAATTTTTAGAGTAACCTTGACTTAAGCACTCTCAATACTCTCAAAAATCTTCCCTTGCCTTTTTTTTTTTTTTTTTTTTTTTTTTTTTTTTGCCAAAGCTGGCATAAAACTGTCTTTGCGCGGTTATTTTGAGATCCGAGGGGGTCAATGGCTTGCAGTTCACTGTGATCAAACGAAAATCCAATAGAGCAGAGAGTTATAATAGAATTTGCAACCAAAAAATATCAGCAGATATCCATCTATCTCATCTTGTTGGAATCCCAGATGCATAGATACTAGTACCTGCAACACGATCTTTGTAAGTTTTACCAAACAAAAGCCACACAATGGATCAATCATTGCAGGGTAGCTCATTAAATTATCAAATCTACAAATACGTTGATTGAATATACATATATAGAAACCATTATGATTCGTATGTTAATAGTCCTTAAGACGAAACAAACAATTTTGATCTTTTCGTTGATATTTGGTATTTTTATAGATTAATCGAACAAAATTTTACTATGGTAGACTAAAAGTTTTAGTTTTATTTTAGTTTCATTTTTATTTTAAACATTCCATCCGAAATCTAATTTTGTGCAAATGATAGAGAAAATCCCGACTATTTTCTCCGCATGCATATACATGTTGTGTATTGGGCGTTGAGTGATGGTTACTTCCTTATTAGTTATTAATATTTATATTCAATTCCCATTGTATCCATATAATAAACAAACGTCGTACAAATGGAGTTTGTCGAGTAAACAAGAATAGTTTATCCTTACTATAATTAAGAATTTCCAATAAAATTGATAATTTCGTCATCGATATTTACGACTTATTTCAAAATCACCTTTCGGCAGTCACATAAATCATCGCAAAAAATGCAGGAATGCTAACTATTTCTCTTCTGTAAATAAATGGCTCGAGTATTTTTACCAGCTTAACTTGCACTTTTTTGCATGCGACTGGGTAATTTTTCCAATTTCAGATTTTATTTGAAAGTGCTACAAATAATTCATATTACTCTGTCAAACTTTGTTTGCAGACAAAGTATATTTTTAAAGGTAAAAAATAATCAACTCTTTTTTTCTTTGTCTTAGACTAGTGTCAATTTGAGGTCTTATTTCATCATTTTATTTTTGACTTAAAATATCTTTTTAACAATATGTGATCCTTTTGTGGTCAAACATAATATGGTGTCTTTATCAACAGAACATTAAATTCGCGTTTTAAAAATAACATTATTTGATACGCATGCAATGAAATAATGTTAGGGCGTTTCTGATATCAAATTAATTTTGGAATACCAATGAGAGAGAGAGAGAGAGAGAGAGAGAGAGAGAGAGATTACTACATTTTTACACTTGAACAAGAAAATCCACTGGAGTCGGTACTTAAAAAAACTTATTTTTTTCTCTCTTGCGATGTCGCAAATTACAAAAACCACAAACATTCGCTCAATGTTTGTGCTAAACCGCATAGTAATCTATACACTTATCCCTTGCACGATCTTGGTAGTTCTGTTACATGCACGGAATGCGCATTTTCGCAAACTGCAGAAGATGCTTTTTTTTTTAAACATTGAGGAAATGCTATTATGTGAGCATATTTCCTCATATATTTTATTTGATGAATTTATATAAATCAAACTAGACAGTTTCGAAATCTTAATTTGTTTTAATTCATTGGAAACTTTCCCTTTACTATTCTAAAATTATTTTAATCGTTTAGTGTAAAGAAAAAAATTAATATAATTATTTTTAAAAGATATGTAACTAAATTTAGTAGTATTGTTACAACAAATATAAGACTTACATGATAAAAAAGTAAGTACATGTATCGAATAAAATAGTCAGCGAAGCACTAAGGAAATAACATATTAGTGATTTGTGTGTGGGTAATTGTGTGTTGTAAATTTCGCTCATGTTCATGTTTTATCTTCTTAAATCTAGAATTAGTATTAATTATTGACTAGCAACAATGTCCCAAGACCGCTTAGCACACCAATAAACAACAACTTACAACCAAGCTCAGCTGTCATTAAGAAAATAAGAAAAAGTTAATCCGTCTTAATCAGCCCTTAATCCTGTGGTCAGCGAACAGGTGGGGAGTACTTACTATAGAATTTTCTGGCAGGATCGGTTGGGTAACAGGAATAAGGCGATCCGATTTCTGCCCACTTGACCAGAGGTGAAACACGGCTGACCAACTTCAGAAACACCGGTCAATAAGTTCTAGTCTTATACCAAGAAATCGTATCGCATAGATATATAGTTCTCTTTTTTCTTTCTTCTCTTGAGCTTGCTTGACAACGGTGGCAAATTGCCGTTAAAGCTTAGGAACTGTTCCATATTTCAAATTGCTAAAATGGCTAGATCTACAGGTATTATATAACAATAAAAATATATTCAATTGAAGTAAGTATTTAAGTTTAAGGAATCACTTATACATGTAGCAACGCTGGATGCTTGAGTTATAAGAGTTGGATGGTGGTGGCCATTTTTAGCTCCTTGCGTTGACAAGCTATGTATCGAGCATAAAGAATAGAAATGTGTACTAAATAGTATTGTGTTGGTTTTTTTGTTGTTGCTTAAAATCATATAGATCTGATGGGTAAATTTTCGAGTATCTAACCTCCTTAATTGGAATATATATGTATATGGTATTTGCATTCTACTATACAATTTTATCGAGTCTTGGTATTTTTTTTTTTTTTTTTTTTTTGCCAGTTAAATATGAATTAAGATCTTCTATTGATACGGAAGTATGTTGAAGGGGTTTTAATGTGCATATTTTTTGTTGTACAATAAATGATTGCGAAGCGTAAAATCATGCATTTTATAACATGAATAGGATCTAAAATTATGAATTCGGTGAAAAATGACATAATTCTGTCGAAGAGATATCATTTTTTTTTTCAAACTACACAGCTAATCCAACTCATTAATACGCATGTACCTGTATTACTCACAGGTAATTCACAGGTAATAGAACTAAGAACCTAATGCTGTTTTACCTGGTGGTTCCCAACCACCCCCGCGCCCCAGGGACCAAGTTCTACAGGTGTGGGAAGAAAGAGTCACATTTAACCTTTTTTAAAACAGATGACACAAACATTATACACTACACTATCATTATATGCTAATTCCTCTTGTAGGCGTTAATGTTTTCAAAGCAGGAAAATCTTAACAAAAGGATCTATACAGCGTCGTTTAATATATGCAACTGCATATTATGCACTGTTTTTGTGCACTTAACTAAATATATCTGAAATTGGATCGCTCATAAAATCAACTTCCGTATGGACTTATCTGTAGTGAACTTATTGTTTCACTTACAGATATCCTGGAATGCATATGCATGGCAAGGTTGTTGACTCGTCCTGAGAGTTGGCCTCTTAAACCAGGATGTAAAATTTTTGGTTAAGGCTGACATATTAGGCTTCGACCTTTACTTCATGTTTCGTGCCCAACCTGTCAACAGAATTAGTTAATTGGTTCAACACATTACTTTGTTCACATTTGTTCACAGTAATAACTGTTTAAATTTCTTTTCAGTTTAAAGTAAGACATACACATAAAAAGGGATGTATATTAGTCTTTGATCCATTTTATTGAATAATTGTAATTTAATCACAGGGATTTTTAAACCTTGACATTTTTTGTTCAATCATGAAATGATCTTAGAACACCTTTTCGATCGCCGGAACTAGCGTTTCCACTTTGAGATCGAGGAAAGGTAAGTCTATGTCTTTGAAGAGGTTAACAAATCTATGAAACAGGCTGTGTACAATAAAAGAAAACTCAAGGCAACCAGGAAAGCAGCGAAAGAATGAATAAAACTTCAAAGGACATTTATCAGTCAATGTCGGAAGACAAACTCAGTATGTATAATAAGGGTTGAAGGATTTTCTTTTTATAAACTGAACCTTCCTGTTTTGCCAGCTATTTTGGCAGTATCATAATATACATTGCACAGTACTATACAGCTAACATTACAATATGGTGGAAAATATATACACTCTATGGATCGTCGAGGTTAAAAACAAAGAATTTTGATGTGCAAAAAACCATCCAAAAACATCTATCTTTGCAACACGAAGACAACATGGAAGGATTATCTACATACATGAATTATCCCAGACTTGCATATAGCAGACGACAGCTTCCAATGGCTTCAGATGATAAACGGTGGATTGCTTATCCTCTATCAAAGGTGAAGGCTATTGGCGAGTGTTTTATTAGATTATTATTTATGAATTATTACACCGAGTTGTTTGTTACCATAAGCTAAAAGAGATCAGACTTTGGTTGTTTTGATCCTGTTTGTCTGGCAGACCAGAGCGCTTAGAAAGGAAGGTATGTTTTTTGTGCACTAGAACTCATCTTCTGCCGCAAAAAAAAAAAAACACCTTGCGAACCTTACACGAGATGACAAAGATAAATGCTTTAATTACAATATGAGTTGATGCACAGATGATTGTAAAACAAACAAAAACTCGTTGAACCTTTTGTTAAAGACATTATATTCGAAGAAAGAGTGATGCACGGTACAATTCGTGCTTTCCAAATGTATACAACGAACCAGACTCTGTTGCCTGCTTTGCTTGAGATCACCTCAGATGAGCAATAGGAGCAATACGATTGTAAGGGGGTCTGTAGACAGTTTGTTATGTGTATAAGGGGTTCTTGACCGCAATGAATATCATAATGGTAGATCTGCGTATGTTAAGTTGTTGTTAGTCCCAAGTAATTGTTAGTCATCGTTTGCACAGTGCAAGCAGTAAGCCTCAGTATTTTACTATGTACAGTGACGTTCATACGATTGTAAACACGGGGTTAATATTTGAACCAATGAAATTGTTGATTGTTTTTAAAAAGGTGAAAGAGTAAGGATACTAGATATATTTTGAGAGAGAGAGAGAGAGAGAGAGAGAGAGAGAGAGAGAGAGAGAGAGAGAGAGAGAGAGAGATGAACGGCCTTAAGGTTCACGTGTACTGAAGAGCTTTTAACATTCCAAAGGATTTTCAAAACATGAAAAGTCGTTCGTAATATTTCGACATTACGCACACAGTTAAAAAGAAAAACATCATTCGTAAATACTCAGTCATCAAAAGAATACTGATTCAAACAGCCTAATTTCTTTATAATCATCATCATCGGTAATGTCTGACCTCCGTAGATATGTGTGTAATTTGGATTGCTATCACACAACAGTGAATCCTTATCATTAAACAGACGAAATAATTAAACACTTCAAAGATTTTAGAACGAAATCTACAGCTAATACACCGATGACCCGTGCCCCAACACGAGCAGGGGGTGATCTGGTTCCCGCCATTTCTAGGTAGCTTTCTTACTTATTCTGACAGGCGGTTGGGGGCAAAAATGCAGGAGAAAAAGGTGTTCTCTGACACAGGGGCCAAATTCTTTAATGCATTCTATTCATGAGTGCGTTGTCTCAAAATATTAAATATTGATACACTTACAATTTTACGATTGTCCCTTTTAATTCGAATGTTTGAGAGAGCGTAATCTTTCTGCATTTCTTTTAATTTACCACACATTTAGAATCTGCGCTTTGCAATGATAAAAGAATCCACATGGAAACCGACATTTCCGAAAGACGATAAGCTTCAATTAAACATTCACGAAATAACGTACAGCGGACGGCAAACTTCGAAATTCAGACCCTTTAGCTGACTATTCAAGATGAATAATACGGTATAACAATGTAAAGCCGTAAAATCCAATGATAACAAAAGTTCGAAAACTGCTTCATGCATTGGGAATAAGTCATGATTCCGAAGACTCTGGCAGAACCCCCATGGTAAACATGGACCATGTATGTTGTTATATATTTTATGCATTACTATGTACAGTAATTGTCATAGAAGAATGTGCAAGGTAGCCGTGCACCTAAAGACTTTTACTAGCAATAACAAATAATAAAATAATTCAATAACTAAGGATGCAAACTGATATATAGAGTTTTGCACAATAAATACAGATTTTAAGTCCGAAGTCTAAAGTCCATTCTCTTTGTAAGCTTTTTCGCAAATGCCCATTACTAGGATTGACCAGCGCAATGATAAAGCAGTATTGAGGGGTTTTTTTTATGAATGGCGGATGCCAAGTACTGTATTCATTCACACGGCGCCATGTTATCCCACAGTTACAGACCACGTCTCCATTTTGACACACTACTTGGGATAGACTATACATGAGTGGTCCTTTTTTTTATTCTGGTCAAGTGATTAGGTTGGTCATTTTGATCGACATGGCTTAAGTGATGTGGTTAACCGCGGAGCACTATGTCACCACGCGGATGTTTACAAGCTGCTAATCGGTCAGCGATGTGAGACCTATTACATATGTAGCACCAATATTGAAGCCTTTCGTATTTATCTCCGATTTGTTTTGGGTCTTATTAATCTTAAAGATAAAAAGTACTGTTCAGTAATGTTTAGTTAAAAAAGTTAATTTTTTAGTTGTTCTAAAGCTGAGTGTACTTATAAAGAGTGAACGATATGAGTTCGAAGTTTTTTGGGGGTCATTTTTTTTATTGGGTTAAGAATTCTTTTAAGTAAAATGGGGAACCTGATTGGTGCATTCTGATTCGATACGTTTTAATATATCAACATCCGTCCTCAGGAAATAGAGAAAAACTTATAATCAACGCCATCATAAAGTACAAAGGAAAAAAAATCACCATTAATTTGCATGACTGCAGTTACGTATCACTATTTCCTCTCGATTTTACGCTTTTCGTATTTTGCTGGTAATGTAGAATTTTCTGATTCCCTTTTATGGTATGATTTAGATGTTTGCACATTTTCGTCAAATAGAATACCCCCCACCCCCAACCCCCAACCCCCCCCCCCAAAAAAAAAACGAACATAGATTTATTCAAGTTGAGTGTCGATTTTGAAAAAGCATGCGCGCATCTAGAAGGTGAAGGGGTTTCTAAAATTTACAAAGTAAAATTTCCGAGAATTTGCTTCAAACCCCCCCTCCCCCCCGGCAAACTCAAATATCCTTCAGACCCCCACTCCACCCCACCCCCGATTTTTTTTTTATCCGCGCATGAAAAGGGCAATATTGCTGTAAAAAAAACCCATATACTGGTGTAATGCTTTAGTTTTATAAATATTTAGAAATTGACTTTCCGTGATAGATATTTTCAATTTTCTTTATCCTTTCTGCACGAAATCTCATTAAGAGTTACGATCAGGTTTTTTGTTTTTTTTTAAATAATAATTCCTCTGATTAGCAATGAAAGGTTTCATTCATCTTTCGTTATTTTTTAAATACACGTGCAATAGTGCTGAGATACCTTCTTTTTGTATTTTTTGTATATCTCTGTCTGTGGCCTCCGATTTGACAGACAGTTGGCTGTTTTGCACTAAGTTAAAACAACTTTGTTATCAGTTTGTTTTAAATGGTACAAGTGTCTTGAAAACAAGTGTAAACAAAGCCCTTTTAAAAGGTTTTCCAAGACTTTGAAAAATTTAGAAGATTTGGTTTTAACACACTTTGTGTATGCAAAATCATCTTAAAAATTTGTACTTCGTTAAAAACCCCTCGCAATAAAAGTTCCGCATTTTATCAGTCAGTTTAGTGTCATAATTAGAAAAAAATAAAACAAGATAATTTAAAAAAGAATTAAAACAGGTAAAAAATTATGACATTATGTATTAATCCTTTTTTTAAATAAAGTTAAGATACATTATAACTATAATATATATATAAATATCATATACAATTTATCTTATAAAAATAATACATGTATATTATGAGTAAAATATTAATCATGTAAAAACAGTGGGTTTTAGTCGCCAACTTCTTCAAGGAATAGTAATCTCTCTTTCAGGTTCTTCAGATCGTTTTCAATTCACAGGTTTGAATCCCAGATGGTACAATGTAAAGATTAACTAACTTTAAGACTGGCTTTGACTGTATGGTCATCAGGATCATGTCGTCAAAACTCAGCCGGGGTCCCATTGTCATGTTGTGAATTTTGAAATTACCGCCACCCAGTAAATTAAAAATTCACAACATGACATCATACTGAAAAATTTCGACCAAATACATGCCCTCGCCCCCAATGTATGATGATCATGAGTACGATGTTGAATGTTTCAAAAGGAGGCTGGTCAATACAGACACTGCAAGTAACGTTACAAAAAAACCCCCCACAGAAGTATGGACCTCGAAGAGACGTTTAACAAAATTAATACATCAATCATAATGATAATATATATCACGTGTGCCGCGGTCATCGGCAATATTTTGTACTCAGAGAATTTTCAAAGTGCACTTATACATAGCCAAAGGATTTTAATAACGGCTGGATATTTGATTTTTAAGGTCGCTTACTTCAGCATTTTTGAAATTAAGTCTAAGAAATAAAATATTTATGGTTAAATAATCGAGTTTATCTATTAAAAGTATTGTCTAGCATTGGAACCATTATTTTGAGTGAATCACCAATTTGCTACCATCGCGGTGTATCATATTCTAACGTAAAGTCCGTGTGCACTTACGCTGAATCGAGACGAATTGAAAACCGAGGATTCATTTTCATTTTCCTGAGTCGCAAAATGACAAAGCCATTGTTAGCATTTATTTTCCTGATTGTAGAATTATGGTTTCACTGCATATAACTAATCACTGTTAATAAGCTTCTGCTTAACTTATTATGACTCACTTTAATTGCCCATTCAATTTGAACAAATGATAATTTTTTTGGCTACGGATCAACCAGAAAATGAAAGTATTTCAAGGCAAGACAGAAAATATGATTTGCTCTGGCTAATAAGATCCATGTTTCATTAATTAAATAAACATTTCATCCTCGTTAACATGAATTCGGCGATATCTCTTTCGGGTTTTCTTTACTTTATGTATATTGCTTACATGATTGGCTTCGAGGAAAAAAAACTAGGGTAAAATCCACGTAAATCACAATAAAGAGAGCTTCTGCATGATCTCTGTTTATTCTTCTTAAGCCAAACAGAATAAACATGAAAAAGAGGAGAAAACTTAGATTTCGGTCATGTTTTGACTTTACCATGAAATCGGTCGAGTCTTAAAAAATATTGTTTCATGGTTCTGTACCTGATAACTGGGGGTAAAGAAAAATAACCTTGACCTTTATTGATAAGTAATCGAAGGGTTCTGATTTCCACGCCAACTGCATATCACGCATGCACGCGAATGTGTTTGGACAACCTGTTCGCATAAGTATTCCAAACAAGCAATTTAATCCGACATGCATTCGTCGTCAGTATAGTTGTACGGTTTGATTTTCTTCATCATTACTAGGAACAGCTCCAGGACATTATTTATAACTTTAGTTGATCATTTTCCTACATCAAAGTGGCTTCTTTTACTTCGTATAAAAAAGTCTCCCACGTGAGGTTGGCAAAAAATTGTAACGATTATCGTATATTTGTAAAGAAATCACGCAAAGCTAATGGCATGTTTGGAAATCATAAGATACTTTCATCTTTATTGTCTGAAGTTTTCGGTTTTCTCATTGTATTTTTAAGCTGACAAGATTCATGCTAATCCCAAGGCAATGACAGAAGAAAAACTTGTATTTTCGTTATTACTCTATGTTTATGACTCACAAACTAAGATTCATATCTAGTGTTACAAAATCCGGTAAACGACCAAAATGCTGAGACAGCGAAAAAAAATTCTGTTCTAATTAATTAATATAATTAGCATTTCCCTAATCTCCCATCACTGTCTATCTAATTTAATTATGTCTCTTGATCTGCTAGTTTCTGACAAGAAAGATTGATGGCTCATATACATAAAAACAAACCTCCATTCTGGCATCTTAAAAGACAGGGCGGACTCGCTATTTTGGTATGACCATTTCGGAATTTCGATCCGTGCGGGTAGAAAATCATTCGCCCAAGTCTTTGACTTTCTAGCCAACGGAAGCTTTTGCTTGTAAATTACAACATAATATGACAACTTTTATTGCCTTAATGAAAGAGCAAAAAGCATTTGGCATTTCAGTTTGCAGAGCGATATTTCGACTAAGGAGGGAATCTCCAGACACCTATGAGAGCAAGTGCATTGAGTGATTTACAATTAGGGTTTGAGCGAAATGTGTAATGGTGCTCACTTTTAAACTGAGGGCGTTTGGGATATATCGATAAAACTCTTCAAACACCCTTCAAACACGCAGAAAGGGAGCATGATTTATAGAAAATGTTAGAGGTTTAAGGTTCGCGGCTTCTCGTAAATTAAAATAAAAATGGAAAAAGTAAAGAAATTTATTAAACTGTTTTATAACGATGTCTGACAAGAAAATTCTTCATTTCTCTTGAACTTGAAAGGTTCAAAATTTTGAAAATGTTTAACTTATTTTAAGGTGTAGCAATAAAAGGAAGATGGAGGTCGAAATCAATTTGGGATAATTTCGGCTTGTTGAGGATTTTTTTAAAACTTAATATCAAATAATAAGTGTATATTCATTATTAATATCTAAGTCCGGGCAGCCTTATTACTTTACTGACAATTATCAGTGACATAAAGGTTAAATGTTGTATCTGTCTAATAATGACGATTAATTGTTTTTGTTTATTTAGACGTATGTAATATTCCATTTTTTTGTCTTGTATCAGTTTCATTCCTATTAGGAAAGAGTATATGAAATTAAACATATAAGTAATCCTGTTAAATATATAAATAAACCGATATACTAGTAAGAGTTGATGTATATATATACAAAAATGTGTTTAGATACTAGTGGTTGTACCCTCGGACTGATACATCCAATTTGCACGTGCCTTTGAAATAATTGAGAAAAAAAACCCTGTATGAATGGCTTTCAAAAAGAAATAACTTTTTATATTTTATGAGAGAAAGCCTTCGTGTCCTGTTATATTTACTAATGCTCTTTACTAAACGTTTGAAAGACAAATTTTCTCACTTCATCTCATTTAAAAACGTATTGTTAAAAATCGTGACCAGCTTCTCAAAGGGTGGGGTAAATACCTAGAGTACACACACGGGTTTTTGGTTTTGTTTTGTTTTTTTATTTTTCTCTTTAAAAAAAAACTGTTCAAAAAACACTACAATAAAGATATCGTATCATAAGTTTTGAATTTACTGGGTGGTGTAAATTTACTGTATGACAACCAACTATGATATTGGTATATTTAAGTGAAAAAAAAATGATTTATATTTTTAAGGTGTCAATACGTTTTTTTTTCTCTTTCAAGAACGCCGATTTAAAGACAATTGTAAAGAAGATGCTAAACTTTAAAAAAAACCCACCTATATATCTACTTCAAATGAGATGGTAGATAAAATATTGTCCATGTTAACAGTTTGTACAGATTGATGCATGTCAGTATACAAATTCGTGATATGAGAGAGACATTTTTTGTCTTTGATTTAAATGATATCACCAGATATTCATCAACGAATAGTTAACTTAAAGTTTGGTTTTTTTTTTCCGTACAGGTGGTAGTCTTCAAATTTTATAGAAGATGGAATTATTTTCTGAGCCTTCTTTTTTCATCATAATTACCTGTAGTTTTTAATGGTGGTTGTGTATATCGGTTGTGTTTTGATGTTTTGGCCAAAAAGTCTTGTCACTGTTATATGGTTTCTCTGGGCACCTGTTAGTTTTAGAAGCGTTATTATTGAGAACCCCATTATAATCAGACGTCATATTCCATCCAACCGGAAATCCTTTTGTCTCTCCATTCAATTGCATCGCGACAACGTTTCACAAAGTGAAAAGGTTTATCCGACGCAATGGAACCAACAAAGTCAAACGAATAGAAGGAATTATAAGCATTTATCAATAAATAATTGCTCTTTTTCAAAAAAAAAAATAATAATTAATAAATGACGCATGAAAGACAGACACAAAATATTGAAATATGAAATGTACTTTTTATTAATAAATTCTGGTATTTTTATATACTTTCAACTTCTACGCAAATCTACTCAGTATTTGCCAGTACTATCAGTCACCCCATGCCAATCCTGTATCAATTTTATGGCTAATTCCATGATATTGTGCGTTATGTAAAAGGTGCGACGGAGAGATTGCTTCATCATTTTGTATTCATATTTCCTCTTTGATTTTGTATTTGTTTCATAAACTGGTTCATTCATAGTCTCGATATTAATATTTGATACTCATTCTTTGCTATCAGGTTAATGATAGAGTCAAAAATCGTTTAAAGGCTCCCACGTGGAAAAGATGAATCTGCCAGGGTAGCCACTTACAGCAAGTGTATCAAAATCTAAAATTCCCCTATTACTTTTGATGCTTTTTGCCATTCATCATATAACCTTTCACTTCTGTTTGAAATATGTGGTTCAATGGTATATAATTTAAAGTTGATATAATGTAAAGTTTACATAGCAAAATATAAAGTGTGCCTATGAGAGAGAGAGAGAGAGAGAGAGAGAGAGAGAGAGAGAGAGAGAGAGAGAACGGAGAAAAGAGATATAAAAATCGTTATGGAAGTAGGCGTTTTCTTGAGGCAATCCTGGTGAAGAGTTAGGTCCGTCGCAGATTGCAATTCATATCCCTGCCAATCTGTCCAAAAATATCAATCTATTGATACATATTTACTGAGCAAATGAAGCTGTTTTTGGCAAATTGTCTCGTCATTTTATGGAATTAATTATGCCGTCAGTAAATAAACACAATTTCCATTATCTCGAAATAGAGACTAATTATCTCATTTTGAATCCCTTCGTCAATAAATCAGCATTCCAGTAGAGAAATCTGAGATCTCGTGGTCAGACGCAAAAGTGTTAGACCAAAGTTCCCGTTTATTGTTTTCGTCGTGTACCTTTACGAGGTATCATGCCATCTGTTTGAAATAGATAGGAGGGTACAGGATCCAATATTAAGATCCAAATCGAGATAGGAAATGACGTCATTAAATTTTGTTGAAATCCTTGTAAGTTTTTCAGAATATATTTACACTGACAACACAAATTGAAGAGGATATTAGGGCTTTCTAAAAGTGGCTGTCCTGTGTAGAATTAGAATATTTTCGTCATGTTCAATGTTCTAACATAACCCTCTCTATTCACCCAAAGCCTTACTGTCTGGTGTATATGGGAATTTTATGCCTTGTCTATCTATTAAAACCCGCGAACTATTGCAGTTTTACGGAAGTCTATCGACAAAAGATTCTTCCCAAGATATTCTCGACTGTCTTTTGCGTCGATTTCAATTTGGTGGTCGTGCCATGAAAAAGACAAAATTATAATTAGGTTGTCACGGACTTGAAAAAAATAAAATAACAAAGATTAAAAGAATTCCAATGCTGTAGAATAAGAAAAAGCCTTCAAAGCGTTATTCCTTCAAAACCCAAACTGTAAAATATTGAAGATTGCTAGAAAGGTCAACGTTTTTTTAGACAAACTACGCCAGGAGGCATCAAGTTTGATAAGCAAGTTGAAGTTGTTGGATTATTTGATCCGTGTTTTTTGACGCTCATAGACTAATTGACCGGACAAGGACGACAAAGGTAGTACTTTAAAAGAGCGAGTTCATTTTCCTATGAAGACTCCTAGCCTTCGTCTGAGTATGAGGGATATAAAGAAAAGATAGTTCCGACATTTATGCGTGCGTTCCACTGAGCTCCGTAATAACCCCTTACCGATATGAAACAAATAGTTACAATCGTAGATGGTGTAACCTATTGTTTCAAGATGCGGTGAGATGATGAAATAATTATTTGTAAATAGTAACCAAAAAGTTGAGTCTACGATTCTAAAATAAGACACAGACAGACAGATCTTACTTTGTACTTGGTGATAATTTTTATTAAGTCGATAACATCTAAAGTCTTTGTACCTATGCTATATTCTACGTGCCTACCTAGTCTACTGATGACGTCATCAAAAAAGCGTGGGTAGCTGGACGCTGTGGAAATAATAAAACAAGTGATACCTGCTTACACTTTTTCATAAAAATTATTATAATTCATTTATTACTCCCGACGTTTTGTTTACAACAATCACTGATATTTTTCACTAGCCTTTACCTATTAAAGTATACTTATTACGTTTTCTGCATTTATTTATATATTGGATATTTTCTTAAGCTTATAAAAGTTACTTTAATGAATACTTGAGATGATATTAGAAAATCTATAAGTACATGTATTTTGTATGAGTTTTTTTAATTGTGCAATAGCTTCAAACGAAGACATTTGCTTTAAAACAGTTTGACTTAACTATTTGAAAAAAGCAAAAATGTGATTCACTACATTTTAAACATCTTTGCTATTCATTTGCCTTGAAATAAAGCCATCAAATAAAGTTTAACCACGCGTTCCTCTGCAACTATCAAAGCATTAAGAGTTATAAAGTACGATTTCCGTAATTATCCGAAGAGTACAATTTATAATGTGATGTCGATGCCGTTTGACGGTGTTTAATTAGCTTGTTCGTAATTTAGGAAATCCGTTTTCCCAATGTTAGTATAGACTAGAAATGTGCCGGTGTCTGTTGATAATGGCACTTTGTACACTGATCAAGACATACAAATTGATTCATGTCGATGTTGCTTAGTATATTTTTTAATATAACTTATAGTTCTCTGCTGGATGACTTTTGTAATGGATTCAGGACTCCCGTCTTGTTTTGTGCTGTCTATCAAGAGCTAGACAGTGGGGTTTCTAATACATCATCTAAAGTTGAGTTTGAAGTTATAACAAAGTCCTGAAACGTAGGGACTGAATGGCTTTTGTAACTTTCACAATAAACTAAGTAATTTATTGATTATTGTCATTTAGAGACCATTAAATGACTTGCAATGCCAAGTAGTAAAATCTTGCATCCCACTCAAATTCATGCAGTTTGATCGATTGTAAACTTCATTTATTTAGTTAAAATGAAACGTACAACTAAGAGATACATTATAAATATACACTTATTTCAAAAAAAAATTTGTCTTTCCTGTGGTGTTGTCATTTCGCAACGTTAAACTTTCTGATATGCATGCATGTATAATAAATATATTCACGTACGCTTTTCCTGGTTGTAAAAGTATTTGAAAAGCAAAAATTCATGAAAATATAATGTTTTTTTTCAATAATATTTACCTCCATGATTTTAATTTTATGATCATATTTTCAGCATCGCATTCAATAAGCGCATTCAGTACGTTGATACATTTACAATAAGTCGTTCCTAAAAGGACCTACGTGACATTATATTACAGATAATCATCAGGAAATTCAGTTTTATCATCCTAATCCTTGTTCTGTACTTTAACACTTACAGCTCACTAAACAATATCTGCTTTGAATTATGCTTTAATTTCGTAAATTTCGTCAGACGCCCTCTTTCCGTTCTTCGGGCTCTGCGTAGAAACAGCCACTACAATACTAAAACATAATGAAACTCACTCATGTGTTTGAATTGTAATCACTATTTTTTTCTCTGAGTATTTCCTTGAAAATTAGCCCCCACACTGTCACGATTTGTTTGAAAAAGGGTAGCCTATCAATCAGTAGGAGTTATACTGGTATGTATACTAGATATCCGACCGGCGAATGAGACCACTCATCTTCAATATTTGATGACTTAATCGGATGATATTCGTATCGGTCAATAAAGGGTTTTATTTCTACGAATTGAATGAGTGTTTTTATATAGATAACCTTAACACTTAAATATGGAGAGTGGTTGTGTGGTAATGTTAAGTGACGAACATGAGAGACAATGCAGATGTTAGGGGAGATAATTTGAGTATATTTCGTTAATGATCTCCTATGAGCCAATGACCGATCTACATGTATATTGATAAGTGTGGGCGGGCAATAGGGATGACTTTCCAAAAAAAGCAAACCCATAAATGATTAAAATTTAATTCATTGTAGTTTGCATTCGATTGCCTCTAACCATGATTGGTTATCAAATATATCCAGCACATGACTTCAACCTTTGTGACCAATATACATTATTTTCTACATACTGAATTAAAATTCTCTCTCTCTCTCCCTCTCTCTCTCTCTCTCTCTCTCTCGTTCGGGGTTTGCAATGTAATTAGATTGACTATTTATAAAGAATACTTTTGAAATGCAAAAATCTAGATCTTTTTTCTTCCTTTGAAGACATTCAAACTCTCTACTCTGTACAGAATAAAATAAACAACGTCGAATTCAAAAACCAACTACTTCTAGCGAATTCAATGTTCTCAATAAATCTTTGAATTCTACTTTGCACGAGGTCTGCTACTTGTGCGAATCGTGATCATTCTACTATTTGCTAATATCACCATATACAAACGATTGTATGGCAACTCGATAATGTCTGGCCTGACCGGAAGATATTAGTTACAATAAAAATCGGAAAATCAATGCTCTTTTATTTGACAACGTATCATTACCATTCCTCATCCCAGACGATCCAATATACCATTCAACAGAATCAAAACTTGGTTCAGTACTGGAAGAGAATATTATTATTCGAATTTAGGTTACAACGCCCCTAGCTCGGGTCTTATTAACACATCAAAGTTCTGTCTGCAAATCAGAGAGCGTTTCCGACGGCGAGGTGTCCTTACCGACGGGTTTACGTCATTTTCCGCCATCTTGAACTGGTTCGCGCGCTATGGTTCCATGGGGGTATATTTTGGCCGCCTCTTCTCTGAGTCTTTGAGCATGTTCTTACAATTAACTGACAATGGTTCGATTAACACGTTGTTTTTTTTTTTTGAAGTGTACGGAGTACACGGATGATTCACAATATATTATCACGTGCTACAGTGGCTAAGCCGAGACTGTAACACTAATTCGCTCGAAGAACGCCGCTAATTGGCTAATTCCTCTCTAATTCCGCTAGACTGTGTTTTAGAACAGGTTTCGTTCTGGTTAGTCGATATTTGTACACCACTTAGAATCATTTGTAATTTAACAAGTTTATTGATGATGCACAAACACCTGATGCACGAACGGCAGATGCTGCAGCTCTGACTAACTGCAGTGTTAATGCAAGGTGATGCTGCAACGTCATCTTGCGCAGAGTTTGAAATATATTAATTGCATTTAATTCCTTAAATCATGTCACATTGACCGTAGGGGATGGTTTAGATGTCAATTTATGTATCAGAAAAGAATAATATGTCATTTTTACGTAAATTTATGGATGCGGGTTTTCCAATGGCTAAAAGTCGTCATATTTTTTTTCGTTTATTTAAAAAAAAATATTGTAAAAATAAAACTACATTGTAAATATTTCATTTTCAAATTTATTGGATGGTTTAGAAACAGCTTTTGATGGGTTTTTTTCCTAAAATTTTTACATTTTAAGTTTCAAGTTCAAACAGAACTTGTACATGTACATATCAAACCCTGCACATTAATTAAAACGACGATACATAATTTACATTCATACTGATTTCCTTTTGTGCATACTTGTAAATTCATTTTTTGTTCATTGCATTTCTTTTTCGTATTGTTTCTTTTTCATAGAAAATTGTGTGATTTTATCAAAATCTTGAAATTTATTTTGAGAGGATTTTGAATTATGTAAATTGTTCAAAGTTTAGCTCCAATGAGGCGATACTGGGTTTTTCAGGGCAAATATGCAAATATAGTAGAGTGTCAAATGTAAAATGCAAAGTGTGCGAAATATTTTTTAAAAAAACACGTTTGCATCAGAATACCCGGCATGGTGCAGCAAGCAGTCATTATTTTAAATAGTTGTAATATCTGCACCAATTATTCACAAAGTGCACAGGGTTTAAAATAGAATGTATATGTGTTCCGTACCCATTTCTCAATTACACGGTCGCCAAAATAACGCGGTGCCATAATGTCAAAGTACTGCACGTTCTAATTGTGGAATCCGCCATTACTGGATCAGCGTTTATGGTTTTGCTAATTAGCGACGCAGTAACAGTTACAGAAGATAAAAACGGTCAATCTTTAAGAACTTTTTGACTAATGACAAAAATTTGCCAATAGTTGCCATATTCTGAATGTTTACACAAGTAGGAGAGCAACGGAACGGAAACCTTATGCATGTACATGTATCATTTAAACTCTCTCTCTCTCTCTTTCTCTCTCTCTCATACACACGCGCGCGCGCTTGCGCAACACTGATAATATATAGAAATTTTTAAAAATATAGACAGATAAAGCGCGATAACTGAGTCATATTTATTTACATTTTATGTATATTCATATTTATATCATCACTGTGTGATCAAGGATGGGGTAATTGGAAAAAGTAATTGTATTTGAGCGTATTTAATTACATTTTTCAAAGTAATTGGAAGTAAATTGTAATTGAATTTTTTTTGGTTATTTTTTTTGTTTTTGTTTTTGTTTTTGTTTTTTTGTTATCACCTCTCAGAAATATGTACCTCCTTGTTAAAATTAATGACAATCATGAAATTTGCAAAACATTTGGGTTTTTTTTCTCTAAAAATAATTATCAATTTTGGGTAAAGTAAACATTATTTAACCATATCACATCAATATTTTTGCGCAAATTGTTTTTTAAAAAAGTTCGCTTTGTGTGCCTGACATTGCAGAACACAATACGAAAACATGCAATGCATGTGCCATTTTAATTACATGTATTTTTATGGAGTCAAACCTATATAATGGTATTTATTCTATACAATGACATCTTTGAAAAAAGCTTTCGCACAACTAACAACTCGTCAAGAACTCGTGCAAGTTTCGACTACACTCGCCTGAGTTCGTACATTCTCGTAGAAAATCCTTCGATTCTGGAGAAAGTGTCGTACACACATCGTACAGATGTTGCCTAAAACTCGTGTTAAAAATAAACTATCGTCCAAATCTTGTGTCAGTGTGGAAGGAAACTCGAGCAGAAATCGAAGTGAGGTCCCTGCCATAAAAAACCATTGCAAACTTGCGAAGTATGTTAAGAAATAATTTAATTTGTCATTTATATTCTTCCCCCTTTTTCGAGCTGCAAGTTGCTAGCTAACAACTATACATTCTCAAATTAATATTGGTTGTGCAATGAAGCAAATGAACTCAAAACCGTAAAAACATAATACGCATTGCTGTTTATACAGTCGTGTATTTGGTTTTTTTTTCATTTTTTTCAAGAGGAACATTTTTCAAAATAAACAAAATACAAATCGTACATAGGCATGCAGGAAAAAGGTAGTAAAATGGACGTAACACAGAAATAACATTTTAAATAATATTAAGGGGGACCGACTGCATCGAAAATATTTGAAATTATCACGTACAATTTTTGCCAGATATTTAGAATTATGATTTGACATGAATTATCTATAAGATAAAATGTATGACCTATAGAAAATCACTTAAGTAATTTTCCTTTATAAAACTGATTCTTCTACCGTCTATGTATATAGTTTGAAGCGGAGGTTGACAATGGTTTTCTCGGGGTGTCAATTTCAACTGTTACTTTCCCAAACAGGCACTGTTTATTTTATTATACTGAATGTCTTAATTTTAGATAAAATTTTACTGCGTTTATGTAGAAATGACGTGAATTTAACGGCGAACCGTACGCGCATAATTTAAGCGCATGTAACAATTCGTTCTATCGGCCCGTTGCCAAGCGTGTTGCTAATGCTGAAAGTAAGAGAACGGATTGTCAACTGCGTCTAAACCAATCAGATTTCAGTATTTAACATGAAAGTATAATAAAAAACATTGTTAACTTCTTTGATGTGTCTTACTTTTTAAAGAATATCTTTGTATGAAATAATTTAAATTCTATAGGTTTGGGTTATTTTATTGCAGAAAGTATCAAACGGGGTCCTAAATACTGTGAAATAATTTAATTTAAACATATTTTATTAAAAAATTCAAATAGATTGGGTAACAGGTAAAGATTATGTAAACCCTCTCCAAAATACAAAGTCAAGTAGTGGTGTTAAAAAATATTTCTATAGAATATAGTATTGCTAGTTTACAGAGTAAAAATATTAATATTTTGTGTACATGTATCAGAAAAGGGAAGACTGAATATTAACTAATTGTCTTAATTTTTACGATATGTAAATTGTAAGACAAGTTGTTGGTTAATATGTGCATTCACACCTACATTTACAAACCCACCACCCTTATTCATACTCAAAGACATACAAACAAAATAATGAAGTTTTCATGATCCAGCCCATTTGAAAAGAACAATAATTAAAAAGAGTAATAAATAAGTAAATATATAATAACTAAATATGTTTAGGCAGTGCATTTTTATAGAGTAGTCAAAAACGCTCCGAAGCTCTAATATAACTGTGAACACAGAAAAAAAAAATAACAAACATTAAACTAAATGCTTCCACACAAGTTTCAGCTTTCCTGGTCCTTGAAAAGAAGATTTTTGAAAATTTCTCAAAAATTCTCAATAATTCCTAATTAACTCCCCTTGAGAAAGGGCGTGGTCCTTCATTTTCACAACTTTGAATCTCCTTTGCCTAAGGGTGCTTTGTGTCAAGTTTGGTTGAAATTGGACCAGTAGTTCTTGAGAAGATGTCGAAAATGTGAAAAGTTTACGGACAGACAGACGGACGGACGGACGGACGACAGACAAAATGTGATCAGAAAAGCTCACTTGAGCTTTCAGCTCAGGTGAGCTAACTAGTATTTCGAATTACGTAAACTTATATGGAATTGGCCTCAGGTAATTCGAATTACGTAAGAACAAAATGACTGCACCAGAATGAACAAGAGCTAACCCCCCCCCCCACCTCCTGAAAAATCTGAGGTGGCTTCTACTGGTAACAATAGATATAGATCTGTTTTAGTGATAGAACCATTTTAACAGGAGTCCTGACTTTGAGCATCGTCGGAAACCCACGGCCAGTCTCGCATACGCTTACTCACGCCACTGGCCGTGGGTTTGGGTAGTTGTGTTAAACAGCAATGTGACGTAGGTCTGTCTATTTCATTGCTGGCCACTCAGCCATGGCTTTTTGAAATCAACGCGATTCGTCTGACTTTTGAGCTAAGACTACGCATTCTGTGTATATTTCACTTGATACAAGTGTCATTTTTTAACTTGTTTTGACGCAAGAAAAAGATAGTTACATCCTGCTGAAAGTCCAAGGTCTTGTTAAAATAGTTGTAAGAAATTCTTAGATTTTTTTATGTAAAATCCTAAATAGTTTGTGCTAGTTTGCAATTGTGTAAACAGCAGAGTTAACAATTTCAAATGTATGGGGGTGGGGGGGGGGGGGGGGGCAAGCATTTCATTTAAGTAGAAGTGTAAATTATTTAAAAACGACTCGTTTTTAAATAGTATCGTTTTTTCACCAATATTTATTTTATTTTTACACATCATATTATTTACACTTGTATTTCAACCACACATTAAAATAGATAAACGCATATACTTATATTTCAATTAACAATGATACATACATGTATATATGGAAAAAAAGCAAGAGAATTAAAAAATTTTGCTATTCAATGCATGCATGTACATGTATCTATTCATACTCTGTATAAAGCTTTCGTTTTCTTTTCGTTAATTTTTTTATCACGATTTGTAAGGAAAAATCTAATTGTTTTAATATTTCAGTAAATACATGTAATTCCTTGGGCTACCAATGATAACATGTATTTCCTAGAGCAAACACGTGCATGCATTTACTGAATGATAAAGAAAATACATTAAATTCCCGATTTCATATATCCATGGCTAAGATTTGAGATGTAAAGGACTCAAAAATTAAACGACCTTAGTAATAAAATATTGCCAAAACTTCCTCATTCCCTTCTTTAGGACACAAAAGATAAAAAAAACCCAGCTAGACATGTTATACGTATAATAAAAGATGATAAAACACTAAAGTACTAAAGCAATTTATAGCTAAATAACAGAAACGCTATATTTACAGTACATATATCTGTAGTCAACCTAAAATGACATAAAAATAAAGAAAAATAATTACACATGTACATATTTATATACAATTTCTAATATTTACTTAGAGTACTTAATAAAGATGTATAAACATGTGTGAACAGAACTTAACTTTGCTATATACATGTAGATGCATGTACTATAGATAAATATATTTACGTTAAAAAAAAATCATATCCATAATGTTTGTTCTCTGAGATTTAAAAATGTGGAAGCAATGTTGAAACCTGCATGGATCCCTAAAATATAATTATTGATATTCATTCTCCCTTCATCTCTGACGGATTTTCAATCGAATCAGGGACATCCTCCAAAGTCTCGACATAACTGACTGACTTAATAAGCCCCTCCTTCTGAAACGATTCCAAAGCCTTCAGTCGGAAGAAATTCTGAAGGTTCTTGATGCTCTCAGTTCCAATACTGCGCTCTTCTTTTACCACTTTCCTTGTCGTCCAGCTACATAAGCCAAAAAGGGCTGAGCGCTTGTTTTTCATAATCCATTCTCTTGGCGCTAATTTAAAGTCCATCATGTACATAACGTACATGCAGTCTACAAATTTCTTGTCTTGGCTTCTTCCTAAAGCAATCATGCCATATCGAGCGCCCGAGTTGTCACCCTTGTTGAATTTCCATTCTATAATTTTATCTTGCCATAATTGACAATCTTTGATGAACATCATCTTTCTTTTCACTTGATCGTCAATGCCTATTAGAAAATTATGAAAATCTAGTATATGTACACTACTTCAGTTGTTATCATAATGAAAAAAAAAACCCAGATAGACAGATACATAGATTGAAAACTTAGGAAGAGAGAAAATCTTAATTAAAGATTAGATTATAATTAAATGAAATCTATATATACACGAAATTAAAAAAATCTAACATACAAAGCTTATTAAAAAGTCTTTTAAAATATGTGATTGTAGCAGCATTTAAACACAGAAAATAGGCCGAGATTGAAATGCTAACAATCAAGGGATGAAAGTTGTCTCACTTTTAATTTTGATCATCAGAATTGTTGCATTTAAAAGAAAAACGGGATTATAATGTGAATCTAAAGTGCTCAATTTTTCTGATAATATGAAAATTGTGTGTGGAGGCAGGTGGATATATTGATAAGTCTAGTGCCATGTTGTAGATTTTGAATTTACTGGGTCGGTGTAAATAAAAAAATTTACAACATTGTAAATTTTGTAATTTGGTGTTAATACAAAATTTACAACATTGTAAATTTTGTATTTACACCCATCAATTAAATCCAAAATTTACGACATGGTACTAGGCCTGTACTTCTTTAGAAGATATACATTTTTAAACATTTTAAAATATGCAATCAACCCCATATAGAACCCTTAACACTTCAGCTGTAATGAATTTCAAATTCTTTTACATCGGACTAGAACGAGGACATCGCGTCACGTGATTGCCTTTTATATTTCTAATTATTAGATTATGGCAACTTAAGACGGCAACATCACTACCTTTGCATATTTTTTTCATAATATTTATTTTTTAAAACTATTACGTATACTTTTTCGAATTAAAAAGAAGTAAATTCCTTAAACATTCCTTAACCATTTACCTAATACATTTTAAATAACAAAGATTAATACCTTCGTATGCTCCTTGCATCCTATCTATAAATTGGTCAATTTTGTCAAATTCGATTCCGGAAAAGTTCGCTGTCTCATATTTTTCGTGCCATTTATCAAATAACTCTCCTTGAAGTTTTCTTTCAAGTTCAGTGGCGTCATATTTAGATACCTGTGTCAAATAAATGCAATATAATTGGGTATTCCTTATCCAAAAGTCTGCACCTATCTAACACATTTTGAGTACACCCACCAATACATTCACAAAAAAATGTTATGTAATATTAAACAAGAAATTTAATGGTTTATTTTCTTATTTTTTCAACACTTTATGGTGAAATTGTTTCATTAGATATACTTTTTGCTCATTTTATATTTTGGTTTTAATTTTTGCCAATTAGTCATTAAAAATGTATAGTGTTTTCAATTTAAGAAAAAAGGAGATTTTCTTACCTTTACATTATGCAGTCCATTTAGTAGCGCCTCCATTGCTGATTTTACTGGCGTGGCATTTCTTAAAGCGACTTCTATTACAAGTCAAAAAAATATGAAAAACTAATAAGTCCGAAAGCTTTGTGAAATCATCCACAAAAAGAACACTGTATATATTATTATATATCCTGGTCAGGTCATTTGCAAAAATCTCTTGGAAACCAACATTGAAATTCAATGTTTTCAAATGATTATCTCATGAATACATAGAACAATGATACGAAGATAAACACCATTTAAAATAACGAGTTAAATATCACACAATTATAGATATAACCTAACTATGGTTACTAGACCATGTGTTTTGTGTTTTGCACGTGCAGAAACAGGAAATTTGTTTTAGTTGCATTTGAAAGACCTTTAGTTTTTGAGCACACCTTAAATTTTAAAAATTCGTTCCAAACCATTTTTGTCACATCCTGCCTATTTATTAAGTTCCTAGAGTCGAAGTCTTGATGTAAAGTGTTAATTTCAATTTTACTCAATTTCTATCTGATTTTCAATTGATATTAATTTTGTTTTTCTATATTATCAATTTTAGCGATTATTGATGATAAAAATTAAATTTTACCTGTTTTTGAATCATCATCACTGCTCTCATTGATGAATTCATCACCCTTCGTCTCTTTCCTTAACTTTTTCAGCACTTTTGTTGTTATTGCGGCTACAACCTGAGAATGATGAGGTGATAGTTACAAACGTTAAGCGTAATTTTAGGATATATTGTAATTTTATGAATTATTGAAATTTTGACTTAAGTCTAAAAATGATCCCGAGGCCTGCCGCCTGGTTACTTACCCACCATTTCTTTTAAAATACATGTAAATTGCACTTTTTTCAATTTTGTTTTATAATATCCTACAATATATATATATATATATATATATATATATATATATATATATATATATATATATATATATATATATATATAATTTTATTCATAACTATAAAGGGTCCTAAACACGGTTTGAACTTTTTTTGTGTACTGTCTAGAATGTTTACACGGGTGTTATTAATGCTTAATCAAAATATAATGTCAGTTATCGAATAACTTGTAAGATACACAGTTCAGAATTCTATGTTTTGTAAACAAAGCTTGGGTCTTCTTTTTAGTCTACACATGTGTTGCATTTTTTATACAGGTATTCTTAAACACTTGAATCAGTTTATCTTGTTTGTCTCGGGTAATTTTAGGAAGATGTGGTAATTTCGTTAATGTACAATATAATTAATTCAAACTAAAACAAGACTCGAGTTTTGTTTCCATAACAATGAATTGTAAACTCATTCTGTATCTCCATTTAAACATTTTGGTCAAATATTCAATATGCACAAGTAAACCATTCAATACATTGAAAATGAAAACTACAACCTTAAAAATTTGAGCTCAAATCGTGTCTAGGTTCCTTTAAAGATAATATTACGGTAGAAGTATACCGGTATGTTAAATTGAAACATTTCATTTTAAGGCGGATGTGCGGCCATCTTGTACGTTTGACGATCATGATTGTGATTTTAAAAAATCCTTGTTCTGTTTTTGTATGGGTAATTCGCATTCAAAACAACATGTATTAAAAACCTCATATTTGTTGCTTTTTTTTTTTTTGACATTAGGTTTGGTCAGTGTAGGGCAGAAACAAGCCAGTTCAAGATATGTTTACATTTTGATCCTCAGATGTACAAGATGGCCACAAATCCCTCTTAATACCAAATTCAAATATTTTGTCAAATGTATAATATCATCTAAATACTTCACTCTGATAAAGACAAAGGATAAAAGCATAAATACTATTCTGACAGGGTTTTTTTCTATTTCTGAAAGACATTGATCATGTTTCAAATGTATTGTATTTTTTACTATCCTTATAGCTACATACAAGATCGAAACATAAGTATTTATGAAAATACAATATACAAACTATAATGATAACTCTCTGTTGCTACAACAATACAAGAATTTTATTGTGTGGACGAATTCATACTTTGCTATTACACGGATTTGGAAACCTTACATAAGTCATTAAGAGAAACTATTGTTCCTTCATTCACATGTACTTTTTTTTTTTCCAATTAGTGATCTAGAGGAAATCAATTGAACAATTAGAAGCCTTATACGCCATAAGTCAATCAAACTTGTATCAGTGAGATCAAAAACACCACTACACAATTTGTAAAAATTACAAAAAGGCTAAAAAATGAACATAATTTGAAAACTATATTTAATTTGCATATTCTAAAATTCAAACCTAAATCATTGGTTTCTTTGATTTAATTATGCCTTTACAATTCTTATTGTTAAAGATAGTGTACTAAAATTGTTATTGTGTAATGATTTTAATTTGCATAAACGTTATATTTTCTTACGCCAATGTTTAACTAAAAAGAGTCCCAGCTTGATTTTAAACTTCGTGAACAATTTCTTTATCAAGTTACAAAAATGATCTTTTAATTTATAACATATGATCTTTTAATGTGTGGGTGAACTGACAATACTTTTTTTTCAAAACGTTAAGATTAATTCTTGTACATGTGTTTTTTCTTTTTCTAAAACTATTTGTACAATAGCTCACACGTTAAGACCAAACAAAACTCCAACGCTTAATTTTTTACAACCATGATTTAACAAAAGTCTGGTTTATTAAATTTATTTTTAATAAAATTATAGGTACCCTATGACTGTATTGGAAGTCTTTCCTTGTAGTCCCTTTCCCCTCGTCTTCTGTTTTCCTAGACCTTTTCTTTTTGGGGCGCGTGAATATGACTGTAAAAATAAATCCCATACTTAAACTATTGAAGAATCTGAAATAGTTTCTGATGTTACCATCACTGCTGAAAATATGAGGCATATAAATCAGCAAAAAAAAAAATACATAAAAGGTAAAACAATTAGGAATATAACACTTCCACAATACACGATACATTTCGTATATGACAGTGTAAGTGCTTTTTAGTTCTTGGTTACCGACAATGCCCATGAACGAACAATAAACTGGGTGGGTCATTAGACTGATGCCATATCCATGCGTTACAAAGTTAAACAACCAAATGTGTCGGCATGAACAGTTTCCCAATGCAATAAAATCGTCCTATGACGTACTGTCATCTAAATAGTGGAGGACCATTAACAACCATTTTTTCTAACCGCCATATAACTTCATATCATATTTATGACGAAACAAAATTATTGCCTGCATGAACATATGGTTTGACTGATGCATTATGATAAACATATTTATAATTTTAAAGCAGCATAATTACAACTTTTGTTTAAGTTTTTATTTTCCAATCCTAATATTTACAATGGTTAACAAAGGTTTTTTCAATGTTTAAACGCCAGTTGTCAAGTATTGAAAGCGAGATACATAGCTCACATTTTATTGTTATGTAAAGAGCTCGTTTCATGTTTTAGTTTACATCAACAGCTGATCAAGAATACTTAATATAAAATACATTATCATAAACAATTATAGAAAGGTCAGCATTTGACTCTGTTACGTTATGTTCATATTAAACTTACAGAGAGAAAAAAGTCTAAGAAAAACGAAGCTTTTACCAGCATATGCAACTTATGTAAACAAAAACGAGGAACGAGCTTTGTTAACATCACAATGATATGTGAGCTCTGTAACTTGCTTAAAACTTGACAACTGACATTAAAAGTTTGGCTGACTATTGGAAAGATCTTTTTAAAAAAAACTGAACTTTATTTATTTTACAACGATTGATAAACAAGTTCTACAAGTTAAATTTATATCTTTCGTTGGAAATATCTTAGTATTAGATAAGTATTTTATCATTTAATTTCATCAGTTCATTGCTACATAAAAATAGTGGAAGATTTACCTGATTTACAATTATATTTACACCTTTGAAATCTCAATTGTTTACTATGCTAAATGTAATCTAATTTGCCTTGAAAACCTTCACACATATGGAAGATTTTTTTTCTTCTGTGTAACGTGATAAAGGCTCATTGCAAAGATACTTTTAAACTTTTATTAGCTATTAAGGTTAAAGTAGCATGCAAAATTATTTTATTGGAACATTTTTGCAACGGAATAAAATTTTAAAAATTACGGCTAATATTGTTTTTAATATTTCCATGAAGTAACCATAAATACAAGATGGTTAATACATGTACCTGCATTTGAATCATTGTCACTAGAATCAGAATCAAGGTTACTCGAAGACGCATCTGAAGAATTTGACCTTGTTCTCTTGTTTTTCCGTTGACATTGTCCTATATCATCAATTATGGAATCCTCAGATTCCATTCCATTTTCTTTTACAGCTTTCAGCACTGCTGCTACAACCTTAGCCTGAAGTTGTTCGTCATGATCCGCCCCTTGTGAACACCCAGCTGATATCCCCGCTTGTTTAGTCTTCTTACCCTTAGATTGTTTCACACCAGATTGGTCATTCATCTAAAAAAAAATATGGTTTTTAAACACACTTATCAATTGAAGTATTTCAGCGAAAAATGAAACTTGAAAAGGGTGTTTTACTTATGAAAGTAATGTAAAAGCAACCTACGTGTTGTTATGGCGTAATCTGTATGGGAAAGGGGATACTAAACTTGAATATATTGATAACAATTCTTTGTAGCAAGTTAGCTTTGAAATAACATGTGAAACTATATGATAAAAAAAAGTCATACCCCATTTAGAGGCAATACATGTATGTAGCCGGTTTAGAGGAAAAAATATGAATGCATGGAAAAGATTAAGGTACATGTAATACTACAGTCATGGAAGTCGGACACATTCATGTATTCTTGTCATAGATATGCAGAGTTTTTTCAATGACTTTTTTTTTGGACATCGATAATTTAGGATCATTTAAAATTGGACTAGAACAGTAATAATTATTTTTAAAAATTCACGACTATGTCACACTACACTTAATCGGCTACATGCCTCAAATTTCAAAGTGTGCTTTAACCTTGTAATGATTGGTAATCTTCCAAGTTCAACTTGTATTAAGGTAAGCCATTTAACAATTTTTTCTCAGCTATTATGAATATGATACTTTAGATGATTTCATACCAAATTCCTAGTACAAATAATATGGACAGTTTGAATCAACTCACTTTTAATTTCATTGTCCATCTTTGCTTGATGGACAATGAAAATGGGAATGACAGATAAACCCTTGATATAGATTATCAGTATTTGCAATCTTCACATTGCTATTCAGAATATAAACATGACAGTTTTCATTTCTGCTTACAATGATTTGAGCAATTCTATTCAAGTGTCAATTTGCTAAGGTGAATTTTATTCTATTTTTAACAATTTGATAATTAAAAAAAAAGACCAATCTATGCTAACAATGGACTAATTTTGATTAGGGCTTTTAGAAAAGCTTTTACTTGTTGCACTTATTTATGTTGCAGTCAAGCGTCTATCTGGGTAAATCCGATTTTGGTCTGTTCAGTCGTACCTCGATCAACTATTGGTTTCCATAATAGAAAAGTTACGCATTATAATCCCTTTGTTATGCGTATTCACGAATTCTAATGCGTATCTTTACCCTTGAATCTAATTTTCAATGCGTAACTTAGATAAAGCATTCCGTATTTACGCCAATACGCGCCTTATCTGGAGCTCTGTTATGTACCACCCCTTACAGTAATAATACCTTGATTCTTAAACAATTTTTATATTGTAATTTATTTGAATTTATATTCTGAAACAATTTTGAATTTAAATGTTGAAGCGTTCGATTTGCAAAATTTTCCGTCTTTTTAAGTTTTAAAGTTTCTTTTTGTATAAATGACCATTAACATGATACTTTAAACAGCTGGGAACTAGCAGGCCTTCGGATTAATGAATCTTTGTACTAGTTGGCCTTCAAACAAATGAACTTTCAGACAAATGGACAATTGAACTAGTGGGCCTTCGGACTAACAAACTTTCAAACTAATGAATATTCGGACAAGCGGGACGCCGGATTTAAAAATTTTACGACTAGTGGGCCTTTGGACAAATGAACCTTTAGACTCCGGGGCCATTAGAATCTAGACATATTTAAGTGTCAGATAAATCACCCTAAGATTAAAAAAAATTGCAAATAGAGCTTTTGAAATCTTGACCCCTTCTACCATATGCTGATTTAAATGAGCCCATATGGTTAATTTTATCAATTCTCATCGGATGATTTAATGACCTAGTTTTAAATATCGAAAAATTTACTCAGGATGAATTGTTTGAATCCACTGCAGCGCTATCGCGCTGCATGCGAGATCGTTAGCTGATTTTTATACATGTATGCGTATATATTTTATAAGTAAAATTAAGTCTTACCTTGTGCACAACAGCTTTCTTTGAATTTTCCGACAGCCTGGAAATGAGTTTTATAGTACCCGGGTATGTTAAATTTAGAAACTGGAATTTCTTCTTACACTTATTAATAGAAAATGGGTTGTCGGCAAAGAGCCATTATGACAAGAGCTTGGACTTTGGCCAGTTGTGTCAAACAGCAATGTGACGAAGGCCTCTCTATTTATTTAAATATACTTTAATTTCGCAATTTTTTTTTTAAATAGACTGGGTTTTCCATTGGTCATATCAAAATAACAAGTGTCTGGAAAGTTGGATTTCCGATAATAATTCTTACATACATGTACGAATAAAGTTTTATAAATTCATAAATTTATACCAGCAGAACGATGGGAAATCACTCAACCCGAATTGAACGACATAATCAAGGTAGGTATTTTTTCGTTTTTTTCCTCCTATTTATTTGTTTAAATAAGTATTTATTCCATTATGGGTAGTTTTAACAATGCATTCACGGACCATTTAAAAAATCTTCATGCTTACAATTTAACACTAAAACTGAAATAATGATGCCTTACTTAAACTTTTAAAATACTTTATTTGAAGGCTTTCAAGTTGATCCAAAAAAGAGTCCACAATATTTCCATTCCATAGAATATGGTGAATATTGCAAGGATGGTGGACATTCAAAAACGCGGATTGATTCTTCCCTATCTGCTGTCAAAGTATGCAGTAAAGAGGCTATGTCGTTACAGGAAACGCTCCAAAACGAGTTCTTCTCCAGATGGGACGAAAATTGCAACGTAAGAGAATACAAAGGATTCGATGTTACCAAAATGGATGAACTTTTGCACAAAATCAGCGACAATTTCGTCATTAACGGGATGAACCTTTACAACAAACTAAGCATTATTGAATTTTGCAAGGAAGAGGACGTCAAAATTTACGAATTTACATTTGGACAGGAGCTGAGTTCGGGTCTTGTTAACTTTGGAATGGTGGCAATCTCAAAGGAAAACAATGTCCTTGATGCCATTTCCTGCCTGTATACTCTGAATTTTGAAATAGCACGAGTGTTAGTAACCAAAAGGAAAAGGAAAAGGTTTGCCGGAATTAACATGGGGACAAGCAGGAAAAGTTGGTATGAACCGAAAAGCCTCGGGTTCATCACAAAGCGAGCTTTTCTTAATTTCTGTCGATACAAGGCTATGCAGGAGTTTACTAAACGGAATCTGGTTACAGTGATTTATGATGTGTCTTCTATTACCGATGTTTAGAGTGTGGAAAACTATATTGAAGAATTGGAGTATGTGACAAGAAGCCGTCATAAAAAAGAAAATTTCCTCTCCTTATTTCACATAATATTTTTGGAGTTTTTTTTCTTTTTATAAGAACTATGTATCCTAACTTAAATTTAGAGGTGGATCAAACATCTGTAATGTGTGTACAATAGCTATTTCGGTATAAACTTCTATACCTGCCCTAGATGATTTGTGGGTTTTTTTTTTGTGTTTTTTTTTATTTTGATAGAGAGATTATATATACAAGCAAGAGTTAAGCTAATTTTGCGTGCATAAACAGTAAGTATAAGTAGGGAGGAAATTTAAAAAAAAAAGTCATTTTGAACTAAATGATAAAGAATAAAGAGAAAAAAAAAGTTAAAAAAATCTATGCAGATATTGCATATTGTCAAACCATTAAATTGGAAAATGGGAAATTACACACCTACAAACAGGGACCAAAACAAATTTTAAAAAAAATTAAGAACCAGAAAAAAATAGAAGTCAGATAACAACAAGGTACAAAAGAAAAATAATACTGTATTGCACTTTACACTTTTGATCAAATAAAAAACAGATTTTATTTTACAGACTGATCAATTTTCTCCAAAAGTAAAGAACGGTTTTAGGGGAAGCAAGTCTATGTATTTTGTAAGAATATTTTAAAACCTAGAAATATTATAATATCTCTCTCTCTCTCTCTCTCTCTCTCTCTCTCTCTCTCTCTCTCTCTCTCTCAAAAATTCTTTGATGTTTGTTGATAACAGTCAAAATACCACTAAGTTGACAATGATGCAAGGTATGTGTAATTCTTGCATCGCTCGCCACAACGGTAGCACCGTAAAACATATTATTTTGACATTAAAAATAAATATCATATTCATTTTTAATGTCAAGATATAATAAATAAAAGATACTACAGGTTTTTGAAATACAAGATACATTTTTTTCAATGATGCCTTGTAACAATAGCTGTGTTCTATGGGATGTATCGAGGCTTATGTTTATGGGAAACACAATGAAACATCATGTTTTTAACTGTCATTATCTATGAAATATTAAGGAAATAAGTAACAAATCTCAGAATGTTGTCCATTTTTTTGACTAATGAAATGTATCTAGAATGTCTATAGTCTCATCAAAAACGGCATTAAACAAGCTCTTGGCCTTTTTTATAAAATCATACATGTATCAAACTGAATATGGTATCGGGGTTACTTTTTTTTTTACTGGTGTCAGGAAGTGTTTCATTTTTAACATTTTTTTCTTTTGAGTCGTACTGGTGTACGACCATATTTTCGCCAAGGACTATTTCACGTCAGTGCATTGTTACGTCATTTTCCCTATTTTTTAAATTTTATGTGTTGATAAAATAGCGTAACAATGCATTGGCTAAAATGGTCCTGTGGTCGTATGCCAGTAAAGTACGGGAAAAAAGATTAATAAAATCAAATATGACGTCATAATGGTTCTAGCACCAAACGTACACTCTGGAATCATTTACATGTATACTATAGATCTCGACTTTTCTGGATTCTGATTTCGATAAAAGGATTTAATGGCCATAAGAGATGATAATCAATATTTTCAACAGGGAGAAAGTTCTTTGTTTACAAACAAAAATGATCAGATTCACGAAAAAAAACTAGTATCGTACTTATCTGATAGTTTTATAAAAAAAATCTGTGCCCAGTTTTTGCGTTGTGTTAAAGTAATGTGTAGAAGACTAGAAGTATTGTGTAGATGTTTTTAGTTGAAATGCGCGTAAATTCTGAGTTTCATTTGTCTTCTCCTCACTCCAAAAAAGGTATATGATCTGCCTTAGCACGGTAATTGGGAAGTCTTTACTCTGTCATCTCTTTACCATCAAGTTCCTTCTTGTCTTTTCTTCTTTGCCTTCCAATTTTTTTGTTAAAGGGGCATGGTAACGATTTTGGTCAAATTCTATTTTTATGTTTTCTATTATTTACAATGCTTTAGGAATGCATTTCTAATAATCAAATGAAATTTGAGAGTCAGTCGTAGAGTTATAAGCAAGATACAAGGCTCACAATTCTTTGTGCCCTTTTTGTTTATATAGGTTCAATATACCAGTAAAAAATCGTTTTCAAGCTGATTTGTCCATCTTCTAATTCGTTTTGAGCATAAATAAACAGTTTCGAACGTTTAACAAATTTATTTTAGGTCTAAAACTGTAATGTTCACTTCAACATTCAAAATGTAAACAAAAGTTTTGTTTACATAGCAAAGAATTGTAAGCATTGTAACTCGGTTATAACTTAACGACTGACACTCAAATTTTGGTTTACTATTAGAAATGCCTAACTGAAGCATTGTAAACATTAAAATCGGAAAAATAATTTAGGACCGAAACTGTGACCATGCTCCTTTAATATGAACGTTTTCGTTTGTGTGGTTTTTGTTTTAGAGAGGGATTCCTAGAAGATTTGATTTGATTTTGTTATCGGGTAAAACTGTCAATTCTCTGTACTTCATGGGGCTTTTTTCATAATCAATTTTTTTTATTATACTTTCATGTTAAATACTGAAATATGATTGGTTTAGGCGCAGTTGACAATCCGTTCTCATACTCTCAGCGTTAGCAACACACATGGCAACGGGCCGATAGAACGAATTGTTTTATGCGCGTAAATAATGCGCGTACGGTTCGCCGTAGAACTCACGTCTTTTCTATATAAAAGCAGTACAATTTGCTATAAAATTTAGACATTCAGTATAATAAAATAAATAGTACCTGCTTGGGAGGGTACCCGTTGAAATTGACACCCCTCGAAAACCATTGTCAACCTCCGCTTCGCGTCGGTTGACAATGCTTTTCTCGGGGTGTCAACTTCAACGGGTACCCTCCCAAGCAGGCACTATTTATATAATATATCTTGTTTATGGGTGATTCGCATTCACCACGAACAGTTGGTGTACGCATGACGTAAGTATGACGTACGTTTACTGTGCAGGTCACCCGTAGAAGCACTTACGACCAGTTGTGACTGACGCTTTAAAAGCTATACACTGTATAGCGTATCGTAGAGGTCTGTTGTATTTTAATTAGACTTTATTAATATTATACAATAAGTCAGTGTTCCTACATATCTAATTCCTAAAACTTGGTAAGCTCTGCTAACTTCTAGTCAAGTAGGCAGAAATCGGATCGCTTTATTCCTGTTATCCAACCGATCCTGCCAGAAAATAAGGACTTTTCACCTGTTCGCTGACCACGGGATTAAACGGCTGATTAAAAAGGAGTAACGTTTTTGGACTGAGGCATATGACTCAGCAGAAATGTCATTGGCAAGGTTCTGTGCAAAATCGCAAGTTACAGCCTACCTCTACCCTGTCCCAAGGTACGCACTGATGTCTGAATAGAGAAACATCCCTGACATGTACAATGCTGTTAATCGCGAATAGACAACAGGTGATAAGTCAACTCCCTACCGACCTAAACCCTTACAAAAAAAAATCACAAAAACATTGTAAAACTAACAGTAGGAAAATTTCATCGGATCCAGGCGGTAATATCTCAGTCTTATACAATTTGTGACTGAGAAAAGTGTGTACGCACATTCTACTTCACTCAACGCTCAAAAATTGGACTGCAAAATTTATCCTTTGAAAATTGTCTTTTAAAGCGTATGGAGTATGGGTTTTGTTTTTTCTTTTCTTCTTACGAATACAATTTATATACTTGTTTCAGTACATTGAATATGCACAATTTGAGAAAAGTTGGGTGGTTTTGAAATGTTGGAGGATTAAGATTAAAATCAGACGAATAAAGGATTATATTTTATACTTGGTTACCTAATATCAAAATAAATAGTTTCTAACGTTTTCTAAAAAATAAATTTAAAAAAAAATCATGCACGGACTGCACGAAATAATCATGACGATGTCAGAATCAAAACCCCATACAAGAAGAATTGGCTATTTCTTCTATCTAACGTTCTGATGTACAATAAAATAAATTTAGTTACTTTAACTTACACTTTATGAATAATTTAAGTATTTTTTTAATGATTTATGAGGGCTATAAAGGTAACGATCATTGCAGAAAAAATTTACATAACCCGCCAATTCGGCCGGTTAGCCATTTTTTCTTCAATACTCGCTACCTTCATATCCCATTTTATTGCCTAAATATACTCAGTGATTAAATTAGTTGATTTGAAACATCTCCAATACAGAGTTTAGGCTGATATATTGAAAACGGATTGAGAAAACTTGTGTGAATTAATGTTGACAAGTTGATGAATAATGTGAAAAGGACATACATGTATATAATACCCCGTATAATCTTATATAACAATAATGTTTTTATGTGCAATTTGAGCAAGTTATTGTAAACCCTCTACCTCTCAAAAAGGGTTAATTTATAAATTTATAAGACTGTGTTGTATATCGCATAATTCTTAATTTTCAGATATTACAAATACAGATATAGGTAACTTATTATTTGTTTAAGAGAGTCAAAGATCATGTTATATATTCATCTGAAGATATGGTATTAAGAAGCAACAGTAACATACATTGTAGATACTAAGACAAGCTGTCCATTACATAGGAAAAATTGTGTGACCTAACTGCATTTTTCAAATCTTGATGGAGTTGCCAAAATTTACTATTTTAGTCAGGAATGGAGTCTTATTTCGTTTAAGTCAATCTTATTTCATGATTTCAAAAGATAAATAAAAAATGAATAGAAAATAAAATGAAAAATCTCTAATTTGTTCTTTATTTTCCAGCATATCATATTGCACAAACAAAAGGAAGTGGCGAAAATACATCCGCCGGAGCGAATACTGCGTCACTTCCTATCCCCATTCCTAATGCCAAAGTAGAAGGACTATCAACATAAGTCCCTATATAGGGCAAGGGTTCACCAGAGTCAGTCAACCATGGCGACGAAACAGTCGCCCGTCTACCTTGTATCCATACGCCACCGACCGACGCTTTCGCTAAAAGAAAACAAAGTGTGATGGAAAACATTTGAGGAATGTTAAAAGATTTTACATTGTGGTGCAATGCTAAATCAACGTAGTGACACTGCTTAAATGAGGTGTTCTTTGTACGATTAATGTTTGAGCAATGTCTGAAAATTGCTGATTTAGGGGCTGTCTAATGGGGAAATCTCTAGGATATTATCATAAAATTTTACCCGCTATTTTAGTCATGAAATTCGTTTACGAGCCTTGTTCTAAATAAAAGCTACTCGATCTCATATTTCACTTTTATTCGTTTTACGTAATTATCGCTTGTTTTTAAAATAAATTCGAAATCCAATTAAATGAATCTTACTTTGAATAAATAACAGTCAGCATCATCTTTTTTTTTTTCAAAGAACATTTTTATGTTGCGGACTCTTTTATATATATATATATATATATATATATATATATATATATATATATATATATATATATATATATATATATATAACGAATGCACAGATCTACTCTGCCACGTCTGATTGCACTCCCAAAAATGTGCTGTTGTAATCATGAATATTTCATGTAGTGATAGAGGATACTTATAAAGACTGGACTGCTGATTTCATTGATACTTATAAATATAAACAAGAACTTTTACATTTTTATCTCCGAATATAAATGGATCATCAGCTGTTCTATTAACTCTAAATTTTATTTCCAATGTGCATCAACCCGAATTTAAAAACAAACCAACCAGTAAAAACTGAATTTCTTACTTAGTACAGACGCAAGTTCTGTGGCTTCTGCTGCCGAATTTACCAACAAAAGCCGCCCGCCATCGTTGACACACTCTTGTTTCGCATCAGCATTGGGCAACCCAGGTTCGTTTTGAATACGATAACACCCCAATAAAGAGTTATACGTATACCCTGGGACAGCGCATGAAACTGTAAAAAGTGAACTTCAAAATGAGTCGATCTCTGTTTAAATTTTAAAAAAATGTATACAAATTCTCTATTTGTGATGCATCCAGGTTGCGGAGATACATGTATGAATAAAATTAGTAATTTTCTTTTTATAATCACTTACACTGCACCCTGCATCTATATTAAAAATATAATTATAATCGAGTATTGTTACAGATACTGGTACATATTACGTTAACATAAGTTCTGTTTAATATTTTGAGATCACGTTTGCGCATTTAAAGATTTTATAGCCTTGGCGTTTGGAAAATATTTATCTATACTGGTCGCCTCCTATCACTACATATTAATCACCTTGTGCTGTGTTCTGGTTTCCAGGGAAGTTTAAAACAAATACTGCCGTCGTTAGCACGGCCAGCTCTTCTGGACTGAAGTTGTAGCTCCCATCTGAAAAGGGAAATTATATATATATATATATATATATATATATATATATATATATATATATATATATATAGCTTATCTGAATTAAAAAAATTTAAATTTACATGAGTTTGAGCAAATATACAAATCACACTTCTTATAATTAGACGTTTCATCAACTCTGTGTCCATAAAACATGCTTTGTCTTTGTCTTAGTAATGTGTCTCTAAACTTTGCTACACGTCTGATGAATATTAATGTGATCCGACAGTTTTAACGCCACTGCGCATGAGTGCGGGAAAACCTAGCATTGAGAAAACACGACGGACGTCGGAAGAACGGTTTGTTTACAATTAAGAATCACGTTTTACTTGTTTTTAAAAATAATTTTTGTTTTTATTTCTCGTAGCCTATCTTTTTTATACGATTGACTTAACGTAATTTATGTGAAAGTCCTATCTTAAAATAAAATAATGAAGCAAATACGGTAATCAGATCTTGTTTAATGTTTTTCACTAAAAATACGCCATGTATTCCTTTAATCAATACCTGAATCAAAGCATATTACAATACATATTTTCATAAAAGTGTGTATTGCATTTTGTCGTCCAATATTTTTTTAATATGATGTATTTTTTTTATTTCCGTTGTTGCATGTTTAACTTCACTCTGTCTAAAATGTTTTAATTAGTTTTACGATATTCATAAAACCGTTTTTGCATACCAGGTTATATGCATTCACTGGTATTTAAAACCCTCCTGTTTCAAATCCAGATGACAAATTTCTTTTAATTTTATTATTAACCTATGTGGATTAAAACAGAGATGTGTCGTTAACAAAGTCTTCGAACACCTCTCCCTTAAAATTCGATTTTTACTGTCCTATAAGTAATGATATAAAAGTTTATTTACTTTAAATTCCCAAAACGGGACGCCGAATAAAAAACCATAAGGCTAGGTTTAATCAGATATTTTCTGACAACAAAAACCCACTCGACACACCTCGGCCGATTCGTATCTGATGTACATTGTAGGTAACGGAATCGGCTGAGGTTTGCCGAATGAACTAAAAATTGTCGCAATTTCTGATGTAATGTATATTTACTATACTAATACATGTATAATATACTTACAAACAGATGCCGCTAGTGCAGAGCCAACCAATAGACTACTTATGAGGACTCGGTTGTTCGTTGTTGTGGCATCATCAAGTTTGATATCAGCATGGATAGAATAAGATATTTCATCTACAACATGTTTTAATAAATCAAAACTCTTACAAAGGTTAAATATATACCTGTGCAAGTCCTTCATAAATTTAAATCAATGAATGCATAAAGCTTACCTTCCATCATTCGGCATACCTCGGCTGAATCATTATAGGATTAGGTACATATGTACTATGTTAAGTTATTCTTTGTTACAACTTACCAATCAAACAGTTGGCTCTTTAGGACTAGTCAGGCAGGTTTGTTTGGGTTTTTTTTAATTGTTTTTTTTATCGGTCAAACATTAATTTTATATCTGATACATAACAAAAGCAAGATTTGATTCAAGACCTTTATCTAACAACGTTGCTAAAAATAATGCTGAACATATAGAAAAAAAATATTGGATAAATCTTAACAGTGTTTGGTACTAGTCAGACATGGACTTTTTGGTTTTTATCGACCTTAAAACAACTGTATATAACACTTATACTGAAGAATAGCAAACAGATAAATATGGTATAAGGGGGCAGGATGGTCAGCATTACACATTATATCTACCTTAAAATTTTAGGCAATATTTTTGTATAGCCATAAACTATCATCAAGTAAAGAAAAAATCCAAATATTTTAACTTTAAAATTTGAATAATTTTAAAATTATAATATTAATAATTTATCTTTACCAAGAGCTCTTCTTGTCAAGGATATAAATATTGTTAAAAAAATAGTCACGACCATCCAACCGTCTTAATCTAGTGATGACCTTAAATGGGGGGGGGGCACCTGTTCACCTGTTCAACACAGAACACTGGTTGTGTTCTATATGAACAGTATTGTTTCAAATGATGCCTTAATAAAATTAAAGGGAATCAAAATCTATTTCAAAATATTTGGCCATTCATAAAATAAGCGACCTAGGATTTGTTCAACATTACTTACGTTCAATTAAACAATAAAATGCTTTCTATGGTGATTCATGCGGGATATAAAGGTGGCGACATTGCAGAGAAAAAATACATAGCGGGTTATGTAAGTTTTTCCTGCAATAATCGCTACCTTCAAAACCCGCATGAATCATCAAAGAAAGCATTTTTTGTTTATATTTACAGCTTTCTTTTAACAATTTTTTTTTTTTTTTTATAAATTTTTATTGTCATTTTCATAATTATTACAAGGAATCAAAGAAACAAAGCAAATATTTATTGGCACTCACACACCCTTTCATACACTTGCACACATAAATATCAGAAACACATTCTAATTGTTTACAGGAAAATTAAAGTTCAAAAATATTTTTCCAATTTGACCATTGTTTGTCAAATTTTAACATTTCACATGATTTAATTGATATGTATCTTTCAACCTTATATTTGAAATAGATATGTTGTAGAAGCCCCTTTAAGTAAGGGATCTTTTTTTGTTTCAAACAGTTAAAAATATACTGTTTGGTATACAAAATTATAAAGTTTACAACTTTATTACCCTGATTTAGAGGTATTTCACCAAATATTACATTATTAACATTAAATCCAATTCTATTTGTAGTTTTACAATAGATATGCATGCTGAGTTTATTCCATAATGGCAGTATTTCTAAACATTTAATAAATACATGTTGAATTGTTTCTACATCTTCTTTGCAAAAAGAACAACAATCATCAGTGCTTACATTGATTTTTTTAAGATAGTATTTTGTGGGCAACATTCTGAAAAGAATTCTGTACTGAAGCCACTGTACTGAGGTATCAGCACTTGTTTTAAAACATACTTTAAAGAACTCTTTGACTGAAACATTAATTTCTAGTTGCATGGATAGTTCAGTGTTCCATTTCTGAATGGAACTTGGTATAATATCTTTACTATTAATAAGATTGTACAAGATTTTCGAGCATTTTTCAAACAATAAAACATACTCAAAGTAAAATGGAATGTATGGATAGTAATATTTTTTAACATCAGATCTTTTTATAGACTGAGATCTAAGGAAACTAGATATTGCATTAGTAACACTGTTGTATAGCATTGTACATATATTAGACAGTCTATAATTTTGTGCAAAATCATGCTGTTTCAAAAACTGACCATCTTCATTTAGAAAGTCACCTATAGTTTTAATACCATGTTCATACCAATTATAAACAATGATAGGTTTATTACCAACACATATATTTGTATTGTACCAGATTGGCATAGCACATACATTTGTTGTAGATAATGAATAGTCAATTGTTCTTAAAACTTTTAACCATGAGTGTAGAACATCCTTCCAAAAATTATTACTATGATTTATTATGTTTTGTACATATTTGTCACCAAAGTCTAACAAATGCTTTACCACTTTGTTGCCATGAATGTCTAAAAAAATATCTGTCCATGGTTTGTTATCTTTTGTTAACCTCTTTATCCATGAACATTTTAATGACACTAAAAAATTGTTAATATCCAACATTTTAATACCACCTTTTAAGTAGTCTTGAGTACTGAGTTGTCTCTTGACTTTATCTATTTTTGAATTCCATATAAATTCATAAAAAAGATTGGTAAGGGAAGAAATAATTTCTTTATCTGGACTTGGTAAGGAAATAAAAAGGTGATTGAGTTTTGGAAGAAGTAATGTTTTAACTACAGTAACTCGACCAAAAGGAGTAAGAATTCTCCTTTTCCACTGTTGTATTAAAGCTTTGATTTTTGGTATTTGAACACTATAGTTTAGACTAACAATTTTTTCTAACTCAACAGAGAATTCTATTCCCAGCAGATTGAATTTTGTACATCCCCACTCCAGTTTCCATCTTGTATGATGGTATACTTGTTTAGAGAATTTTTTTGAACCTATCCACACAATTTTTGTTTTTGAACTATTTATCTGCAATCCTGAAAAAGTTGAAAAAAGATCTATGGTATCCAGAGCAGCAAAAAGGGATTTTGAAGAACCATCAAGCACCAAGGTTGTGTCATCAGCATATTGGGATATTTTATGTTCTTTTCCATTGGCTACAATGCCTCTAATATTTACATTTTGTTTAATGAGGATAGCTAATATTTCTGCACAGAGAATAATTTTAACAAATTAATAAATTGATTGTAAAAAGTAAGTAAAATTCACTAAATTACTGTTAATGTACATCTGTATGTTAGCTAAAAGAAACAGCCGAATAATCTCCTATGGGAATTTGAGTCTATAGTCTGTCCCAAGTTACTGCTTCCATCACTTTTTGATGATTTTCGATAAAAATACACATACCTGTGAAAGAAATACAGTTGAAATCAATAAAAGGGAAAATATCCATCTTCTTTGACAAATTATTTTTTACTCATAAAAGTTCATAGGAACGTCAACAAATTTCTTACGGAGATTTATAATGGGAAATGTTTACTCGGAACACCTCGCACTATTCTTTTAACGTTATCATCCGGGCTATTTCATGGCTAATGCAATGCAAAATCCCCGTAGACTTTATATTTTGGGATGTGTATTGAAACCTGAAGTGGTAGATGGGGCTTATCAAAACAGATAATCTTGACATTTTTCATATTAGTGGATTAACGTAGTTTGAGCACAAAGGTATTTATGATTATCGAAATATCAAGCGAAAAGTAGTGGAACCATAAAACTCGGGACAGAGTATAACAACATCCTGATTATTTCGTGCAGTCCGTGATTTTTCTTAGGTCGCTGTAGGTTTCAACCAATCTATAAACGGAGCGTGTAGATTTTCAGTTTGGCTAAGTTTCCGTAAGAAATAGAGGGAATCATACTCGGTAGATGTAAATATTGCATTTTGGACGCGTTCAACGAGGAAAATATATAAAGCGTAAAGATATTGACTATTTTAATATATTTGACTCGAGATATTTTCATTCATAATGAAACTGGGTTAACGTTGGGGAATCTAATTCATTAACGACTAAGTGCATAAGACATATCTATCGCAAATAAGGGTTTGGAAACCCTATAATATACACCTAACGGAACTGACGCCACGGCTTCTAACACCGTACCTCTATCTATCATTCGACATACCTCGACTGTTGCCGTCATTAGAAGAGCAACGCTTCGGCTGGGGTGTCTCGAGTGAATTTTCAAAATATGGATAAATTAACTGTTCCTAGCTTTTACGTAACGTCTGCAATAGCAATATTGATAATTTGCGTAAATACTTTAAACCACTTGATATCGAATAAAGATCTAGTGATATACATGTATCTGGATATGTTACATTAAAAGTCTAAAATCAAAGATTATTAAACATAAAATATAAACAATAATTTTGTGTCTTTGTGTTCTAGAGGTCTTTTAAGGTGGCGATTATTGCAGACAAAAAGTGCATATCCCTCGGCGTAGATACATTTATCTTTGTGCTCTCTACTCTCAAATTCGCATGAAACACAAAAAAACATATTTCATTGTTTAAATAACCATTGAAAAAAACAATATTTTAATTATATGTTGGACTTTTTATGAGCTGTTATGAATCAATGATAAAAATAAAATTAAACATTTGTCGTGTATATTAAAGGTTATTTTGAAGAAATGCTCTTAATTCAGGAATAAGGAATCATTCTTTGAGTATTATGAGGTGATAAAATACGGTCGGGGCTGATCAAATCCAAAGGGCTTTATGATAGATTTGATCACGCCCGACCGTATTTGATCACATAATATTCAACGAATGATTCCTTTTTACTTATATTTATATAATTTTCAGCAACTGTACGAATAAATAATAAAATAATCATTGATGAACTATATTAGACTATTCATTACAAAATCAATTCAAAGTGTTATCACAGACAAAGCCACTGAAAAATGTAAATATTTAGAAATAAAGATGTTACGGTCTATGGAAAAAAATCCAAAGTCGATGAGTCATTGGGTCTATTCTTGGTGAAAGACAACCTTGCTAATCATTGATATAAACTCATTTTGTCTCAGGATGCCAAGAAAAAAAAAAGAATAATTATATCTAAAGTTTTTGTTAAGTTCCTATTACAACATCTCCATCAACAACAAATATTTCAAGTTTGTGTCTTTGGACTGATTTGAGATATGTTTAATTTACAGAATTAAAAAAACATATTCTCACTATAAACCAAAAAAAATATACGCACCTAATCTTTTCCTCCAATCCAACAAATCAAAAAGAATGGCCTCACAACAATAATGTGTTCATATATATTCTCTAAAATACCAAAGTCAGATAGATTAAGGATAACTCTAATCATACGGGTTTGTTGTACATGTATATGACCCTTTCAACGCCGTCTCAGAAGCCTTGTAATCAATATGACACAAATATGTCATTCAGAGATGTTGCATTACATCGCTTTTGCATAATATCATGTATACTTGAATATATGTACATGTAAACGCAAATATCAGTACTTTATATATTACGTCGCTACATCCCCCAAGGAAAGAAATTCAGTATCGTATTTCCCCAACAAAATCAGTCTTTATGATGTTTTTGAAATAGCCATTATGGAAGCCAGGGTTAAACATTTCTCGTTTGTTTTGAAATAAACGCTTTATTTTTGCAACGGAGATTTCTAAGATTTCAAGTACAAATTATATATCGAAAAACATTTCTTTTCAATCATTAAATTGGTTACAACTTACAAGAAATGTTGACATTCTAACCAAAAAGAAATTCTTTAATATATCAAAAAATTTTAATTTGTTCATGGAAAACCTTGTTCCTTTTCTCAAACACCGTGGAAAAATATTGAACGATTGTTTCATTTTCCCATCTTCTGTCCCAAAAGATATGTCAACTTGAAAATGACCAGCAGGCATGTTCACGAAGCTATCTTAGGACTATGGTGTGTCCTAAGTACATCTTAGGATACGTCTTAGTCTTAAGTCTGTTTCTCGAAGCTCTCCTAAAATGTAGGAACCGCCATAACTTTGTCCTAACTTTAGGACATCACTTACCTTGTCCTAAGACCATCCTAATGCTGTAAAATCACGTTTTGTGGAATATTGGGAATGCTGTGAAGATTTTTCTTAAGACCGGTAGAATAAAGCAATATTTTCTACAGTTCCAGCATTTCCGACAATCCTCAAATGCCCAATCCGGGAGGGGGGTCATAGTCATATATTCTATCATGTATGTTCATTTTAACAAAATTATTTGGAGAGGGACCCCGAACTCTCACCACCTTCCCCGTTAATACCAGCCTGCCTGGATGCGGACAAATTAAGCAATTTTTTTTTTCGCAAACACTGTCTCTGTTTGGCGAATGAAAAATATTCACTTATTTTTAATATCTACATTTTACACTAAGTGAGTTACATTCATTGTTTTGATTACTTTAGGAAATTATTCAAATGTTCTTGGCTAAAAAGTAAATTTACATCGGTTTATGTAAGTCATGCGTGATCAATTTTAATTTTAATTTTAATTTAATTTAACTTCATTCCGAAAAAACAATTTAAAAAAAATTCTTAATGTTAAATAAACTGTATTAATGTATTTTCGAGATATATTACAACTTATTTCTTATTTTAAAACATGATCGTGTATTCTATATTTTGCGGATTAAAGGGGAATTTTAAAAATTTGCTGTGTTTGTACGTGTGTGTGTTTCTACATGTAACGTTAAATTCTATGAAAAGCGCGTGTTGAAGTATTACATGTGCTTGAATGACAAGATTATCAAATGTTAATCTACACTCAAAGAATGCACACGTGTTGTTTAAATAATTTTTCGCTTGTAAGCCAATTCTGTCCAGATACATATTTTCTTAAAAAAATAAGTCATTTGGATTTTTTCTTCTTTTTTTTGTTTTTTGTTTTTTTTTTGTTTTTTTTTTAAATTAAATTGTTTTTGGACACTCATATATATTTAGGTAAATATAATTTTTTTAAAATGACTACATTAAAATTACTGGTTTTAGGCCTATTGTGTTAACTACCGACACGTACAATTTTCTCTGGCAAAATGTTGAATGATTAATCCTTACAAAAGTCTCTCATATTCGATCTGTACGAATAAATGTGAAAAAAAAGAATGGTTGTAGAAGGTATGGATATCCTAACTTAAGATGTTCCTAAGTTACCGTCGAGCTACATCTTAAGACGTGTCCTTAGTTGATCTTAGGATGTTCCTAACTTTTTTCCTAAGTCATATCTTAGGAACACACTTAGGTCATAACTTAGGAAAGTTTTGTGAACATGCCTGCAGATCTAAAAGAGGTATTCTACTTGGGATTTGAATTGTTTAGGATACAGGTAAACTTGCCGGAAGGAATAATTTTACAATCACCATTTCGAGAATAAGCTGTGGAGAAAATTGCCCTTCTTTTGAATTGAATAAGATAATCTTGAACTCAGTAATGATAACTGACACAAAAGAATTGTAGAAATACCGATAGAATCATAAGAATATAAGAAAAGTGAAAATTGTGTATTAAAAGCATGTTATAATGACATGATTGTGAACATACAATGACAAATTGATTTTGAATATACGCCTTATGCTTGGGTGACTTGTATGACGGTAGTAAAAAAGAATCTGTTATTTTAGATAGAATGTGCGATGTTATTAAACAAAAAATTATATCCGATATATATATGGATCGCAAAAATGCAAATTATACAAACACGTGGTTGATTATTTTTGTTTACAATTGTACTTAAGAAAACCAATACATGAAAAATATAGAAAAATGATTACATATTTTAGACTGTCTTCACAAGATTTAAAAATTGAAACAGGGAGATATGATAATTAACCAAGAAATAATAGGAGATGTGATTTATGCATTAGTATTGAGACTGAAGATGGGAATCATTTTGTACTGAATAAAATTGATATGTCAATTTGTTTTTTCTAATTTAAGACATAAGTTTACTAAATTATACTAGTCCCGTAGACCAAGTGTATTTAAATTAATCCAGTTGTTTTGTACTACAAACTCAAAAGAAACGAGCAATTTATGGAAATATATGTATTTCGCAAATAAACTAAGAGCTACATAAAGTGTGTAGTTATTATGTAAATTTGAAACGAGTATGTACTTACTGTACTATAAATAATACACTAGCTTTTGTCTATGATGTATGTACCAATCATAATGTTGTTTTTATAATTGTAAATTATAATAATTGTAAACCAATGAGACAATAAAGAACTTGAACTAGAGCTTGACAGAATCACAACGTCAATGTTAAACATCTACTAAGTGAAATAAGTATGCTCGCCACCAGATTTCTGATGGTACTCGAATAAAGTTTACCAACATATACTTGGATTTCAAAATTTCTCATTCTCAATATATGATTTGGTTTTCTGACCCCTTTAAACCCCTTATTATGTAATGTGACTAAAATATTATAATATTTATTAAAATAGAAGATGATAATTTTTGCTTCTGTAAAGTATATAACAAAATATTGATCTTTCAAGAGATAGGAATTAAAGACTCTAGATATTTTTTGGATCCTCTTTGTGAAGGGGCATCCTTTTTTATTATATATAAAATGAAGGTTTTTGATCGAGAATTTGAACCTTTTTGCTCTACAACCGCTCAGAAGGTTCTTGTCGTTTTCAACATACTTGTGTATAAAAAAGTAAGGTTTGGAGGTTAGTCCTTCAACGCCATATTGGGATTGTTTGGTTTGATTTCAGTGGCTGTATATTGTCCAGAACATTATTCTAAACAAGAGGTCCATGGGCAACATCGCTCACCATCTCCATGTATCATTCTATTTCTTTTTTTTTAAAACATATTCCCTATATAAATTTCTATGTTAAAATTTGATCCCCTCTTGGGCCCCAGTATTAGTACGGGGGTCACTTAATCAATTAACAATTAATAATCTACAATATCTTAAACATTTTCACTATATATTTCTATGATGAACTTTAACCCCTCTTGGGGCCTCAGTATTCGTTAGGGGGTAATGATTTTAACAATTTAAAATCTAAATTATATGAGGTTGCTTCCATGGTAATCTCACAAATTGTAGCATTGTTGTTCTTGGGCAGAAGATTTAAAACTACATGTATTTTCCCTATATATTTTTTTTGTTAAACTATGAACCCCTCTTGGGGCCACAGTATAAGTCCTGGGGTCACAATTTTAACAATTTAGAATATACTCTATCTTAGGATGCTTGCATAGTAATCTCACAAATTGTAGCATTGTAGTTCTTGAATCTACTGAGAAGCCCTTTGGGATTTACAGGATTTGATCACGTGACCAACCAACTTCATATCCAGGTGAACTTTTTAAATTGCTGTTTAGTTCTTAAATAATTTCAATAACATTCCAAAAGATCAGCTTGTGCTATTGCTGCAGGTCTGTAGCTCCCGGTCCAAATTTTTTTCAGACCTGAAGCTCAGACCTGCAGCTTGATAATTCTGTCCAGTTGACAGTACCGGTGTGTTCCACTGTAAATAATAATCTGTTATATATTTCAAAGAAGCAAACAGACTTGTTTCAGTTTAACTAACAGGAGAACATTTTATCCAGTCATTCGCTTTGATGCTCTAATCCCGATCAGATCCGAATCTATTCATTATATCTCTAAATAAAATGCTACGTCTAGAATAACCATATCTGTTGATCCTTGGTGAACTATACAGCTGTATAGAGTCATGTGTATAAACTTTAAATAAGTACACACAAATTGATTACTATTGTTGCTACCTTAAAAATGGAAACCAACAAACGGTACTGAAGAGTGTACCCCCCCCCCCCCCCCCCAAATAACTACACGTACGTAAACATGAATTTGAATTAGACTAAAACTTCGATATTGATTTTGTTCTAAGAAGTGGATTGGTGCTCTTGGAACGGAAATAAAGCTTGTTACTGAATGAGGAGAACTATGTCACTGTGTGCACTGGCATTGGATGACAGTGGATTATAAGAACTATAAATCAGTATTTCAATATCCCCAAAGCACATTTGGTGTGGGTTTTGTGTATTTGAAACGAACACATACATATCTCTTAAAAAGTTGGAGATTTACGTTTGATTTATCTTGTTATATGTATTTGTTAGCAAATTTAGGGATAGCCTTCAAAAATAAACAAGCCATGGAAGAAATTTTTAATGGTTTCATTATTTTTAATTTTATGGTTTATTTAACATACATGTAGACTAGTATCAGCTACATTGTACTTTCTAATAGTATTTCTTCTATACTAAATCTCAAATAACGGGAGAACAAGGAAATTTTGAATAATGAGGTACTAATTCATATTTTCCAAGTAAACTCGTTATTATTAAATTATACAAGAGTGTTTTCAACAAACAATGATATAAAATTGTTATAACAAAACAACTTTTTGTTCTTGAAAAATGCATCGTAATTTACAATTTTTAAGCTAGTTTGCATCAGACCATGAACTATCAAGTAATGTCCAGGAATCATTTAATTATCTATCAAACAAAGTTCGCCACATTCTTTAACATTTGCCAAAATAATGCTGGTCACCTATTCTCCATTAATCCGCCCAATTCACAGAAAAAAATCTAAAATTTAGTTATGGTCAGAATAAAGTCAAACATGTTTTTATTTTTAGTTTAAACATTCAGTCCATCATTTTCGACAAAATTACGACTCAGTCTCAATTAGTCTTTATTTCACGGAGGTATAATTAAGGGGCCCCATAGGACGAATGTAAGCTACGTGAAAACTATGCTACAAGGGAAATTTTAAATCTGGAATGAAAATATTAATTGTTTAAGTCAGTTTTTTATTCGCTTTTTCTCATCGATGTGTTCTGAAAAGATTTTGTAAAGTTGTCTTTTAAATGAAGTTGTATCCTTGATCTTTCTCGCTTGACTTGCGTAAGTCAAATTTTAACATACTTGACTGTTAAATATAATGCAAAAGTAGCAATGAAGATTCGACCTAGCGGATGTTCATGGTTTATTGTAAAATGTACTCCCGACTACCATTCTAGAAAATATCTTGCCTTTCCTTTGAGTCATAAATTTTCTGTAAGGATTTCTTTGAAGGTAACGTAGCTTACAAAATAATAAACTTGAGAGCACAGTAGATTATATGCAACTATATAATATAAAATTATAATGTATATTTTAGTTCAATTATATATTTTGATTCAACAAGACATACATATAATATTATTTGGGCAGACTAGAATCTTGATAACTTTAATTGTGTAAAAAACAGCTAAAAAAGGTCATGCATGTAAATATTTGACCGGCATATACTGCAAAATACAGATTTTTTTTTATTTGAGCAATGTAATTTCATTAATACCGTTATACATGGGTTTATCTAATCTAATATGAGCTACGAGCGGTATAAAAATTAATGTTATTTGAATACGTCAAAACTATTACATTAACATTCACGATTACGTCCAAAAGTTCCGTTAAAGATAAACGGAGATATTCGATAGACACGTGAAAGTAACGATTCCTTACTTCTATCCTTATTTGCTTCTAACTATCAAACCTTTTCAAATGGAAACAATATGCAGATATGTTGTTTAAAAATATAGGTTTTATTATAATTATATCTATCAATTACCGTAACCTAATCACTATAGAAGAATGTTAAAAATCATTATGGTAATAATATTTTTCCATGTAATTATCACCATAATTATTATGATTTAAATTAAAATTCGTTTTTGGAAAGTATTTATTTATTTTTTGTTTTGTTTCAGTTTTGTTGCAAAAGTATTATTATAAAGGCAGGTCATATGAGGTTTTTTACCACTGCCTATAGCTAGTAGAAAAAGATCTGGATTTATTTTGTACGCAAGAACAGTCACTGTCACTCACTAACTAATCTATCTTCGTATATTATCAATGTCAAAACAATTGTCTTTACTCAAAATTTTTACAGAAGTTTAATATTTACTTTTTAGCAGCAGTTTTTATTCACCACAATAAATTATTCTTTATAAGAGAGTGACATCATTCAACCATGCGTGTTGAATGACGTCATTCGTCACAAGGAACTTCTTTACGGTCATTAACATCCAACCCGGTAACAGAAATTTAAGAAATTCCGGTATTCCATTAAGTATTATGAAAAACTTATTTGAAATAGTACTACTGTTGAATTATTAATGATATACCAGTAAGAATATAAATAGCCGTAACGTAGATTACAGAACGTAGCTTACAGACAACGATAAAAGAATTGAATAGCTCAACTACGCATTACCAAAATTACAATCTATAACATCGATTTTTCTTCTTGATCTATTCTTTAGTAATTACTATAACCGATAAACAAAATGAACCTCTTGAAATTTTATAGCAAGCGGAACGTAAATTACACCCTTAAAAAAACTATTACACTTGGTGTATCTACCAAGGCAGTTGTTTTTTCTTGTTACGTGTTACCAATTTCAAGTTTGTACCTTATCTATCAATCATTTGAATGTTACGAGATTTTTAGAACCAAGAGAGTAAATCAAATAAAATGATATAGAACGTAAATAATTGATATAATATTTCCCTTTTAAAAAAAAATCCAACCCTTTATCAAAAGTCAACATGTCACTGAGCGACACGCTGATTTTGGCCGATTTTAGTCGTATTTTTTGCTGTAATTTCAAAAAGATATATTGGTCAGCGATTATCTTTTGTGTATTTCATTACATGTTGATATCTATTTTTCAAAATGAATGCAGCTGAAAATTTTTCACTCTGCAAAACAAGAAATAGGCTTGCGACAAAGAAAATATGATTTGGACGAGTTAATGGAGAATAGGTGTGAAGCGAAATTTTGTCATCAGTTTGCAGAAATTTTTATTTGAGAATTACAGTGTGGCAATTCCAATAAATTTCGAATTTAACAAGAGGTATAATATTTTCACATTAATCCCCCCCCCCCCCGCCCCGAAAAAAAAGAAAAGAAGAAAAAAGGAAGAAAAGTCTTTGCATGGTATTTAAGGTAAGGTTTGCGGCTTGCACTTTTTAGGAATTGTACCAAAGTTACATACCATTTTGTTCACTATACTAAAGTCTTTTTACTCATGAAATTCAAATGATATTGCCCGTCCCGTTTTATAACTACAAAAGGTCAAAGTTCATGATTTTCAATTTTCATGTTGATGAAATGTAAACAATTTAGTGAAAAAATGTACATTTTATATGTGACTATTTTGGGGGGTTTTATGCTTAAAATGTTCGAAAATAATGTCACTATTTATATCATGATTCATTTTTATTAATTTCTAATGAACTATCTAAAAATAGAATAAAATACAACAAAAGTCTTAATTTTTAGTGAGAATGGTGAAGACAATCTCAAAACTTAGGCTATGTAAGACTACACTATAGCTTACATAGAAAAATAATTGACTGGTTTTAAATTAAATATTTTTAACAAAATAAAAATTCATCAAAGAATTTATCACTGAAATTGTAAAATAACCTTCAGCAGATTTTTAGAGTAAAACTATGGTTGTGTTTACTAGTAAGTACATGTAGTAATTGTACTGAGATTCAAAGCTTCCTCAAGCACAAAAAGATTTTGATAATCTATATTTATTGTGATTACTGAAACAACTTCCATTTCTGCAAAAAAAATGCAACAACAAAAAACACGGTGACTGCTATATTTAAAGACTTGTTTTTGTACACGGGCTTGCTATAATTACTCAAATGAATCCTGCTTTTCCTTCAGTGGCGTAGCTTTCATTGAAGCACGGAAGCACGTGCTTCCACATTGTTTTGTAAAAAAATAATTAAAGGCAAAAAAAAAAAAGGACTTAAAATATTATAAATATTGAACACAAATAAATTAATTTATAAATAAGAGTACCTTTGAGTACCTTTAAGTAAATTTTTAGTCGCATAAAACGGTATCTTCTTTATAGATCTCTAACAACAGGGCGATGCTTGTTCAATTACAAAGTTTGATTTGATTGTACCTCAGGTCAACAATGACGGGACAAAGAATGTCGTCTTTAGCAACTTATAATACACATTTACAGGGATATCGAAGTCAATGTAGCAGCTGTTTCCTCAGATTTTGCTGAGAAAAAGCAAAGGCGACTTGCCTTTTTTTTTTTACAATAAATAAAAAAAAAAATAAATGCTCTTCTGATATTTGTATATTATTATTTGCATACAATTCCATAACCTGAGTGACAGGTTGACAATGATTATGAATAGCTATAGATTATCGAGAATTAAAGGAATCTTAAAGTTTAAAAATATAATTATTTTTTGTATTATAAGAGTATTTTTGTAGACAAAAATGTTTTAGATCAGTAGGAGAGAAAGCACAAGACTTATTAGATAAAAATTAAATTAATCTCGTCATAAATCAGGCACTACTTTTTCTTCTTTATCGTTAATTTTATGATGATGATGATGATTAAGTAAGCATTTTAAACATTAAAAACTGGGGTTATTTTGATGAAACTCCTTTTTCTGGATACTCAAAATTAAATGTCTGAAATGCTGAAAACTCGCCAGCTTCCGGGGGCTTCGCCCCCTTAGACCCATTGGGGGCCTCAAGGCGGCCCCCAAACCCTGCCTCAATGTGCTTCCACATTAAACAAACCTAAGCTACGCCCCTGTCCTTACTTTCTTTTTCGGGGTAGATAGATTGAATTGAACCTTTGCTTCAACAATGATACTTAAGTAACTAAATAAACATCATTGAGATAATGACCATCTCAAAGGGTCTAAGTTTATAATCGACAGGTCAAGGACATCAAGATATTAGTTCCAGAAGGGATTTTAGGATTTTACCTATAAAATTGGTTCAAACGCAACCTCTCTCCACAACCACGGTCTAGGGGGGGGGGTTGATTCCAACTGAACCTATGGGAGATAAAATATGCTCCAGAAAAGTATTTTACACAAATGTTTTTTTCTTGTTGATCTTTGATCCATAAAGTTAGCCCACTGTCATTGCACAACCTCTTCCAACAGTCACTCTACGGGTGATGTTTGAACCCAACTTAGCCAAGGAGAAATACTCTGGACAAATAAAATTGATGGACTGACAGATCACTTTAGGGCATCTACTGAGTAAGACCCTAATTGTTTTACTTGGGCAAGTCACATTTGCACATTTTTTCTTCACATGTTTTTCAAACATGTGCAAAATGAGAGCAACTCTTACACTATGTAAATACAAATAAAAATAAAAGGAAAACAAATTGTAATATTTTATTGATAAAAAAACACTGTAAACAATAACTTCTAACACAAACAAATTTTTATATAGATTGAACTACAGAAAAAAAGCACGAGCAAGGACGGAAAAGAACATTATGACTTTTGAAACAAAATTCTTCTGTTTTTTAATGCATAATCAATAGATACCAACGGCTAATCTCAAAAGGTAAAAACATCAAGGAAAGCCCATACTTGTTATCACATTTACTGTTACTGGTTTATTTGTTGAATTTTGCATTATTATAAATGCTATTCCAACAACAAGACTATCTTTTATAGTAAAAATTTGTTCACAAACATTGCCAAAGAAATTTTCCAACACAATTTTTATGCCATAAAAGTATTAAATTCTAAGTAGTTTTGCAAATGAGATCATACATGAAATATTGCACATCTTGTCACTTCAAATACATTTTATCAGTAACTTTAATTTATTGAATGAAAATTGGGAACAAAATCCATATTCCTTTTCACGAAATTTCTTTTAATTAGTATCCTAATTGAATCAATATTTTATTCTTCAAACAAATCCTTTTTTAATCAATGTGTACATGCAGTGTTTCAAAACACATCATTGCACCAAATTAGAATCTATAAATTAACTCACATGGAAAATTAAAAATTACTCATACAAACATAATTTTGGTTAAGAACCTGTTTCCATACCTGTCTTCCATGTAATGCCTTAACATGTATGGAGCAGCCCAAGATACTATTAAAGTCAAACAAACTAGGCACATACCATAGTTACAACACATTAGCACAAAATATCTACAACAATTAAATGATGTCTATTCAATTAACATTATTTCTAATAACAATTTTCTTATAATCTAAACAACAACAAATATTGGAATGTAATAGTTTAAAAAAATATTCTAAGCAAAATGGATATTTTTGTTGTTGTTGCAAATTTTAATATAATCTAGACTTTGTTCTTCAACATGAGAATAAAAAAAATACAATTACATATATGGCTTTCAAAACTTTTACGGTGGAGATAAAACAAACATATACTTCTTTTTCTTAATTTCATTTAAGTACAAAAGTGAAATTCCTGCATATAAAAAGAAAATGACTGCAATTTGTTTTTTGATGACATTAAACTGCAGTAACCGAATGTCACAGTAAAAAAAAATTAATTTTGACATTCTCAAAATGTCTCTCTATGAAAGAGAACTATATACTGTATACAGGGTCATTTTCGCCCCATGTTATTTTCGCCCTTTTTAACTTGCAAACGGTTTCGTCTTGTCTTGAATTCGCCCATACAAAGTTGTGAATAAGGAAAGATAGTTTGAGACATAGGAATTCACCCAGTCTTAAATTCGCCCTCTGAGAACGAGTGCAAAAGGGGTGAAAATAAAATGGGGGCGAATATTTCCCTGTACACAATATAACATTTGGTTAAAAAGACACAAACGACAGAACTATGCGTAGAGTTTCATTTGACTCTGAACATCATCCAGGCTACTGATTCCGAACCTCTCTTTGTCTGTCTGCATCATCTCAAAAATAGACTGCAGTTGTTTCCTCTGGACCTCCCTTTCCTCTTCTATTTGATCTTCCGTCAGTTCTTTGTTGAATTTCTTGGCTGTTACTCGCTGCTTGGCCTTTTTCACTTCACTCTGTATGTGCTCACAGTAAGTCATGGGGTCAACTTCTGGCTGGAGGTTTGGTGGGTATACTGGACCATCTCCACCTATAAAAATTCACAAAATCATGATTTTGCTTATTAATAATCCTCAATATCATGAATATGACTGTCCTTAAAATTCAGATCATTTTAAGAAACGATGGAGAGAGAGAGAGAGAGAGAGAGAGAGAGAGAGAGAGAGAGAGAGAGAGAGAGAGAGATGTTTTACCCCCAGTATTATCTTCATTGTTTGTACTGTCACAATCCATCTTTTGCTGCTGTTGGGTTTTTGCTGATCGTTCAGATCGAGGCTCTGGGTGCCGATTATTTTGCAATTTTTTGTACGTAAACACAACTGAAAGAATCAGAACTAAAGCAGTAAATCCCAGTGACAAGGGATAAAAGTAAGGAGACGATTTCGATATTAGCTGCTCCATTTTCGTGCAACCATCCGATTCCACTGACATGCAAGCGTCTTCCTCACTTTGACACAAGCTTGTTATTGATAAAGACAACAATGTCTGCGCCCATGAGTGGTAAGTGGGTTGTAACTTTTCCATCGAACTTAGTGGTCTTTTATCGGGAATATCCGATACTATTGGTTAAAGGAACAACATTTTTTTATGAAACTGACTTTCTTTACGAAAGACTTTTAAGCAATGACAACGAAAGATATATGTATTTGCCACGAACTTTCTGGTTTGTGCTCCGCCTATAAAAAGTAACATACACACACACAGTGACACACTAAGAAATTCAACTAAGAACACACTTTCTAAATCGTTTTCAATATGATTTAATACTTTTCATAACATATAACTCAACACAATGTCCATAAAAGACAGACTATACTGTCTATAAAAAAACCCACATTCTTATTGCGCAGGGCACTATATATATTAAATAGCAATACAGCATCACTTATTTACTGGTTTCCATGTAATTTGTTTATTGGTTTTACATGTTTAGATATATTGACTTCCCCTTATTTGTCTTCATAGTACAATGATTACAGTGATTGCACCCATAGTTTAAGACCAGGTTGAATTGGAGATTGAGGCAACAATTCTATTGATTTGTTTGTGCTTGGGCAGGTGTCCATTACCACAGGTTAATAGTGCAGGATACTACTACATGTTATAGGATGAGAGATGCCTCAGTAATAATATCTATTCATTGATTTCTCAGATATTAACGTTGACCATTTGTCTGCTGTTCGCCATGTCATCTTGGTTATGTCAGGGAAGGGAGGTGTTGGAAAAAGCACAGTGGCTACACAAATTGCTCTCGGACTAAGGCATGCTGGGAAAAAGGTGAATCAATCAAGGAAAAGAATTTCTAATTTGCATGGAATCCCATATTTTTTTTCTATGTACGAAAAACAATGTCAAAGTCAAAATTGAACAGATTTTCTTTTCATTGATTCAATAAAGATTTTATTTCCAGTGTTTATACAGATAAGTATGTTAAGATCGAATGTCATTGCAGACCAATAGTTCTTTTTCACATCTAAATGCAAATCTAAGATTTTTGATTTAAAAAAGGTAGCTTTCTAATTTCTAGTTATTTTGCACATACTTCATTAAAAAAAATAACATGTTCAGATTTTGAAATGTGAATTATAGATGTATAATAATTAGACAGCTTTTCTAGGAACTGTAAGAACTGGTGTTTTGAAATTTATGAACAGAACAACGCTCATCCTTGTAAAGTTTACCAAAAATATAATTGAGTTGTATTGATTTATTTTTTTTTTGATGGACAGGTTGGCTTGCTTGATGTAGACCTGTGTGGTCCCAGCATTCCCCGTATGTTCAACGTCCATCAGCAGGACGTGCATCAGTGCTCAGAAGGGTAAGATCATTACAGTAAAACAGGGTTACACAGAACAAACTTACAGTGAATTCATGCTCACAATAAAGTCACTTTTATTCCCCTTAAAATTGTATTGAAAAATTACTTTTATAAGGAATTTAATGAGATTGATTATATCCACGACACTTTTTGACTACTTTATAGTGAAATGAATTAACTTTTATTATACATTGTACCAATATTGGAATTAAATTTTGAATTGAGTAATATTTGAATTTACAATTTTGAATTGAGTAATATTTTGAACTTACACAAAGGTTATCTTTGCCCATATAAAAATAATTTTATTTTTACCAAATGAGTATTTGTACTAGTTTTTGGAATTTCAACCGGTATATTATAGGTGTATAATTACCATTAATTACACAACTCAAAAAAGAATTTTATAAAAAATCTCAAAAAAACTTCAAATGAAGTACCAGTACATGAATTGTATTTATGTTTCAGGTGGCTACCAGTCTTTGTAGACAAAGAGCAGAAACTGGCTCTAATGTCAATTGGATTTCTGGTGGAAAATGAGCAAGATGCCATCATTTGGCGAGGTCCAAAGAAAACAGGTGTGAAACATCTAGACCACAGAGGAGCTTAGCTTTTATCCTATTATTTCCTTTAACAAAAATAAAAAAAAAAGTTTCAGATCTTAAAATTAACAAAACTTCATATACCGGTACTATAAGTACAAATAAGTGTAGAAGCATACATACACAATCTGTGTCAATTGTTTTTGTTCTACAGCAATGATCAGACAGTTTTTGAAGGACGTTGTGTGGCGAGATTTAGACTACTTGATTATAGACACACCCCCGGGAACGACAGATGAGCACATCAGTGCCATAGAGAATCTGAAGGCCTACAATCCCGACGGAGCTATTCTGGTCACAACTCCACAGGTAAAATCTGTAACTAGGATCTCTTTAACAATTTATTTATTTTGATATGTGGTTATGTTGAAAAATCCTGTTTATACTACATGAATACATGTACTAGCTGTAAACTTAATTCACAATTTACCTGAGATAAACTGGTTTGCAGTTACTAATTTTCACAATTAAGATGTAGATTATCTAGAAAATAAAATACCAATCATACCAGAAAGACTGGTTTGTGGCTACAAATAATCAGAATGACAAAACTCTGGAGAAGCTCGCAAAAAATTCTCGCAAAGGAATAAAAGTTGGTTTGTAGTAATTACATTCATTTAGATATGTTTTATTTGGAGTAAATTTCATTGTAGGCGGTGTCAGTGGGAGATGTGAAAAGGGAGATTACTTTCTGTAGAAAGACCCACATTCCTGTCATTGGACTCATTGAGAATATGAGTGGATTTGTCTGTCCGAACTGTACTGTAAGAGCGGCTCTGAGTATTTTTGAAATTATTATTTTACGATTTGTACATGTAACTTGTAGATGCATTTGTCATACGATAATCAATTGTTTTTTCATCCTAGGAATGTACCAATGTGTTTTCGAAAGGAGGAGGGCAGGCACTTGCTAAAGAATACCATGTACCATTTTTAGGTGAGTCTTGGAATCTCAAAGTAAAATGTATTCACATTGGTAGATTTATAGTGAAGTTTGTAAGTATAGAGTCTGAAATTGCTTTCAAAAATTAAATATATTGAAATTTAGTTTGAACTTAGGGGTTTTTCTTTGTTTGCAGTCTTTACAAAAGTTTGAACTTGTGTGCAATTTACATGTACTTTTTTCTCTGCTGTTTAAACACCAAATTGAATTTTATTAGAATTTCTCTCATCAGTACAAATATTTTGTTTCATGCTTACAGGGTGCATTCCCCTTGACCCGGAGCTCTCCAAGAGTTGTGACGAAGGTAAAGATTTCGTGGAGCATTACGAGGGCTCCCCCACTCTACAAGCCATACAGAAGGTGGTGGACAGACTGGTCAAAATCGACAGAGACCTCCCCTGAAAGAGAAACCCCAGGGGGTCACAGTAACCAGCTGATGGGAGAAGCAAACTGCTCAATGAATAAAACTGTCCATGCTATGATATTACTTTTATCTGGTTGAATGGCAGGATGATATTTTATGAAATGTTGCACTGCAATTTTAACTTTTCGGGAACTCGAACAAAGAAGATGCAGTTGCTGCTTCTCAGTTGCTACATCTCGGTATCTGATATTTTGTATTTTGCCCAACTGGAGATGAAAATATATTTCTATTAAAGATAACAATGAACATTTCTAATATAGAAATCTTTATTTCACGTATTCAAGGAGTATCCCATTGAGGCCGCTTGTATAAAAGAGATTTATGAGTGAATTAAACATGTTCTTGTATATATAATTACTGTATTAAAAGTGTAAACTCAGTTTGCTGCTTCAAATCTTCCTTATCTACATGTGTATCTTATTCAGTATTGTTAACGAGTATAATGTTGTACGATTAATTCTTTTAAATATAAACATTTACTTTTAAACTGTAGGTTGAATTAGAGAGTTATTGTGCCATACACAGTGCTATATATTATCCATGTATTATCATTTGTTTAAATTAAATCATTAATTATATATCCATTCCTATCTACTTCATTATCATGGCTGTAAAATCTTGTAAAAATGATTCATTGCTATTTGTACATGCATACGTATTAGAGTACTATAGATTTCTTAAACCAAGCAGCTACCAGTATTACTTAAGGTGGTATGGGACATTTGTCGATATCAATGTGGATTAAAGTACAATGAACATTATAATTAAAATACTTTCACTGGTTAAGAATTTTCAAATTTTAAAATATTTAATAAAAAAAATATACGTTTTTAAAAATTTTTGGAAAGGTAAACATTTTAAAATCCCTGGCAGGATTCGAACTCATGACTTGCAGGTTCGTAGTGAACTCTCCAAACCACTGCGCTACTCTGTTAGATAACATTTTTGGGAAAGAAACTATTTATAAAATTATACTTGATTGTATTGTTTCTTTCGATAAATAATACGTCACAACATGGAGGTGTTCCATACCACCTTAATTTGTAAAAGAATATTTTATTTCAGTTAGTATAGAGTGCTATTACCTTTTCCATCACTGTTGACAGTTCTGTAGTTATTGTAAATGCATCAGTACTCGATGCATTAAATGAACCGATTCTAGAGAATACCTTATGTTTTTCAGGGAAGCATTTTGAAAAATCATATAAAAATAATATACTTGGGTAATTAGGTACTTATTTTACTGAGGACTCAAAAGATAGATTCATATCTTGTAAAAATATTTTTAAAATATAAATATATTCAGAGAGAAAATTCTTTCTTTCCAATTTCTTTTTCATGATTTTAACTGTCATACTATGTACATGCATTGGTGTACAAAATGTATCAATACAGGCAAAATCTTAAGAATAAAAAGGTTTTCATAAAAATTTGGCTCTTTTTTTTTTTTTATTTGAAGTAGAATACATATAATACTACGTGTATATCTACACCAAACACATGTATCACATGGCCTAAATAATAATAACAAAATAATAACATGTTAAGTACTTAAAAAATAGAGGAAATTAACAAGGTATAAATATCACAGGATTATCAATTACATAAACATGTACGCTGATCACCTATTACATATTGTACTGATTAATGTGTATTGGAATAAATAAAATGGTACAATAGCTCAAGATCATCTATCATCCTCGTTGTAGTTACCCCATATAATACATGTATTGTTGGTTATGTGCGGATACCTGATGGGGTGGTCATAATGACACGAGGGAGCGTAGCTCCCGAGTGTCATTATGACCACGCCCATTGGTATCTGCACATAAACAACAATATTATATGGGGTAAGATTCTTGTACCATATAGTTTATGATTATTCATTATATCTTATTATTATTATTATAGTTATCGTGAGTGCACTTGCCTCTAAACAATTCGGTGCCAATGCGATGGTCTTTATATATGTACATTTACTCTGTAATTTTCTAAAATGACTTTCTATCCCCTACAAACATTAATTATACTTTTTTTTTTTTTAATTCATAGCCATTTGGAATAAATCGACTGATCATTGTCATATCTTTATTTCATATTTATTCATTTTCCGACTTCTAGTATCGATATTTGCTTCAAAGAATTTAATCCTATTTGATACTCTGTATCAATAATATACAAATATACATGTATGTTCTTAAAATAATGGCTGAAAAAAACATACATATATATACCGGTACTTAAAAAAATAAATAAGCAAAAAAAAATTATTTTATTATTTGAGAAATGCATGTCGCAAAACCGTGAATGGTAAATGTCAAATCCGATTGGCTACCGCTATTCACTGTTCACAAAACAAGTTTACTATTCAAACGCGTTCCTATCACGTGATTAACTTTCTATAAACCTTTATATAGGATAACCCTATATCATCTAACACGCGTTTCTCTACTTCTTCGCACACATGGAGGAGAGTATTAAAATAAAAGTCTTTCTGACAAAGCCATTGTCGATATTGTTTTGTCTTTAGCTACAAATGAGATTTATTCGACGAACTTAGTTTTAGTCAGTTATCTGTGTTGATCGAGTTTTGGCAATTTTGATCTGGACGAATCTCTTACTGTGGAGTATTAAAGATGCGTTTAAAAACAACTTTGTTGATGTTTTTACCTGATATAGTGGGCGGAGATAAAAAAAAGAAAAAAGTGTGGGGTTATGTACAGTTAAGCCACACTTTTAACAATAGAAAACATGCCAAGCTATGGTACAATATAATCATACACTGCATAATTTTGTTTAACTAAAAATAAGTTCTTGTTAAAAGAGCGAGAGAGAAAGAGAGAGAGAGAGACACTGTCATAATACACTGTACATGTAGCACCAGCATCACATAATAAACATTTGAATGAAGTGAATTTAAAAATGATGTTTCATATTGATAATTTCATTATGAATTAATTAAATACATGTACATCAAAATCCATAGATACTTAACAATATCACAAACTACAGGAAAATCAAGAAAAAAAAAGACCTTGTAAATTCTTCATTCTCTTCTTGTTGCATAAGTTAACATGTACTCTCAATTAAAATGGTTAGACATTGTACCCTGTGTATGTAATTCATTTAAAGTTCCATTATGCAAGAACAGCATACAAGATGTATTCTTTCTATTGATATGTTCTTATAATGGAATGTTAATACATGTACATGTAAAAAACAAAAACTAAAAATTGTTCTGTTTAAATATATATTGCACAAAAAAAGTTATGATTTTAAAATAAAGTTAATTATTTTTTAAAAATTTTAATTATAAATTCAAATTAAAAAAAAAAAAAATTTACTCATCATGTGAGTGAGTATTGCAGCAACAACAGCAAGAACAAAATCCGCTACAACAACCTGAAGTGACCTCCTTTGGTGGTTTCTGCGAGCGAGCGAAATTAATAAAAACTTGTTCTAGAGTGGTCTGGCTAACGGAATAGTCCTCTATATGGAATTGGGCTTTCGCTCCTTCTAGAATTCCAAAAATCCCTCCCAGAGTCAGATGGGAATTCCGAGTGATATGGTAAGTGACCATGCCTTGGTGCATGTCTTTCAGTTCACTCCCGGGGAATTTTTGCTCCACGAAGGTCATGAATGGCTGAAGGTTAGGGGCTTCTCCAGACTCTGTGAAGGCGATGCGGGCCAGTAGGGTGTATCCTTGGCCAAACTTGTCCTTTAGATGTTGGGTGCTTCCCAAACAGCGGAATTCCCCATTCACCATGATGGCTAATCTAGTGCACAGAGCTTCGCATTCCTCCATACTGAAATGGAAGCATTACATTTTATTTATAATACAATTGTGTAATTCAATGAATTTGCCAAAACTGATACATTGCATTATAAAACTATTATTACACCTTGTTCCCAAAGTTCAAATGATTTTCAATGCACAAAGAGAAAAAAAAAATTAAACAAAGATTTATACAAAGAAGCTCACACTCTGTAGTTCTTAATGCACTAACATGTATATTCTATCCTGTATTTTTTGAGAATCAGAAACCTCATTCTACACTCTGCAGTTTTCAATACATATCTATACATTTATAAATTTTCTTGTAATTTTTGGAGTACCTGTGTGAGGTAAGAACCAGAGTCCTTCCAGTATCGCGGACACTGATCAACGCGTTCCACAGGTATCGCCTAGCAACAGGGTCCATGCCAGTGGTTGGCTCATCTAAAAATACCACCTGGGGGTTTCCAACCAAGGCTATAGCTGTACTTAACTTCCTCTTGTTTCCTCCACTGGAAATGGTAAAAGATGCATGTTATAAATATGAAAATCTTGAAGATTGCCTAGAAAGAGCACTTAAAATTGATACTGAAAAGGACCAATCAAAAGGTGTACCTGAAAGACAAAAAAACCCACTGTTGTCTTTAACCACAAATGTAATAAAAGATAGTAGATTTAAGAAAATATGTGATTTAGATTTTTGGTGATGTATCAAATCGAAAAAAAAAACACCCCTAAAACAAACATACACATGCAATAATAATGCATCAAAACATCAGATTTTAGGTAAGTTTAATACTGTGGAATCATTCGTGGTGGCTCAATTTTCGTGGAATTTGTGGGTACCTCTCATCCACGAATTAACATCCTCCATGAATTAATATATAAGGATTATGAAGTATATTTCCTTTTGTAAATATACGATAATAAACAAAATTTCGCCCCCACAAACCAGTAAATTTTTAGCAATCAATGAAAATTGGCTCCCACGAATTTTAATGATTCCACAGTATCTTTAACCATTACAATACTAATACCGGTAGGCAAGAGCTCAAAGCATTATACCACCAAATAAATAAATTTAGAGAAGACACACCTAAATAACTGACTTGTGTCTAATCCTTGAAAAAATTTGTTGTTTATAAAATATGGTCAGGTCCTACCTGTAAGCTTTGACCATTTTGTCCGCATGTTCCTCAAACAGCAGGGCAGCCATAAGTCCTTCTACAACAGCGGGTATTTTCTCCTCCTTGACCCCCCGGAGTCTGGCGAACATAAACAATGTCTCCCTGCCGGTCATTTGGTCAATGAGGGCATCATACTGAGGGCAGTAGCCAAGGTTCTGTCTCACCTGTGAATTAAGGTAAGTTATTTATACCTGCTCAAAATACACTGTACTACTTGCCAAAGAATTGCTTATAATGCAGTATTGACATGTTCCAAGTGAATAATACTGGAATATGATGACATTCCCATTTATTAGCATGTTTTTTTTCTAAATCCTATCACAAAAAATTTCTTTGCATTTAATCTAAAATTTACTAAAATCAATGCCTGCATAATTTAAGTGTACTTTGATTTGTGGGTACTGTTCTTTCAAAATCAAAGTGTTTAATACATACCATAGCTAGTTCTGACTTGACACTGTGGCCGTTAAGGTACGCCTCCCCAGATGTCATGATCTCATCCCCTGTCAGTGTCTTGAATGTTGTAGTTTTCCCTGCCCCATTCACTCCCAGCAGACCAAAGCACTCCCCCTGAGGTATTCCTACACTGAGGTGATTGACAGCCAAGTACTGCCCATAATACTTAGTCACTTCCTGCAGAATCAAAGAGTCTGTCAGCAAATGTGATTTAGCCAGTCTCTCCCGTTCGGCAGCCACGTCAAAATCTTCCTGGATTTGAGAAATCTGGTGCTGTCTGGACTGATTAAACAGCAGAGGGCGCTCTCCCTGTAGCAGAGGGGTCGTCTCAGAAGGTGATAAATGGGAATTTTGGTCTTCTGCTTTACCAGACTTGAGGTAGTAAATAATGGACTTGAATAGGTTTGATTCTACAAAGAGTAGGACTGTGAAGTACATGACTCCTTGTATGGTCAGGAAGATAAGCATTCGTCCGATTCCGTTCTTCTCCCAGCCCAGGTAGTTCTTGTTGTAGTACACACAGCCCAGTTCTCCACACTGACCATTTATTGCTGCAGACAAAAGACAAACATTAAGACATTTTTCACGAAATTTGCACTTTGATATACTGTAAAAGTGGTTATTTACGTGTGGGGGAAATTTACATTAGTTACGTGGTAAGCTTAAAACCGCGAAAAATACCCCCGTGTGTATGGTAAACAACTTAAAAACTTTAGTGTGGTACTGTAAATCACGCATCCACGTATTTAATGATCACGCGTATTGTTTGACCATACAAAGTGCATATTTAACCAACAGCATAAATAACCACTTTTACAGTAACTGTCTATAGTCTGTCCCAAAATATTTATGCAGCACATTCGAACAATTTTTAATAAAAATACACATAACTGTAAAAGAAGTGCAATTAAATTCGATGAAAGGGAAAATATCCAAGATATTTTCATTGACACATTATCATTTTTCTTTAGAAAAATTCACAATAACAAAAACAGTTACAGATTTCTTATAATGGGAAATGTTGACATCTTTCTTAATTTGAAATTCACTCTGAATACCTCGCAAAATTTTTCAACATTATCATCCGTGATAATTTCATGTCTGTTCCAATGCAAAATCCCTGTAGACTTTTTATTTTTAGACGTGTATTAAAACCTGACAAGCTAGAGGAGGCGTTACATAGGAGAAATCTTGATATTTCTTTATACTATTGAACGAACATCTTTTGAACCATGAGGTACCGGGTATTTATAAATATCGATGTAAAGATAGATAGATGTATTTATTGGCTTTGTTATCAAGTTAAGACTTTGCATAATCAAAGTTTGGCTAAAAAAAAACCCAGACAGGTACTAAATATTTTTTTCTTGTGTGAATGGTAAAAGCTTTATTTTGAATACATGTATCAAACAAAAATCTGTTCAGTAGGTACTCCTCAACAAACAGAAATCTTACTTTAATTCTGTGTGAATAAAAAGTTTCAGTTGTTTTGTAACTTACGTCCACAACATGGATTTGGGATAAGTGAACAAAATTGTTTGTATTCTTGGCAGCTGTCCAGGAATTCCCAGTTGGAATAGTAGTCCATCAGTCCTTGCCCAAGGCAGAAGTTTGGGAGAAATACTAGAAATATCCACTCTAGGGTGTTGGATAACTCCTTTAATCTAAGCTGGGGAATTCCCAGAATGCCAACAGCTAAAACTGTGGCATCACCTGCAGCATAAGAACAATAGAAGCATTTGTATATGTATTTGCATGTAATATCCTGAAAAAGATGTCAAGAGAATGGGGTTTGTGAACTTACCAGCCAAAATGTTGAACATAGTCAGCCAAACAAAACCACTTGATGGCACTGTGAAGATGAAAGACAAAAGGTACATAAAAGGCAGCATGGCCCAGCCATGCAGGAACAGCAGAAGCAGTATGTGAACAGCATGGGCATCGATATAATACGCTTTGATATCAAAGGCCCAGAGAACAAACAGCAGAATGCAGCATGGTATCATGTAGTTAATCAAATCCCAGCAGAAGGTTGAAGCCCAGAATGTAAAGGGCTGAACTCCACTGACAAACTGAATGTGTTTGGCTTTAGTGGCCCTCTCTTTGATCAGGAACAGAACAAAACTGCTGGAGAGGAAGGCTATCCCGAAGACAAAGTTGAAAGCAATAGTGAAACCCGTAGTGCTTCCCTGAGTTTCTTCTCGGATTTTCTGTTCTTCAGTTCTGGGTAGAGGATGGTTAACAGTTGTGAGGGTAAACTGAGTGTTATTGGTAATATACTGCAGGATAGCATTGGCCAAGGTTGCCAAGGAAATGGCTGGAGCATGATAACCCTGGTTGTTGAAATAACCAGTCGCCATTACTGTGTTCTGATGCCTGGTAAAATCTGCACCCACAGCATACTCCAGATTGTACAACCCTGGACTGTTTTCGCCTTTCTTGAACAAATAGTCGTTCAAGTTTGGATCTTTTTCATACCCTGCCACACTGTTGATGTAAGTCACATGATCTTTGCTGCTTTGAAATTGGTTGCCATAGAACTGACCAATCACAGACTTGTTTACAAAGCCATTGTCACTGTAAACTATGGTGTTCTCTCCATATTTCTCCACTACCAAGGTGAGTGGTTTAGAGTCATGGGGTCCAGGGAATGTCTTTACGACAATCAGAGCGAAGATGGTGAAGAAGACAGGGATGAAAATTTGGGTTGCTGACACCAGTTTGTTTCTGAGTGTGTGAAGTGCTCTCTTTATAAACATTCCGTAAAACTGCTGAGCCTGGAGTTGCCTGTCCTTATTGTGTACACCATCGATGGTGAGATCTAAAATAAAGGGATATAAATTAATAATCTTGTACATGTACTAAATATGCGACTGGAGATTTTTAAACTTTTTAAAATGACATCGCAATCTAAGCCTACCTAATTCCTGATGTCCGCCATTAACTGTGAGGTCCATATTGATGTTTTTGTGGATCATGTTGTTTTTGTGTTGTCCTGGAATACCTGACAGAGATTTGTCTGTTCCTTCTCCAACTCTGTAAAAAAGTCCTCCAATTAATTTTGATGCTTTAAACATGAACTAAATAAACAACATGCATATAAGAATGACCTCACTATACAATTATTAAATTGTATTTACCTAATGAAAACTTCCTCCATAGTGGTGACTGAGACTCCATAACTAGATATACCCAACTTCTGTTTATTGCTGTCTAGATCGTCAAACAGAGCGGGGAACGTCCCTGTGCTGTCATGAGGCAGGCGAAAGGAGAGCTCCGCACCGATGTTACTTTCCCGCTCCGCGTGGTGTACGTAGTTCTTCACCGTAGATGTAACTTGGTCGACATTGCACTTTGGCTCTTTGACGATGACCATGTGATATCCAGCACCTGCAGAAAATAGAATACCCTGTATATTTAACATTAACCAAGGTGGCATTTACAGAGAACAAAAATAAAATTTCAGTTTAGAGCTTCTAAAAGATCACTGAAGTATATAAAAGTACCAGGATTAAGCTACAGCAAAGGTTACTTAAAGGGATATGCTGGTGGACATACATTTTCAGAAACTGGTATTTTAACAGTAACTTATATTTGTATAATTATGATATGGAGGTTTAAAGTATTAGGGATGGTGAAAAATCAGAGACTTCACTATAAGAAAACTTTTAAAGTTTCAGAGTTTTACTATATAATGTCGATACTTCGTGGACTATACTTGCTTAAAAATATGTGAATCAGATTTTCAATTCATTGACAATTTTTATTTAAGATGAAGAGCTACCTGGTACATAAAACACTATATCACTTGAGGTAAAAACTTGAACAAAGGAAATCAATTTATTCATCTATTTAAAAAAATGGTACAAATGTAATTTCAAAACCATGTACCATGTTTTTGCCGTACCCACCATACTTATTCTTCAGAAACAAGGAACTTCCACAACACTTTAGTATTCCGTCTGCCATGATGGCAATTCTGTCTCCAAGGAGATCAGCCTCATCCATGAAGTGTGTGGTCAGGAGCATTGTACGACCGGCTCTGTTCTTCTGGAGGACAGTCCAGATCTGATGTCTGGCATCCGGATCCAATCCTGACGATGGCTCGTCAAGAATCACAACCTTGAATAAAGAAAAAGTAAAATACTATACCATAAATGTTTACATTGTTTGACAGGCGTAAACAAATACTGTAAATTCCTAATTAAACGCGAGGAATTAATATCCGCGTAAAATCGCGAGAGGCACATCTCACGGATTTTAAAATCTCGCTTTTATATTTTTGACAGATGTAAACTAAAGAAACTATGATAAAAATCTGGTGTTCGCGATTTCATATTCTCGCGATTTGATACACAACGGTTGAATCGCGGAATTAAGTACTCGCGAAAAATAAGGAATCTACAGTAATGAATTAGTATTATAGTAGTGAATACTAAAAACAAGCTCGTTGCAAAGCAACGACTAGGTCTTCCGTCAAAGCTGCATCATACTTGTGATGTAATACAAAATTGATAACCTGGCCATGATACAATAGATGTATAGACCCTTAGTAAAAGAGACAAATGCTTTCGATATACATAACAGTTTGTTTCATGATGATTTTTATGTGAAATACAATTGCTCTCGAGCCACATGTACATTAAAGTTAATTAATATACTATCGATATGTTGTGTTATTATATTCCTAATAATCAATAAAGCCTAATTAGGCTAATATATGTAAATTTAGTCTTAGATCGGATGAAAATAATGTCTTGGGCATAGGACTCTAAGCTCTTAGGGCTAAGTTAGTCATTTTTTATCAATTGTTTGGGGATTGTCTGGAACTTATATAATTTGTAGCAATTGTATTTGATGGCGTAACTATCTTGTCAACTTTTTAGCGAAGCATGCTCAGAAATTTCATTTATCGCGTTCATCGTATTGAATGTGTAAACTTATCAGTACCACTTGGTTATAACATATTTCTAAAGCAGCATGACTGTTTTATGGAGGCGGACCCTGGCATATACATGCATGTATTGATCAGAAGTTAATTTCAGCATTAACTGAGATAATTTACCAAATACCGTTAAGATTATAATTTTAAACTTTATTTAGTTAAAACCATTACAAAGATCGTCAAAGGCAATATTGTGGGTGTAGGGTGAATGTGTAATTTGTTTTGGAGGTTTATTTTAAATAATATTTATTGGAAACAATTTTGTTTGTTGGTGTGTTTTGTTTATTGAAAAAGGGAATAAAGAAAATGTGTAATATTTTTTTTAATTATTATCATAGGCCAAAAACATGTTGGAAAAAAGAAATATTGTATCAAGCATCCTATCCGCAGATTACGGATTACGCATTCCTCTATGGTTTGCACAATTATCAATTACTACTTATAAAAAGAGAAATACATTTCCAAATACATTAAACCTATTGGTAACTGATAGTTGAATGTAAATACTTTGGAGCATACATGTACCATGCATGCAGTTTACTTTGCGTTTATTTTCTTCTTTTGAAAATGACGGAAAGGCCTTGAATGAACGAGGGCCGACTGGGCGGTGACAATAACAAAGTTAGAAGCGAAACAAAGATCTAATTTTAATCAGATTGCTAATGCATTTACACCTCATCAAATAATTTGATTGTTTTTTCAATTTTCTCACTGCAAGGTTCAGGATAACATTACTACGGTTTAATTCTTGTAATATTCAGTCATTTTTTAGTTGTCAATTAATGTATGTTCGGTTGAAGTCAAGTCATACACAGATCATCTCGTTAGCTTATACAAGTATATCTTTAATGCTAGAAAAAACTAGCAATGGTGTACTATATGGATTTTAATTACGTCATTTATGTTTTGTTTTACTTTCAAAATTTCGATATAATAGCTTTTAAGCTCAGTCTTCAAAAATAGGAGCAGTTCCGAGTGACCATCATCATATAAAAAAGCACCATCATATAAAAAAGCACCAGTAAGCCTTTGTGAACAAAGTACCTTGTTTCTTAAATTTCAAGAGGGGTGCATGCTAACTGGTTTTAAACACTTTCCTTCCATATATAGTATGTTCTTTGATCTTGCAGTTGTTCATGGCTGGGAAAAGTGTTTTAAAAGTCTGAGAATGATCAATTCAAGAGATAATGTCTAACTGTAGCAACAAAATATGCATTGCAGTTATGATATTGTGTTCTATTTTGGCTGCTTTATTTAAGAGGGCTCATTGTTGTTGGATCTGCACACAATGACAAGCTGAATCTGTTGTTGCATTTTGTTGTTGAGTCTTCCTACTGAGGGTGAATAATAATTATCTAGAGGGTGATGAGAGATCAAGGTTTTGTCAGACAGTGTCTCAGCAGGAATCAGTTTCCTTCCACAGACAATGATAGCTCTCCAACAGATGAAATTCTACTGATAAGGGGGGCCAGCTGATTCAGTTGAGGGGAGTTTCCTCAGATCCAGATGCTCTGAGAAACTGCAGAGCCTTAGAGTGTCATATAATATCCAAGTTATATAATTTGTCTTTAAATTCTTTTGCAGTCTCTAAGTTTTGATGGGGAATTGTTAGCATCATATAAACAAGAGGCCAATAGGCCTTGACGGTCACCTGAGTAGCATAACCCATACACAAACTTGTCAAGGAGTCTCATATATGCATTTAATTAAGTTTTATTCTGGAATAGAAAAATTTTTAATTTGTAATGACGACCACCTCCCTGCCTGAAATCTTTCAAAAAGGACTATTAAACCGTTTTCAAGATATTCGGGCACTACCTGTTTGAGGGGGGTCAGGACCACCCCAAGGGCCCATGACCTACATACCATATGATGCCCCTTGACACAAGGAACAAGAATATATATGGTTTAGGGGTGGGGATCTCAACCGTTTTCAAGCTATTTGTGCACTTCCTGTTTGAGGGGGGTCAAGACCATCCCCGGGGCCCATGACCTACATACCATTTGATGCCCCTTGACACAAGGAACAAGAAAATATATGGTTTAGGGGTGGGGTTCTTAATCGTTTTCAAGATATTTGGGCCCTTCCTGTTTGAGGGGGGTCAGGACCACCCTTGAGGCCCATGACCTACATACCATTTGATGGTCCTTAACACAAGGAACAAGAATATATATGGTTTAGGGGTGGGGATATTAACCGTTTCAGATATTTGTGCACTTCCTGTTTGAGAGGGGGTCAGGACCAGCCCAAGGGCCTATGACCTTCATACCATTTGATGGCCCTTAACACAGGGAACAAGAATATATATGGTTTAGGGGTGGGGATATTAACCGTTTTCAAGATATTCTGGCACTTCCTGTTTGAGGTGGGACAGGACCATCCCCGGGGCTCATGACCTACATACTATTTGATGCCACTTAACACAAGGACATCATATCCATGCCTTTAGTTTTACACAAATATATACAGGAGTAGAGAAGACGATTTTCTAAAATATAATACATTTTTACTATATGGCCATTTTGACCCCACCCTTGAGCCTAAACACCTGTCCCAGGGGTCATAAATTTCACAATTTTGGTAGAAGACTTCATGTACATCATATCCAGGCATTTAGTTTTTCACAAATATATATGGGAGTAGAGAAGACGATTTTCTAAAATATAATACATTTTTACTATATGGCCATTTTGACCCCACCCTTGAGCCTGAACCCCTGACCCAGGGACCATAAATTTCACAATTTTGGTAGAGGGCTTCATGGACATCATATCCATGCATTTAGTTTTTAACAAATATCTATGGGAGTAGAGAAGAAGATTTTCTAAGATTTAATACATTTTTAGTATATGGCCATATTGGCCCCACCCTAGAGCCTGAACCCCTGACCCAGGGGCCATGAATTTCACAATTTTGGTAGAGGGCTTCATGGACATCATAACCATGCATTTAGTTTTTAACAAATATCTATGGGAGTAGAGAAGAAGATTTTCTAAGATTTAATACATTTTTACTATATGACCATATTGGCCCCACCCTAGAGCCTGAACCCCTGACCCAGGGGCCATGAATTTCATAATTTTGGTAGAGGGCTTCATGGACATCATAACCATGCAATCAGTTTTTTTCTCACATGTGTGGGAGTAGAGAAGAAGATTTTTGAAAATTTAGCTGTTTTTTGCATATTTGGCCCCACCTGTGGCATCCTGGGGGTGGTAGAGCCACCAATTTCACAATTTACATTCCTCTTACCATAGAGATGCTTCACATCAAAAATGGGAACAATTGGCCTTGTAGTTTTTAAGAAGAAGTTAAAAATGTAAATTGTTAACGCACGACGCACGTCGCACAACGCATGACGCACGACGACGGACAAAAACAGATAGCAATAGGTCACCTGAGTTTACTCAGGTGACTTAAAAAGCACCTTCACATAAAAAGGCACCATCATATTATAAAGCACCATCATATAAAAAAGCACCATCACATAAAAAAGCACCATTATATAATAAAGCAACATTTTCATATAATAAAGCACCACAGCTGAGCATAATATAAAAAAGCACCATCTTCTCAAAGAGGTTCACTTTTATGAAATGAAAACGTACATATAAAAAAAACATTTGGGAATTTTTAGTTGAATCATCTTTTTGCGCTGCATGTATCAGTTAGTGCATAACAAGAACTCCTTTCATAACTTCTTAAACGTGCACACCCCACGGAAACTGGGCAGATCCGGCGAAAATTGTTTCTGGAAAAACTGACTACCCGGTATATATTACAAAAACATCAAATTCAATACTATGGATGGAATCAGAATTAATTTCTCAAAAACTTTGCTTCAATAATGCATTAGACATTTTTCTTCCTTTACAAGTTATGGACTAAAAGCTTTATTTGAAGCCTCTAACTCCCTATTAATAGGGGCCAGCCTCTTTTTCTTCATACCGATTGAAAGGTCTCGGTAAGAGCCACAACTTTTGAATACATCTTATAACAAATTATTATCAGGTAGAAAACTAAAAAGGAAAATATGTATTACAATTACATGAGTCAATAAGTAAATGTTTATAATGAGTCAAATACATGTATTACATGAATTAACTACATCCAATATGTGTATAATGCGTCAAGTACATATATCACATGAATCAATTACTCCATGTACATGAGAAAGGTATAAAATATATTACATTTGTAATGCATTACATTTCACAATGTTATGCATAATTCTTATAATGATTTACATTTGTTATGTATTACATTTGTACTGTTACAAATATATTACATTTGTAACTGCAATGAACTGACCTTGGAACCAGCTATAAGAGCGATTCCTACAGAGAGTTTCCGCTTCATCCCCCCGGACAGTGTCTTACTCTGGGCGTTCCTCTTGTTGACCAGATTGATGGACAACAGCATGTCCTCTACTTCCTGTTTCACTTTGTCAGAGGGGCAGCCCTTTAACTGAACAAAAAAATGGAAATCATGAAAATATTTATTTTGGAACTCTTCATTTTGTTGTGGTTACATGATCATGTATTTCTTATGTTACTTTTTAGAGCAGAACATCTTACAATTTTTAGAAATTTGTTTTAATAGGTGTTGTCTGAAATTGCAATCATAAGAAAATCTAGTAATTGCTATTATTTGAATAACAAGAGGCCCAGGGGCCACATCGCTCACCTGAGGAACAATAGCCTTAACTCTGATCAAATTAGCATTATACAGCATCAAAATCAAAATCTCTTGACAACTAAATACAGTAGATATTGCTCAAAAAAATAAAAATATCTGCAGATTTTTATCCACATATTTTTATGGTAAATACCAAGACCCTTTTGGTGTTGTACCTGTAAGAAGATTTTTCTCTATTCCTATATACCCCCCCCCCCCACTTTTCTCTAGGGAATCATGGTTTGATCAAATTTTAATCTGCACAACCCATGCTTTCACACAAGTTACTGCTTTTTGGACTTTAAAACTTTCTGAGAATATTCTTAAAGATTTTCTCTATATATTCCTATGTAAATATTCACCCCCATTATGGCCCAGCCCTACCCCCGAGGACCATGATTTAAACAAACTTAAATCTAAACTATCTGAGGATGCCTCCACACAAGTTTGAGCTTTTCTGGCCTCATAGTTTTTAAGAAGAAGATTTTTAAAGATTTTCTATATATATTCCTATGTAAAAATTCATCCACCGATTGTGGCCCCACCCTACCCCTGGGGACCATGATTTGAACAAACTTGAATCTCCACTATCTGTGGATGCTTCCACTCCAATCTGAGCTTTTCTGGCCTAATAGTTTTTGAAAAGGAGATTTTTAAAGATTTTCTCTATATATCCCTATGTAAAATTTCATCCCCCATTGTGGCCCCACCCTACCCCATGGGACCATGATTTCACCAAAATTGAATCTACACTATCTGAGGATACTTCCACTCCAATTTCAGCTTTCCTGGCCTAAAAGTTTTTAAGAAGAAGATTTTTAAAGATTTTCTATATATATTCCTATGTAAAAATTCATCCCCCATTGTGGCCCCACCCTACCCCTGGGGACCATGATTTAACCAAAATTGAATCTACACTATCTGAGGATACTTCCACTCCAATTTCAGCTTTCCTGGCCTAAAAGTTTTTAAGAAGAAGATTTTTAAAGATTTTCTATATATATTCCTATGTAAAAATTCATCCCCCATTGTGGCCCCACCCTACCCCTGGGGACCATGATTTAATCAAACTTGAATCTACATTACCTGAGGATGCTTCTATACAAGTTACAGCTTTTCTGGCCTAATATTTTTTGAGAAGAAGATTTTTGAAAAATACCTACAAATTTCAATAATTCTAAATTATCTCCCCTTTAAAGAGGGTGTGGCCCTTCATTTGAACAAACTTGAATTCCCTTCACCCAGTGATGCTTTGTGCCAAGTTTGGCTGAAATCTGCCCAGTGGTTCTGGAGAAGAAGATGAAAATGTGAAAAGTTTACAATGCCAACAACAACGCCAACGACGACAGACAACGGACAAATTTTGATCAGAAAAGCTCACTTGAGCTTTCAGCTCAGGTGAGCTAAAAAAAAAGTATATCAACTATATTCTTAAAAAAACATCATAAAGATTTCATGATAAACATCGATTCAAACCTTGGCAAAGAAGATGAGGTGCTCCTCTACAGTCATGGTGTCAAACAGGACATCATGTTGAGGACAGAGTCCTAGACTGCTCCTCACACTGGCTATGTCCTCTCTGATGTCATAGCCATTCACAATGGCAGTGCCACCACTAGGGGGCAGAAAGCCTGAAAACAAGCAGTGCATATACATCTGAATACTAAAATCTTACTTTACAATGTAGAAATCCATTTTGACCTTTATCGGTGGTGCATCTAAAATTCAAGGATAAATTAATTCCATGTGTTTCCTTAAGCAAATATACCTGTAAGCATGGACATGGTGGTTGTCTTTCCTGCTCCATTGTGACCTAGTAGCGCAGTTATCTGCCCTTCATACAGATCTAATGACATTCCGGCCACTGCCACCTTGCAGTTTTCTTTCTTGCCAAAAACCTGAATATTAATCAATACTATTTAATGAAAATGCCAACAAATTTTAAACCAGGCCCAGTGACCATAAACTGAAAAAAAAACTTCAGTAAAAAATTATTAAAGTCTTATTTTGGCCACTGGTACATGCACATGTAGTATCATGAGAAGCTGAATGTTCTGGTATATAAATTACAATACCAATCTTCAATTGTCATTATACCTTTTTCGCATTGATTGTTAATAACAATAATTCTATTGATTTCCTACCCTCCTGAGATTACGGATCTGGATCCCAGCTCGGATTCCTACTGGATCAGTCTCAAAGAAATCTGGATTCTGACCAATACTAATCCTCTTGTCATCTGGAACATCGTCTGAGGCAGTGGTTCCACACCAGTAGGATTTCTATCAAGTGTCAAAATTTTCAAGATATTACTTATTTAATGATGCACATTGAAAAATCCTTGAAAAATATTATACCTTCTTAAATTAGACTAGAAATTATGAAAAGTGATTCTAATTCTGTTATCCCAGTAGATATGTAAAGAAGTTTAATTAAAGTTAAAATTAAATTTTCACTACCAATATTCTTTAGCATTTATTTCAAGGGATGGCAATTGCTAACTGGTTAACCAATTAATCAGTCGGAATGATGGTAACCGGCTACAAATTTTGTAATTGGTTAGTCGGAATATAAATAAAATCAGACAAAATTTCATAAAAATTAAACATTTAGAACTATGAACATTCATAATTTCATTTTTCATACATCGCTTAGAGCTTTAATTTGGGGATAATTGATTTACTTCTTGCTTATTAAAAGCATAAGTATCGGATTGTTAGGTGCTAATTACTGTTTAAACACCTCGACACTGCCCTAACCATCCAAACTGTCCACCGTTTCTTTAATCATGCATGAATAATAATGAAATCGATATTGAGTACTATATGCATTTACATTCTTTCTGTCGCCGTTTTGTCAATCTTGGATTCCAGTGTCAGTGACCATGCCACTCCCAACACCATTGCAAGCATGGTGATTTCTCAAGAGATAACTAGATGGCAAGATCGTAAAATGCACACTCTGCTCAATGGAACTCACACAAAAGCGCGCGGTCCGAGACCATAAGAGAGAACAACCCCATAAAAAACGCAAAGCATTTCAAGACGAGCCGAACAAACCGGAAAGTGAAGTGTCGAGATATTTAAATAGAAAAGGAACGCAAAACGTTGATCATCTCAAATGATATGTCCGAAAATGAAGTACTGTTTCCAAATCTCACTGGTTTAGTAAGAAAATTTTTATCAATCAATCTAAAAAAAATATTTTCAACGGTAGGTATCATTGTCAGATTACTCAGAAACTGATTTTCATCGGTCGTTATAGATAGTACTTTTGAACAAAAGCTGTAACGGAAGTGCTGATTAGGTTGAGGGTGACAACAAAGCATGACTATCGGAATATATTTGTCCATGATATTTAATGCATGGTCATTCGTTACATGTATATAACTATTTTTTCTTGCTTTTTTGAAATATGTTCTCATCTCAAAACTTCTTGCATGTATGAATAAAGTTTATATGAAATCAAAAAATATGTCACCAAAAAAGTAGTTTTTGATACGATTAACCGGTTAATCGGTCGGAATGTCATATGGTTAACCGATTAGCAATTTTGTAACCAATTGCCATCCCTATTTATTTCACAGCAGTCTTACATGAATTCATTTTAATAAGTGAAAGATGGGAGTCCACTTACAGTAAATGGAAAATACCATTTGAGAGGGGTTCCATATTCCCCGGGAAACACCCCCTCAATGTAAATGGTCAGCATCATATACAGGACAGTATCCACCAGCAGCATGATAATAATATGGAGCATGGCAAAGTCATCGTCCACCGACGCCCCCTTGTCTAATGTGGACCACTGGATACCAGCGCCTGTAGTGGAAAAAGAGGATACTGTCAATTCCTCAAGAAATTTAATATCGCTCATATTTTAATCACAACAATATTCTCGCGATTTGATACAAAACAATTGAATTATGGAATTAGGTTATCATGTTAAATAAGGAATTTAACAGTAGTACGGTAATTGTCAAATCATCAACTGTTCAAAATTAAAGTTAAATAATGAAGTGTGTTTTATTATGGAGGTTACTACATCATGATTACACTAGCAATATTTCAAATAGAAAACATTATGATTATTATAGTTGAACCTCAGTATCTTGAACGCCAATATCTCAAATACCATGGATATGTAGAAGAAATCTAGTTCTTTAAACTAAATATTCTTAAAGTATTTTACCTCCATATCTCAAATCCTTTTTATATATCGAAGTTTTATTATCTCTGTCAAAAGGTGTTCAAGATAACAAGGTTTGACTGTGACAGACTTTCTGACCCTACCTATCCCCTCAAACATTCCAATGACCTGACCCCCATAAGACATGGCGATGTTGGAGACCAGGGAGGAGGCGACCTTCGCCCACCAGGACAGGGTGGCATACCTCTGCTGGAGAAACAGGTAAGGGATGTAACTCAGGAAAAAAATAATTCCTCCAGCTGCAGCTCCGGAGTTAGCTGTTAAAACAAACACATTCACAATTCTGTTTAATAATGTACTATTGCAGTTGTAATGAGCTTGAGATATAATCAACAGAGACAGAGACAGGAACCAACTGATCAACTTTGATTATGTTACTTAAGCTTGGCTTTAAAATCAAGGTTGAATATCCCTTATGCGTCAGTGTGTAAAAATGTCTTATTTACAGTATGTGTGATAAATGCAGACAAATGATAATTGCATGTATGGTGTATAACACGTTTGATTCAGCCTTACAAAATTATGAGATTGTACAGAATTCCACTACAAGATAATTCAAATGATTCAATACACAGTTTAATTAAATTTTATTCTATAATGAATTCAAAATGAGGTGTAAGTGAGCATACAAGTACTGACAGGGCATTGAATCTCAATAAAGAAATTTATATAAGTAATCGCAGAAATTTTTTCACAAACCTTTGGAGAAGAATGAACTAACAAGAAAACAGAAGGCAATGGTTGCCATGGAGAAACACAACAGAAACAGGAAGATAATTAATGGATCGGTCTTTCCGATGACTCGCCCCTCGGCGGTGTTCATCGTCAGGAAGATGGTCATGATGGCCGACGTGATCAACAAGAAAATGAAGTACTTGGTAAACCAGGCAACCCAGTGTAACCAGCTGTGCAGTCCCATCATCTTCATGGACTCCTGAAAACATCAATAACAGTTTCTTTGTAAATGTATTTCCGCATGCCAAGGGTTTTCAGTCCACTCCAAGCAGAGCTTGGCTTGCAAAGCAGTTGAAAATGCTGCATTTTACAAATTAAGAAAAATAAAAGATACAAACTAAACAATAATTTTTTTTTATTTTTTCTCATTTTCAACTTTGAAAGTGTTGCTGAATTTTTATGCAGGAAGGGTGAGTCAATGATGAAACCACTGTATGCATTACTGTAAACGTATTATATTTGGGGTGTATGATATTTGGCGGAAATTAGTTTTAGAACAAGTTGGCATAGATTTGAATTAGCATATTCCTGAATGTGACTATTCTTACACATATTTGCATGACATTTAGCGATGAACTTGATTTAGTGAAAGCCGCATTCAGCCAAAAGTGCTAAATAGAATACACAGCCAAATGCAGTACGTTTACAGTATTCGACAAATAAGGTCATACCTTTAGTTTCCTCTCTTTTTCATGAACCACATCTTTGACAACATTGAGCGCTACCAGCACAAAGCTGAGGATCAGAATCAGCGGGAATTGCTGCTGAATGACAAGGACAAATTTGTCGTCGTTGTACGGTGGGTAGGGGTGTCGCTTCAATTCAACGTTGTTGCCCAGCTCTGACAGTCTCTGACGTCCCGTGGTATCGTTTCCTACCGTTGTCTCGTAGATTGCTTTGTTTATGTTGGTTTGTAGGGCAAGAAAGCCTTCCTTGTAGTAACCTGTTGCATACAAGGGAAAAACAGAATGATCATTGATTCCTTATTCCTTAAATAAAGTACACAGTAAAAAGTACATGTAATATGTTAACAGTATCTTGAGAGTAGTGACACATTTTAGTTTTACCTGGAACTGACCCACACTTAGAGCTATTGTCCCTGGGACCAAGGACCTGATAGAGAGGAAACATGAACTCGGTGAACCAATCCTTATCTTGCTTGGCTGGATTCAGGTTGCCTGTCCCTCGTCCGTGTCTAGGAAATGAGCTGAGGCGAATCTTGTAGGCGATCTGCTCTGTAAACTGGTTCTCCCTAGTGACACTGTCAAAGACAATTCCTCCCAGATAGCTGGCTGTGTTGTTTACAGTTTTGTTGGCAATGATCAGGAAATTGACCATTTCTTCCTCTGTTTGAAATCCCTGGATATCTAAAAAGATCAAACTTCAAACATGATATGTATCCCATTTATCAATATATCTTTATGCCTAAAAAAATAATTTTGCATATTAAATTTAAAAAAAAAAATTATAAGCTTAAAAATTCAATGAATAATAAAGAAGCATCAAATTTAATAATAAAAATTTATCAATTGACATAAAGAATTACTTGCCTGTAAAAAATCCCATGGAGTCTTTAACTTTGGCCATCAGAGATTGAGTTAAAGGAATATCAGGTGTGAAAGCAAGCTTCTTTGGAAAGGATGATTTAGGCATCTTGAATATATCTGAACAAGCCGACCAGTTCTGGCCATTGGGAACCTGCTGTCCAGTGACCCTTAGGCGAATTAGTACTAAGATCAAACCAAAGAAGGTGGGCAGAGCTATCTCCAGTATGGTGGTGAAGATCTTTCTCCTCTGTATCAGGTAATTCTTCCATAGCAGGAGGAGAAATTTGTTTGCATGTCCCATCACCAATTTTTACAGTATTTGTTATTATGTTCATGTATTTAACCTGTAATGAAGAATTCTTTTTTTTAAAGGAAATATAGATAATATACTAATTACAATTTATATGTTCTTAATTTGTAGAATGTTCCGAATAAATCTTAATTGTTTGATTTGACAAAACATTACAAGTTTACCTTATCATTATAACTGACAGCAATTTTTTTTTTATAATAGATAACAGAATATCAGTTAACTCTAATATAAACTAGTGTAAGATAAACAGCTCTATATCTATTATATATATGTGTGTGTATGTGTATGCATCTCTTTTATCCTTGTCCTGGAATAACACATATGTGAGTTAAGGATATAAGTTTTTACATTATTTATTGTGATATTCTGTACTGGAAAAAGAAGGCCATATTTGCATTTTAAATATCATCTCTGCATTTAATCTAATGAACCGACAAATAAGGGTGTTGAATATGATGTCCTTTGTCATATTGGAATAATGCTTCAGCCATTTTAAAGTTTAAGAAGGCAGAAAAAAATCTTGATAGGAATTCAAACAACAAATACTGAAATATTAATTAAAACCTGAAATTTTAAATTTCCATGAATGGAACTATAACTGTATAACTAGCAAAAAGGAGTTTATTTATTGCCCACAGTTTTTGACCTTAAAAGTGCACTTGAGTTAATACATACCGAGCTAATCAGCTGATAATCGTATACATGGTATGAATGATGAATGCGACAATCTTAATTATCTGTGGAAATTAGGTATTAGTTAGCAGAAATTAATTAAGCTGACATAAAGTAAAGCGACACGTACCTGTTATGTCCTTTCACAATCATCATCTCAGAATCACGTGAAAAAAATCAAGTGTGTTTACATCGTGATCGTTCCCCTTTATGAACGGAAATAAACATATTTTGCGTCTTGGTCTTACAGATGTTTTACATTGAAAGTGAACCCATGTAGATATATAAGAAAATGAATAAATAACCAGATTGTTGAGAATTTATTTGGGAATTTCATCTTTATTGTTTATAAGAAGAAGCAAGTTTTGGGTAAAAGACAGAGAATTATAGAAATCAGATTGTATTATGAAAATGAATGTTTCCTACTTTATCAGAGTTTAATGATCACCATCTTGGCATGACAATAATATAATTTGAAAACCCTGATTGTTTTTAGATATTAGTCAACCCATGAATAAATCTTGTAAAAATGCCATGCTTTAATAAAATAGAAATAAGAAAATCAGTATTTAGGTCGGTTTCAGGTAGTTAGTGCATCGGGTCATCCTCAAATCATCAGATTTTTTTTAAATTTTAAATTTATATATAATAGTTATCTATATACACTACTAGACATACACTCTTTATGGTGTAATAATGGGCATTTCGTTGTTTTTGAAGGGCATTTCTGTGTTGTAGACGGGCATTTCGGTAAATCCCGGGCATTTCGGTAATTCTATGTACCGTCAAATCAGTGTTATGTAGGCGTTTGATAAAAATATGACGAAGTAAGAAATGTTGACTGTCAAAATGTAGTATATATATAATTGGTATTTTTGCAAATGTCTTATGTGGTTTTGTGAAGCTAAGGATAAGTAATGAGCGAACTTTTCGCGATTGAGTCTAAGTCGGGGGAAATAAGCAGCGACGAGGAGGAAGCTTTGTCAGAATGCTCTGAACCCGAGCCTGAGGATGAGGATTTAGTGTCACCACGGCTCAGGGCATCCCGTGGAATGCCTGTATTGAGCAAGTCTTTCTGTGACTGTTTAAAGCGTGGGAGAGAAAAGTTTTGCAGATGTGGAGAGGAAAATACAAGTAAGTGACATATTGGAGTAATTCAGTTTAACAGCTGTCAAAAGCCAAAAATATGGTTAATATTGTGCATTGTTGAGTCGTTGTGTGTATTAATTTGCTTTTCATGCACATATTGATTTATAATTATAAAGGTCATTGATAAAGTAGCCATCGCAGTCAATGATAAAGCAATGCCATTTTTGTGTTATATGTTAGATGACAAACCAAATTATTACCATCTCAAGTTCTCAACTCTCAAGATGTTCCTTAATGTTCAATGTTTATAAAGGTAATTGTAAAAATGCCTTTTATCTACCTTAGAGTTTGAGTGGGTTTGGGATGATGACACAAAATCAGCAGCCAGCTGTATTAAGGATGATTCTCGGGAGGTGATGTTTCACATCGACTACAGTTGTGGGACAGCAGCAGTTAGGGGAACAATGCCCATGAAAAATGACCAATATTTCTGGGAGATAAAGATGACCACACCAGTATATGGTACCGATATGGTTAGTATGCAGTACAATGTACCGGTATAAAGGAGGAGTAAATTAAATTTATTCGAATTTATTTCTGATGAAAAATATTTTTTATATTTTCCATAACTTTTGTTGACAAGTTTTGCTGAAAAATCCATATTAAAGGGTTAACATTTAATGATAAAATGCAGCATTGACTTTGGTAAATTGAGAAGAAAAGAAAAGAATGGCTGGAGTACTCTAGTTTGATATATCATGCAAGATTACAAGCAAATTAGATTCTTTTCCACGTGAACAGTTTGATAAAAGTATCTTGTTTCCAGATGATTGGTGTATGCACCGGAGACTTGGACTTGGATCATTGTAGACATGTTTTCTGTAGCATGATTGGGTTGGACAGCAACTCCTGGGGGATCTCCTACACAGGACAGATCCAGCACAAACAACTGAAGGAATCCTACTCCAACAAATTTGGCCAGGGGGCCATCATTGGGGTCCATTTAGACATGTGGCATGGAACCTTATCATTTTATAAAAACAGAAAACCATTAGGTATGCTATCAAAAGTTTTGAGTTTTAATGTTATTTCGTTTTGTTTATATTTTTGGCCTTATCTATAAATGTTTGGTTTTAGTAAATGTTTAAGATGATTTTTTAACTCTCAAAAAATCAGATTCGAGTTTGTGTCTCTTTTGCGCATAGTTTTGTCTAGACTTGCTCTCACATTATTACAGGAATAGCTTATCAAGGTCTTCAGGGTCGAACGCTGTACCCTGTTGTGTCATCGACGGCAGCTAGAAGCGGCATGAAAGTGATCAGCAACAGTTCGTTCCCCACCTCCCTTCAGTTCATGTGTTGTCAGATCATGCGTAAGGTCATCCCCCCTCACCTTGATGTTCTGGAGGAGGTGGGCCTGCCCCCAGGGCTCAGAGACTTTCTGGAGAACAATGTCAGATGGCTTCTTCAACCTTGTCCCCCACAAAGTGCTATCCCTAAAGACAAACCCGTAAAGAGACAGCAAGAGGATTCAGATTCTGAGGAGGGTCCCAGTACTAGTGCAAAAAGGTTAAAGACATCGTAAGGAGGGTGTTTTCCACAAAATTGTTGAGATTTCTAAGGAATAATTCTATGATGAAATGGCATATTTTTTGTTAAGAATTACTCCTGATTGAGTTGAAAAACCTCTTGGGATATGTTGATTGAAAGTGGAAATGACTGAAATTGATCATTTATATTTTTTTCTTTTTTGTATATTTATCAAACTTCAAACCATTGAAGAGTCACATTCTTAATATCCATATCTTTTTACATTCAATACCTTTGCTCTGTATATTTTAACCAACAATACAGGGAAACAAGTTTTTGTGAGTGGTGATCATTTAGGTTTGAAAATCTACTATACTAAAAAAGATATCTTTTTTAATGTGCGAGTTTGTAGTGTGGAATGGGTTGTCGGTAATTTTAAGAGAAAAACTCCATGTATTTATAGGATACCATTAAGTTTTGTTTCTCTTGTTAAAGCATGCTGACTCTTAATTATTTGTGTTTTTTTATATAAGCATATTAACAGTTCATTGTTGTTTATGTTGTTCAAGACAACTTTACATTAGGGAGATGCATGTATTACTAGTAGTCTGCCCACATGCAAGTTCAAATGAATTGTGTGATAATGTGATTACATCATGGGTATCAAAGATACCATAAGTAAGCATTGTAGCAACTCATCTAAAAGAACAGTGTCATACATTAAAATGTATGTACCTGTTCTCTGTAACATGTACAGGTAGATCATTTTTTTTTTTTAAAGTACTGATGCACTATGGCACGTCTATACATTTAGATAAGTGAACAGAGATATGAATGGCCGACTTACTGGTACATTTATGCATCATTTATAAATAAGTTTCTTAATGTTAATTAAGGTAATATGCAGGTGTAACTTTTATTTAAAAGGTAAATCTACTAGTAGGGTTGTTTTCTACCATATTTTCTGTAATATTAAAAATATAAACTTCACATGCAAATTTAAAAATTTTTTTTTTTAATTCCAGTAGTGCTCCAGTTGCATAGAAAAATATCCTAATTGGGTTATTTTTATTATTGATATGAATGGGGAAGGGCAAACAAATACTGTGGAATCATTTTTATTCGTGGGGGTCAATGCTCATGAATAGCCAAAATTTTCCTAGTTCGTGGAGACATAATTTCGTTGGTAGTGTTATCAGGATAATTTTAATAAATATTAAACAAATGATTGTGTCTATGTTCGTGGGGATGTTAATTCTTGGGCAAGGGTTACCCACGAACATTGGTCCCGCACGAACAATGATGATTCCACAGTAAGCAATATGTTTGTTAAGATTTACTACATTATAGTCCTAAAAAATACCTTGCATTTTTTAACAAAAAAAAAGAAAATACATCATTTTATAAACAGTGTACAACATTGCCCCTGTTCATGCAGTTATGTCAGTGATTTCATGTATTAGATGATGCCAGAATAAGGCTAATCTTGGAATTTCATGCAGAGCCTATAACACCTTCTTGGGTGAAAGGTACTTGAAAATCGTCGTATTTATCGATCTCCGATCCTCAGCAATGTTCGATAACTCTAAATTATCTGGATTTCTTTTATTCGTACCATAAATCTGACTTTATACAGACAATTTTATATACCGGTAGTGTTTTGGTGTTAGTATTACCATTGTCACTCAACTACCGGTACATGATTTGCGTAGTGGATCCACGGAGAACTACTAATCAATTACATGTTGGTAAACAGTCCCAGCCACGATGCACCGGTACTTTTTTTCAAACTCAACTTGTTTATTTATTCCATTATATCCATCGTAGACAAATTTGCAATAACTTTGTAAAATGCATGGATGCCATATCTAAAAATTTCATTTTATTTCATTTCATTTATAAAATTTGAAAAAAAATATAACATTTTTATGATGAAAAAAATATTTTGAGGCTGAGGAACGGAGAACCTTAATATTTTTGTCTTCAAATATGCATTGTATATGGCACAATTTACATTTGGATATAGAATGTATTTGTAAAATGTCTCTCTGTACCAAACGTCAGTAGTTGATATTTTTTGCCAGATTCATTTTTTTTTGGCAACGGCATCATAAATCCACAAATTATTATTTTTTTTATTAAATGTTATGACTGTGTTGCTGCAAGTTCTACTTGTGAATTTATTTTAAATGATTTTTTTTTAAAAATAAATGTCTGAAGAGTTTAGAATGAATTTATTGTTGTCGCAGACATACAAGTATCCTTCGACAATTTATTGTTTCTTATTTAATTTATTGTTTAATCTTAGAAGTGCTTTTTCCAGCAACACAATACTGAAAATGTAATGTGGTGTGTATGATATTTGCCGGAAAATGACTTTTCAACAGGTTAGCGTGGATTTGATTAAGCCCATTCCCGAATATACCTACTGGTATATATATATGTTTGGTGAAGTATTAGATTTAGTGGAAGCTACATTCTGACAAAAAAGCTAATTAAAATACACAGCCAAATGTAATACGTTTCCAATATTTCTGAAAAAATTCTTCTTGTTCTTTTGTAGTACCCCAAAAGCTTTGGTTCAGATATTAATTCCCTGTGCAATGATATAAGAAAAAACATGCCACTTTCTCATCCACTGAAAAGGCACTTTATTTACCAATGTAAATGAATAACTAGTGTATACAGGGTTAATTTCGCCCCATGTAATTTTCTATATTTACATATAGAGCTCTTCTCTTAAAGGAGATCAATACAGTCTAAAAATGGCCACGACCAGCGAGCCCTCTTAGTGTTTGGTCCTTAACATTTCATTAAAGAAATATTAGCTAGAGGCTCATTCTCCCTGTAACCTGTAAGTCGTATCAAAACCTAATATCAAAGGTCGTAAAGTCAAAGAGAGGACATTTGTACATCATCATCAATATGGCATTATCCTAAAGAAGCCCTTTTAGGACAATTCTAGTTAAAGGCAAGGCCCAATCACTTTACTGAGCTGTTCACAAGGATCAAAATCAAATTATTTTGATCTATTCTACAAAATGTTTTATACCAGCAAAAATCTCGCCCATATCCAGAGCTTTAATTAGGCCATTGCAAGTTTTTTCTTTGTTTACCGTCCACCCAAAACTCAAAAACCTATCTTTCTATCAGGAAAAAAAACACAAACCTTAGAAAAAACACACAACTTTAAAGGTTGAGCAAAATAAAATTTATTAAATATTTTGAAGTATTTTCTTCATTTTGTAACGCATACAAAAATAACAAATAACCACTATGGTTTCCATTTTGAATGTTGTTATAATTAATATTTTATTTCCGATCCCAATTTAAAAATGTGATCCCGAGTCCGACATATGAAAAAGCGATCTAATTTTATGAACAACCATTGTGTTTTTTATTTATTTTTACATCTCAAAACCAATCCGACCGTGGACGCTAAACATAGAAAAAACTTGGAATGGCCTTATTAATAAAGTGCATGAACACAAAATTTTGTGAAAGGTTTATTGTATAATTTCATACAAGTCATTACATTCAGTGCTTACCAGTAATAGACATATCTCTCAAGTGTAAAGCTTGTCATGAAGCATTTAATACATGTAAATGTGGAAAATTAAAACGAAAACAAAATATCCACTGTAATCAATTTTGACAATAACTACGAGAAAAGAAAAACAATACATGAAAAACAATTGCACAGAAAATTATGCTGTCAGAAACAGATTATGCAGCAAGAGTTATACTTGTGGTTTAACAGTTGTACAAATATATCACATAGGCAATTGAGTCAAGCTTCCAGGTTATGCAATCTAATTAACATATTATTTGGGGAAAAACATTGATCATAATTTCAAGTCACAACCACCAACTCAAAAGGCACTCTTGTGCAGAAACAGGTGTGAAATCCCATTTGGTATGTATGTGAATCTTTAATTATATTAAAAATTACATCAATATTGTTTTTAAACAAGGACTATATATACATATATGTGCTTTTACATATGTCGTTTTATATTGAAATATTTAACAGTTATTTGATGTACATGAAATAGTTCTAACAATATTATAACTGTAAATTATAACTGTAAATTATAACTGTAAATTAGTCCATAAATTATCAATACAGTGAAGGTATAGCCTTATTCATCCCAATGTATTGTTAAAAGCCACCCTTTTATCACTTGACCAGTTTCTGTTTTACTTGTAATCGCAAGCACTTATTGAAAAGGACTCTCCAATCCAGAGACGACACCAATTTTACATGCAAGATCTAATTGTTAATATTTATCTGGTGTGTGTTGTTAGTTATAATTGCCATACAATAGACTTGCATAAAAAGGTCTTGAACAGGTAAACAGGTAAAATTTGTTTAGTAGTTGAGGATTTTAGGATCAAAACAGTAATGGGTAAAGAACAAAAACACAACATGAAAATAAAACAGGAAAGTGGTCAATAAAAAATCAGATTTGAAAATTAAAATCTTTTAACAAAATAAATAACATTTCCGCAGAATCATGGACATAGACATAAAGCAAAAGATAAAACTTGATCAGAAGTAAGCAGGCCAGTACACAGCAGCTGAAATCACATAACACGACACTCTACTCAAATAAGTTCACACAAAAATCTTCTAACCGGAAACTCCTCAAGATAAAACCGAGTCCAACATGCACAAAGGTCCTCATTCATACTTCTGAAACAAATAAACACATAAACTAGAAAAACAAGAACACTGAGAAAGGGCTGTTCTCAAGATTGCAGTGCAGCTATAGAATAGACCACATTCTCCCCACCAAAGAAAATCATTGCCAATTTCGCATATGCATACTGGGTGCCGAGTTGCAGAACTTTTCTCGTTTTTATGAATAATTCATAATTCTAGTGCATGCTTCTATTAACAACTGCAAGTTTTCAATACATTATCTTTGTATTCATATTTCCAAAAGCTGAAGAGTGTTGCCTACTTTTTGGTGGATTGAGAATAATACACGTACAAGAAAATTTGAATAAGCTTGCCCGGTCAGTAAGTTTATGCTAGACTGGCTATGGCTTTCTGATAGTACTTTCTGCCGTTCCGGGAGGATAATTTTTTATCATAAACATACTGTCATTAATAAAATTCCCTGTTGTTTACATAATTGATCAATTGGATTGACATATTATGTAAACAAACTAAAAATTGCACAAAATGGTCACAAGTTTACCTCTTTCACTTTTTTTCTAAAATATTAATTTCGAACTTAACATGTACATTGAATACATTGAATTACAAGTGTTCTGGATCTAAATAAAGCTACTATAATCTTGAATGCAGTCCATGAAGTTCATGAAATTATGCCTCTGTCTTCAATCTTTGTAAGGATCGAGAACTGCTATGCAAGTTTTACAAGCAAGCCTCACAAATGGGTATGCTGTGGAATCATTTTTATTCGTGGGGGTCAATGTTCGTGGGTAGTCAAAATTTTCCTGGTTCGCGGGAACGTAATTTCGTTGGTATTGCAATCAGGATAATTTTGATAAATATCAAGCAAATGACTGTGTATAGGTTCGTGGGGATGTAAATTTGTGGGCAAGGGTTACCCACGAAAGCAACAAACATTGGTCCCCCACAAACAATGATGATTCCACTGTATTAATTTTGATAACTGAAAATAAAACACTATAAATATGATATTTATATGCACTTCAAAGTATGACTAATTTAACAATGTACTAGAATTTTAGTTGGATTACTCTGACATATAGCTTTATTATCCACTAAATCCACTTCTCCACATTGAAATATCCACAGCTTTTATCCTCAAGAACTCATACAGCCAAACATATTCAGTGTTCTTTTTGAAAAAAATATCAATTCAGGCTTCTGTAATATACATGCATACATGTATATATATATAGGTGTCCTTCTCTCGTGTAATTTTTTGTTTCTGCATTAAAAGACAGGCAACCTTTTAAAACACCCCCCTCCCAAATAAAAAACAAACCACCCCCTAAAATACCAGCAATATACACATTGAATAAAATTATGCGCCAAAGGTCTTGAAGTGTACATTTTAATACTAACAAATGCACAGGAAACAACATAAATTATTCAATATGAAGACAACTACTAAGGAAAACATATTAAGGAAAAAAAATTATATGAGGTATCAGTTTAAAAAAAAATAAAATATAAGAAATGTGCGAGAATCAATTTGTGCTGCGCATTACATTAAAGCCTTTTTTGTAACAACAGAAATAAATATATTCATTGAAAAAGAAATCTGTTTTCGTTCCTGTGAAAAAATTTTGAGTGTAAAAAAAACACGATTCAATGAAGAAATCTTATTTTTTGTGCAAGTATATGCATTTTTATTAGAAATCGTCCAAATGTGACAGAAACAAAAATTTTGGACAGACTTTTAGTATTTTATAGTATTAAACTGCATGAAGATGATAGAATTTTAAATTAGTAACTAGTCTAAATGACTTAATTCATTTATCTAATTCACACTTTTATATTCACAACACACCATTACCAGTGAATTGCCCGTCAAAATTTCATTGCACTACCTTCAATCTAAAATATAACGATATAAGTCTTTTGAGTAATATCTATATAAAACAAGCATATAAAAAATATCACTAGATTCTCAAAGCTTAAATTTTCATCAGGCATGGGGTAAAAATAAAATTCTGCATCAATAAATCTTAAAACTAGCAATAAATTAAAAACTTTCTCATATCTCATATGACCCTAAAAAATTAAACTGCAAAACATATTCTTTAACAATCATGTCTTTACAAAAGTATGTCTTTAAAAAAAAATAATGTTAATATTTCATTTAGTGCATTTATTCACAATGCAGCACAATAAACAAGAACTTTGTACATGTACTGTGCATGCGGAAATCTTTAAGTGGATGTATATTAACATTCCATTAAATACGTAACAAGAAGAAAATGTTCAAATATAATATTCAACCAATAATAACAAAATTCCAATGACAGACTTTATATGGGGTTATTTTTTTCCAAAGAGAAACTTATTAATATCATGGAATTACTTGTCCAAAAATTGCTTGTTGCCTTCATGGATCGATTCATGAATTTAACATTTAAAAAAAAACTGGTATCCACATACACAGTGCCTGGAAGACTTGACAAAGCTAACTGATATGTACAAAGCACAAATCATATGAATTAAGTACATTCTAGACAGTATATAATTTTAAAAATAATGAATACACAACTCATAAAATCCTTTGATATTATATGTTTATACATTTCTTGCATTAATTACCATATTATACATGAATAATATATAAAAATGACACTATACATACAAAAAAAAAAAGTCTGGTATCGTTTTGAGGTACTTTGGCACAACTGTGGGCAAATCAAGTTAAAATAAGGTAAACTGCATAACAACCTACAAATATGACATCTGATGCACAACACAATGTTTTTAGTACAAAGATATATAAATGATAATGTGTTTACATACCATATTTATATAAAATACTAGAATGTCATATACCAACGATTATACATGTAGCAGTAGCAGAATGACGTGCAGAGTTATTTCCCTTGCATGGCCTACTTATGATGTTGTTCAATATGGGATACATTGATGTTTCTAGGTAAAATTATACTTACAAATGACCTTTACAAATTTAAGCTGTGTACGGGAAAACAAAAAACAAACGATAGAGGACAAGTGCCTCAGAGACATAAACATATAGCACCAGTTCAACTTTTCCAGAACACATCCGATAGTCAATTCATTATGGTGGAAAACGGAGCTTGGAAGGAATTAAAAAATAAGAATGCTAAATACAGAAAAAGCATTTAAAGCAACTAGCATTAAAACCTTAAGCTCCAACATAAAAAATGAGGTGAAATATGAGAGTATTGCAGATAAAAGACTTCCTTGCTAAGACCTAAAAAAAATAAACCAAACTGTATCACAGAATCTGCATGTGGGCCCTACACATCCACACAAGTGTTGTCTCCCTCGGGCTCAGTGTATACCACCCTCCCATTATCCCCCTCATCAACAAAAGGGATTGGACGCCCCTCCCTCCCATTGGAAGGGGGCCCCTCGGGGGAGTGGATTGTGACTCGCACCTCTTTCAGTTTGACGTCCTGTAGCCGTGCCATGTCCTCCTCCGAGAAGGTCCGCTCCTGCTGGGCGATGTGGAGGAAGTCCCCCTCCCCCTCAGCACCATCCTCGGGGGTGGAGGCCTCTAACTCCATCTCTTCCTCCGTCATGGATTCCCCAAGGTCAATGTAGGGGACTTCTTTGGAGGCCTTCAGGATCCTTTGACAATACGCATCTTCTATATTATTGGGACTGTGTTCATGCTCTCTACAATTAAGAGAAGTTCATAAAAAAAAAATAACAACCATACCAAAATATCAAACTACCTTTTCTCGATAATTAACCACTACCCCTACTCCTTTCCCTTCATACACACAAATTAAGAATAATTCTAGGTGCCAAGTCATTCTCTATTGTGCTTAGGTAAAGGTGAACAAAGACAATTGAGGTGTGGATATGTACATGTGTTACCCATAGTGCACTTTGATCCAGTACATTACCTGTTGTATATAGACAGAGCTATGACCCCTGGGTGAGGCAGTGGGAGGGGTATCTGTAACTGATCAAAGGTCACGTTTCTCCGTCGGGGTTTCCATGGTTTGGACCTTGATCTAAAAGATAGAGCTCATAAGTCATAGACACATTTAAGGTCACTTTCAAATACATACACATGTATGTAACATAAATATCTTCATTGTACCAGTACTTATACTAGCAGTATAGTATTAGATGAAAGTTATGTACCTATTGTTAATTCTAGAGAACATATTATTCAATGTAAACCAAAAGAAGAGAAATTTTACAATAAGATCAATTTATTAAAAGAAGAATTTGTAATCATATTAATGTTACCTCATCATCTGGTAGCGGGTCGTGTAGATGATGACTTTATTTGGGTCAAAATAATTTTGATCCAAAGACGGTGCTCGTGCTACTACCTCCCCTAAAATAAATAAACAGTAAAAGTTTCAACATACGGCCAGGACATCCGTGATCAAAACAATTAACAGATGGGCTTTATATTGTAGGTAGTTTGAATTGCATCTGGGAATTGTTCTATTTTTGTGACCTTTGCTTCCCCATTACGACCAGTATCAGGTTTTAAACTTTATGACCTTTGAGTTAATATTGAACTATAATTGAAAACTGTGCCAAAAACCCCCATTTAATTTGACTCATCTTGCCCTGTAGTGTACATGCAATGACAAGAACTAAGAGAAAATATCATATTGGAGAAAAAATCTCAAACAACAATCTCAACAAGAAGACTACAGCAGAGAACTATAGTTTTTATTCTAAACATTTTGACATTACTCCCATTTCTATGTCTTGGACATTTCCCTTGCTATACATGCCTAACAAGGACCTTACAGTTGTACGAACTAAGTATGTAACAATACACAGACAAATCATGGACTAAGGTGCTGAAGTGCGACATCTGTTTTCATGCTTTAGCCTTGGATGGCAATGTTGTAAAAGGGGACTTACGAAAAAAAAAAAATTGTTTATCATGCAGGGAGGAACAATAGAAACTCTAAAAATAAACCATAGCATGGTTTCAATCTATCTTTATTAAATATGTGCAAAAAAAAGGGAAAAAATTCAAGGTTCTGTCATCCAGGTTGAAAAATATTCATTCCTATAAATCTTTTAAGCAAAATTAAAAATCTTTATCTCCCTATAAGATTCTGCTTTGTTATACTTAGTTCTTTTATTCTAAAATAAATGTCAAAGTTTAAAATTCTATAAATATTATATACATCTCGATTATGTACTAGGTTATATGCTATATTGAATTACCTCCCTTTGATTGTGACAATTTACTGAATTGAAAAGTCTTGGATAACTGAGTAATTGTAAGTTACTGTATACAGGGAAATATTCGCCCCCGTTTTATTCCCCTCCCCCCTTTTGCCCTCATTGTCAGCTGGCGAATTTAAGATTGGGCGAATCCCAATGTCTCAAATTATCTCTCTTAAAACACAACTGTTTCTGGGCGAATTAAAGACGGGGCACACCTTTTTGCAAGTGTAGAAGGGCGAAAATTACACGGGGTGAAAATAACCCTGTATACATATTTTCGCCCCTTACGCCTCGTTGCCAGTGGGCATTTTTAAGACTGAGCGAATTCCTATGTCTCAAACTATCTTTCTTTATTCACAACTTTGTCTGGGTGAATTCAAGACGGGGCGAAACTGTTCGTAAGTGAAAAAGGGCAAAAATAACACGGGGCGAAAATAACCCTGTATACAGTAGTATATGTACATGAGTACCATAATCACTGTACTTTGATACATCATATAGAGGCTATTAGGGATGATGTGCAAAATCACCATCTATCAATCAAACTTTGTTATTTCAAAGGCGAAAAGAAGTATACTCTGTTTGAGGAACAAGAGAGTTAGACTGATGTCAAAAAGACAAAGCTTCGATACGAACATTTACCAAAAGGCAGAGCTGAAAGTCAAAACATTGAAGATTAAAAGCTTAATACTCTGTTAACAGTTAACAAAAATTCTTTGGAGCTCCATGCAGAGAAAAATTCACTGTCTTAAAAAAATCCAAAAAGCTATAGAAATAGTCTTATCTTTTAAACCATATTATACATTCAATGTTTTAAAAACTTTTTATTGATCTAAACTACATAGCTTGGAGATTTTTGACATAAAGCTAATATCATACCACTGGGAGAATGGACCTCCGTTACCAGGTCAAGGTCATCTCTAATGTTTCCACTTGCCAACATGGCTGTGTACCGACCCAGATTCAGATGCTTCACCTATAGTCAATGATAAAATCATAATACTTAGAAAAATACAGAGTAATGGGAAAATATAAAGCAGAAGAAAGGAACAAATTTGTATACATGTATTTAAATTATGTTAATTAATACTTGTAAAATACTTGTTTTAAAGAATTTTTTTAATAAAAAAAACATATATTTAAGCGGGATGGGTGGTTGTGGGCATTTTTAGACTACCGGTATATTTCCTTTAGACTGTTAGAAGGAGAACTTTGCATAAAGTTATGGCAAAATATTCAAATTTTAAAGCTGAGATATTAATAGGAATTTTTCTCCACTAAATTATAATGTGCAACTAAAATTAAAATTCCAAAAATTTTAAGATAGATGTGAAGTGTACGGTAAATTTATTTGTTGACCATCTAGCCTCCTTTAAACAATAAAACTCGGGACACTTTCGGCCCAACCATGTCGATAGTATTCATATTCTACATAATTATACAACCGATGTCATTTCTATGCTTGATTCCAAAATTGGCATGAATATTCACACAACCAATCAAGTCCATGGTCCTTGCGCTCGCATTTACAACCAAACTTTTGACGTAAAGGACTTTCTGACATTTCATATCTGCTTCATAAAATCTGCCAGAGGTACTAGAGGCTTGAGCCATTATATAATTTACATTTTTTGCTCATATGAAATTTTTTTTTTCATGAAGAGAATGCATGATTTGAGGACCAACCTCTAATCTGAAAAAGTTGTCCGATTCATCCAGGGGAATAAGAAAGGCCTTGGAGAATATTTCTGAAAACTTTTTACTGGCAAAACCTATAAGAAAAAAACATGGAAAAATAGAGACATAGGCACATAAAATTTGTCATGTAACAAGCATTAAATTTCTGTTTCGTTTCTCTCTACGACAGGAAGAACAAGCAGTAATGATTGTACATGTACCAGTAAATGTTCACCACATTAAAATGAAAGTAAAACAGGAATCTAACATCTACTCAAGACCGAATAAATGTCTGTAGTTTGGTCAGAAACGCGTATAAAAATGTCGTCTTTTCAAGACAGGATTCTAAAGGAATGCTACAAGAGTAGTATTTTAATATTTTCACATGCAAAAAAATGAGAGATATAAAAAAGGGGGGGGGATTCTAAATGTTAAACTGAACATTCAATTCAGAAAGAATCAGAAGTAATCATGGATCATCTCTTGTATACAGTGTGTTTTTACAATGCATGATAACTTCCTCAAAAGATGGTGTCTTTTCATAATCACAAATTGTTTCAAAATTACATCATATTTTAATTTATAATTTTTATCTTCTTCTTTCTATACACTCAGATTTCCTTTTCTATTAATCGTGCCCTAACAATCTTACAACTGTCATAAACCCTAGATAGTTATACATATTTCAAAAGAATAACATCAAATCATAAATGTCTTGAGTGAAATGTATTCTTTGCTTTTACGATCAAAACTGTCCGTATAGAGTTTGCATGCACTTTTCCTCTTGATAGTTGTTAATTTCATGAAAGGCGACATTAAATCGGTGGAGTTGATGTGTTTGTGTGTGATCCGACTTTTTACAGGAAACATCTCCCTTTGTTATCTGTGTCTAGAGTTCAATACTACGGTGAGATATCAAAAATATTTTAATACAAGATAATTTATGCAGCGCACATCTCTTTTACTCCAAAAAGACAAAGTTCTCACGCCAAACAAAACTTGAAAAAATGTGCATAAATTGTCGTCTTTTAAAATTAATTGACAGCTATCAATACCACTTGTTCTAGCATTCATCAAAATCTTACTGAAACAAAAACACTGAGGTGATTGGGAGATTGAGAGCTGTACATTCTATTTCCTGTATAATTTGAATGCATTGTATTTCAATGACAATGCTCTTTAATCATTTTTTGACAGTTTTTGCAGAATTGGGAATTTTAGTTTAACTGGAGCATGAAACTTTCCCAAATATACTAGTGCACTGATGAAGTCGACTAGACATGTGTGTCCTGTCCCCATTTTGGTGTGTCTCATGGGACCTTGACTTTTGAACTTTAACCTCATGAAGTTTGTTTCATAAATTATATGACCATGATAATGTATATATTCAATCTGAACAAAAATGTAAATGAATTTTGTCATCCAGTGAACTAAGGCACTGTATGAAGGTTAAAATCAGAACATCCTAGGCTAGTACTAGGACATAAGTACACTGTATTGTAACAAATGTATTTAAGATGTGCAAAATACAGCATACTTTGATGGTACTAAATTCTATTGTAGTCTGTGAAAAATTGAACAAGAAAATGCTTTCAAGAATCAAAAATATGAAAAAAAAAATTCATACTGGTAACTGCATAAATTAATGTAGAAAAGTAATACAGGAAAGTTATATCTTTCCCTAATGCACTTATGACATTAACCCCAATACCCCCCCCCCCCCTTCATTATTCACATAATTGGACAGCCATGCCAACAACTGCATCAATGTCATCAATTCCTTTGTATTCTGCTACATAGGTTACCTATCTCATTTAGCAGGTATGTGTGGTTAAATCAAAAGGTCGGGCGAGGGAGTATAAGTAACTCTGTAGGTGTAAATATTGAGGAAGAATACTTAGGCCAAAATAAAAAATTGTTTGTTTGGAATTGCCTCCAGCCTCATTGAAATACCCCCCCCCCCCCCCCACTGATAAAGTTTTATTAGTAAAAAATAAGGATTTTTTTTTAATGGAGATTTTTATTTTTTAACAATTTTTAATTAGTTAAAGTTCAAGTCTGAAAAATAAAAAAAATTCCAAACAAACATTTTTTTAAGGATAGCCTTATCATTAACAGAGCAATTCCTATCAATTTTTTCATTGGTATATACACCATTTAATTAGCTTTAATTTTATTGTTAAAAGGACCCTTATATAGGAGTCAGCTTTATTTCCACTAAAGGGTATAAGGCAGGGATTTTTATTCAAATTTTTTTTTTTACCTCTCCAATCTCTCAACTCTAGCAGTTTTCTCTCCCAAAATTCCTCCTCTGTCATATTGAGGAGTGGGAAGATGCGTTCCACATAGAACTTTTCCAGCATCTTTGCTCCTTGTAAGATGGTTATCTGTAACACAAACAACATCCAAATAAAATGAAGCTATTCAGTACAGGGGGCCTCTAATGGCTACATGTAGCACCGATAAATTGGTATTGTAACTCGTTACTTCTGACAAGGTTTACTTCGGGCTTTATCACCTCAGGTGTTTGTCTACGTAAGAAAGTAGGAAATGGCCTTTCATACAGTGGCAATAAATATGTAGCTCAGTCTTTAATATATAATAAAGGTGTTATTCAACATGTCTTTGAAATCATTACACCATACAGTTGCTGAAAATTAAAAATGGTTCTCGTTTCCTAAAGTGAGAGGAAGCGATAAAATAAATCATAGATATGGGGAAGATATATGACAATAAAACATTTGTTTTTATTGGTTCAACAACTTCCATCATTCTGTCTTTCTTATCTCTTGGTATTGAAGAGTTTGTTTATAAACCTCTCTCATTCAATCAGATATGCACTATGACCCTTGGCACTTTGACCTATCACCCTTTCAATTACATGCTGTTGAGACTCACAGCTCCATCAAGATTATTTGTTTGCTTTTGTTACTGGATTGTGTCACACAGAGATAGCTGTGTCTTCTTCAATATCTGTAAACAGCCTTCAAAGCATTCCAAAGGTCTAAAGTTGTGTATTATATATCTTTCAGGAGGAAGAAAAAGGAGGAAGAAAAAGTCTTCATCCTTTGTGCATGAAATCTTAAACAAGATTACAAATTAAAAAGGTTTTCCATGCACAACCCAGAAATAAAACTCCCAAAACATTTTTTTGCAATTGATTTCTATACATGATTTAACAGCTAATGCATCATATTTTTCTGACAGTTATTCCGACAGAAATAAATTTCACTGCAATTACACTTCCTAAATCTGATAACCCAAAAGTGCATGTTCTCTTTAAGTTGATATTTTCTCCCATTTCTAATCAAGCTTAAGGAAATTGCAGTGCCTTGTAATTTTTATAGGTTTCTTACTTGCTTTGATCGATTAGACTTTTCATATTTAGGAAGATTGTGTGGGTGCTAATTTCCTTAACCCCTGATTAAAACCCTTTTAAAAATATCACAAAAACAAGTTTCTTACCCCCAAAAAATTACCATCTAGTGTAATTAGCTGTAAAGTGCAATGCAATCTGGTACTTGCAAATGAAGTACATTTTATTACAACCAAAACCACTTTGAAAAGAAAATCTGCATGAAAATGTAGCAAATTGATTTTCTATGTCATACAAATTAATAACATTTATGTCATTCATGAGATTCAACGATATTTACTTTCAAAGTCTCCTTATTCTAGCAACACATTTTAATATTTAAGCTATATTTTTTAAACCAGCACACAAAAAACAGAGTGATGATATTTCTTCCTTTTTTTAAATGACTATACAGCCTTATGTGTGTCATTTTTTTCTTCCATCAAAACAAAACATGCATTATGTTCTTTACAGATTGTTTTGCACTGAATAGTCAATAAACCTTGCAGTTATTTACACAGTCTGATCAAAAACAAATGACACTAGTTCAATGCCTTTCAACTTATCAAAAAATACGTTTCATTCCCATAATATGTGAAATCTTTATTGCTTTCCGTTTTTATAATTATTGGAAATCTCTCTCTCCTTCCTCTCTCTCTCTCTCTCCTCTCTCTCTCTCTCTCTCCCACCCACATACTGGTACTGTACAAAATCTTATATCTTCATTCTATCAAATTGATCTCTATTTATTAAAATATTTCCCCTTTCAGTTTGAATGCATTGTTGATTTGAAGTTATTTCCCACTGCAGACATTTGATTTCTACTCAAGTACCTTCAGTTCTCTCTCCGGCAGTTTAATCTTGTCGCTGTTGTTGGACATTAACCCGGTATTAAGCTTGGCTTCTCTCCTGATAAAAAGTCATAAACATGCATTATATCTTGCATAATTTCCCAGAAAACTCAGTTATGCAACAATTTTTTATGCTAGCTCATCCATCAATATTAATTTTCCTACATCATACTTTGATCTGTATTTGTGTGTGGTATATGTTCTGCGGAACAGAGTCAGGAAAGGAATGGCTTTTCCCCCAAGCTTTCTAATATTTCAAACTTTTTCTTGTGACAGATAATATGGAATTTTAAGTACACTTTGAATCATTAATATCAATCAAATGCAACAGGATATCAGTAAGAATATTAAAGTTTTCATAAAGCCATATGTTATTTTTGAAATTTTGCATATCATCAACTGTTATTCTCAATAAATTTCAGATGAAATGATGTTAGGATTAACAAATGTCAGTGTGCAAAATGTCAGAAATTTAATTTGCTTCACATGTGATTGCAAAAACACATCTCAATTCCTTTGGGAGTTTTCTTCATACTAATTTTCAATATAAAATCTGAATATAAAGACTGAAAGTATTATAGATATTGAGGTAAACACTCAAATCTGAAATTAGGCTTAAATGTTGGTAACCTTTGACCTGTATATGGCCTTGAATTGTATATGACCTTGACCTTACTTACTCTCTGACTTTGACCATCAGGTCTTTCTGTAAGGACTGGGTTTCTTTGAGCAGACGACTGTAGACACCATCGGACACCAGTCCGGCAGAGAAGGGTCCAAAGCACTGATCCACAAACTTCCTGAAAAACACAACAACAAAAAATCAACTCCATTAGTTTCCTTAATGACAAGGCTTGTGGTATAATAATTTATTAGGGTGGGCAGGCAAAACAGTCTGTCTCCACACTTGAGGGTTTCCAGATATGAAGTCATATCATTTATTGATCTCATAAGAGGTAGATTTACATAACATGTCGTGTTTCTTCCAGAAAATGAGATATTAAATGACATTCATCAAACAGAGTCTAGTGGTGCTGACTTTCCAGTCAAATGAGATTGCTGCTAAGTGCAGATGAGAGAGCATTGAATGGGGAGTGTAAAAGGGGGGACACTAATGGACAAGGCCTAACTGTCTGCCAAACTTTTGGCGTTCATTACATAACACGGCCCCATAAATAATCAAATACTTTTTTCTGCAACTCTTTGAATAAAGTGACAAATAGGAAATAAAAGAGCCCTTAGTTCAACAGTGTTCTGCCTTCTCAATATCAACTTGGGAAGAAACAAGTTGGTTTATTGTCCATTCAATACATTTTTTATTTTGCTAATTTGCTTCTGCTTTTTCATGATTCCTTTTCGAGGACACTCCTTAGCACCCTAATCACATGACATTTCTCCGATTTCTGAAACTATGGAGATTAAAAACAACGATAAGCATGAATATTTTCTTTTTATTGACACACCAATAATCAATCTCCATCAACAGTTTGTATAACATATTTTAAATACCTCATGATCTAACCCCCATAATTTAGACAAATACTACTGATAAGATTAGTTTTCCTTCAATTTTAAAATGACATTACGCTTGATAATTCTCTATTATTCAATCTACAACTGATAAACCACTGGGTTTTTTTTATTCCTTATTATTTTTTTTTTTTAAAAGAAGTGAAAGAGGCATGATATTTTTTTATTTATTTTGTCAGTGGAGTAATGCAAACTCTGTGGTATAGCGGACTGGTGGTGGAATATTTAAATTAAGTAAACGGTGAAACTCCCACTTGTTTTATCCTAGAGCGGGAGATTAGTGCTCAGCGAATCAACACAAACATCACATTCCGCTCTCCAGTTTCTTTTCTCTGCCATTTGTTTACATGGACAACCACGAGTTTTATCAGTGAAAGGCTTTTTTTAAGGACCCCCCTTTTTACACTCATTATTCTTGGATTACAAATTTTTAACACATTACAGGTAATATATGTTACGTTTTTATCACCTTTATAACGCTGCGGAGCTTGCATTACAAGACTTCAATAGTAACTCTTTCCATTTTGACTACTGTTAAAATATGATGGATTTAAACGTTCATCTGAAGGAAATTCCTTGTTCCTCTGATCTCTAAAGTCGCTGGAAAACAAGCTTCTCCTTGTACATGATCATAAGTAAAAAGAGATTACTTTTAAGACCATAATCATATCTCCCAACAGATAAACATTCAGCCGGATCTCTTCTTATTGCTGAGGGCACAAAACTTCAACAACAACAAAAATTAACAAACCCCAAAAAAACTTTAAAAAAAATACTATGAGAGGGTGCATTAGGAAAACTCATTTTTAGCGGATTTATCTTGCCGATTCTCTCTGCTGTTTGTTTAAGTTCTTAAATCGACCAAATCCTTTTTTCAAAGGAAACTCCACACTAAAGACTATATCCTGGTCAGTGCGGAGCCAAGAATATTAAAGACTTGGGTTGTATTCGCAGCCCCCTCACAGAGCGCCAAATCCCATACAATCGTTAGGGAAACCAATCTCTTCCAACTCGTGTAATTTCATGGAATATTGCTCAAAAAATATTTTTTATTCCCCCCACTGAAAGAGCTTAGTTAGATAGGCAAAACTGACTCCTCAAATCTAGATTACCCTGCTTGATTGCAGTGGATTAGATTAAGATCTGGTGAAAAATGTTTTGCTGGGACTCTTCATGGTGCATGTATAGATATATATATGATTTCTTTATGGTATAACATCATACCATCTTTTGATCTAAAGTTATTATTGTAAAGAAGTTCAAGTTCTCTCTCTCTCTCTCTCTCTCTCTCTCTCTCTCTCTCTCTCTCTCTCTCTCTCAACTATGCACACTCCATTTTTCAAAATTCTCGACACCATAAGGGAGGGCCTCACTTGCTACACTTGTGTTCAAGTTCTGTCAGACTGTCTGCCATTTGTCATGGAACAGAAATAACTTAACCCTATCAAACTGTAAAACCTATGTATGGGAGGGGTACATATTAGAAGCTGATAAACTAAGAAAACCCCTACTCCATATAATTCAAAAACAAATCTAATCTTTCCCTTGACGATGGCCTTTTACAATTTTCCCTGGTAACATGGAATTCGGTGCAATCAATTGCAGAGAAACAAAAGAGCTGTAGAGATTGTTTTAATCTCATAAATAAAGTGTTAGGTAACTTTCAATGCATTGAAACTTTCTTATCAAAGGAAACATGAAAAAAAAACATTGCTACTGTTCATGGCCGTAAGAAAAACTCGGGAGAGAACAAAGATCATCGTCTGCAGCCATAAAGTATTTAAGAGGGAATTCTTGTAAGACCTGAACATTGAACTGAAAAAAAAAAAAATCCACAACAATTGTTATTGCCCTCGTAAGAGATAGCATTGTGTGTTGAATAGAGGGAATGTTGCCATTGCCTGTCAGAAAGAGTTTCTTGAAAACCTGATGAAATCGCACCAAGCCCCACTAGAGTGAGCATAATTTCATGTCACATTTACCCACATGGAATCTTTATGAGGGATCCGACTTCATCCATTCTGGAACCGTAGGAACAGGCAATATTGCAGCAAATTGTCTGGCATTCCTCTGACATAGACTCGACTGCAGGGTTTGGACATCATGGCTTATGACAGTTATTGCAGCCAATTGCATATTCCCTATTACACAACTGTTACAATAAAGAATGCAAGAATTTGGATTCTGTAAATGAGTACCAGGTTACTGAAATTGGACCCAATGTCTCTCAATCTGAATGCCTCTTCAGTTCAAACTTCCTTGTTGGGATAATGCTTATAATTAATCTACTGAGCATGCTCATTACAATTTGGTGGGGGTGGGGGGTGGTGGTTAGGAGGCTTACACTGTGGGTGTGTGGGCCTAGAAATGTGTCCTAAGTACAATAGACAATAGGGCAACAATTTTAATGGTTATTTGTGAAGTTAAAAGCAAAGACATGTTCTCTTTAGATTATATAACATTCAATCAGAATTCTGTGTACAAACAGATCCATTACAAATCATCAATATAAAGTCCTCTCTCTCTCTCTCTCTCTCTCTCTCTCTCTCTCTCTCTCTCTCTCTCTCAGTGGTATTGATTTTTGTTAAAAGACTCATCCACTTTACTTTTGACTTATTATTTCTATTAAATAAATAAATACTGAGCTGGAACTCCCATTGTTTGGTAAATACACCTGCCATGAAAGCATATCAATCTAATCCCAACACCAACATAAAGAGCTTAAACTGTTATCCCACTTGACAAGGTAAATATTCTTACTATTGCAAACATAAATACTTAAATGTGATATCAATTTTCAGACAGCTAAGACCAACAAACTATGATCAATAAATTTGGTCAATCTCGGGCTCATAAAAGTGCTTCCCATGATGCAGTAATGGTCAGCCATCATTTGTCTACATACCAAGCCCCAATATAAATATTTTTCCACACCATTCACGGAGCCACATTTAACGACCCTATATAATAAATCGCCTAAGATCGAATATTATGTTAGAAGATTAAACAAGAAAAATGGAACATGGGGACCCATAGCGTCTCCGATTATCACTTTTTTTCATTAAATGGCGTCACTTCAATCCCTATGCCTTAGTGGACACTAGGCAAAAATCATCCACTAATGCTAAACAGGGTAAATCATCAGTGAAAATGCCTAACCAAGCGTTATTTACAAATCAATTCATCTGGAAGGTCTGAGCAAATGTCTTGACAATGAACTCCGCACAGTCAATATCCCTCCTCTGGGAGACGTACGTTTTGCTTTTTGTGCCTACCTCCAGGCCCCAGAAATGACCGGCTTTCAGTAGACAAGAAAAATAGAAAGCCAAGCAAGATCTCTTTGATAGCTTCTATTTTAATCTGATCTTTTTTCTTTTTTTAAACGAGGACTTTTGGGTGGCACACTAAGAAACCCAATGAATACAGAGCTGATCTATAGAGTGATAATATGCACAGATAGCCAGCTAGTCGCTAGGGTCATTTAGTGACAATTAGCCGGAATTTTCCTCCTTTCACCTCAACTCCGATAAAAACCAGACTTAAATACTCAGGGTGGAAGGTAGCTATCATTTAAAACATATCTTTTATTCTCCATTCTCATGAAAGAGAAAGGATCGAAATGTACCCATTTTACGCAGTTCTCCATATCTAGCCGTTACATCAATAGAACTATTAAATCTAGTTTGCAAATTTCGCCTTCGACGCCACCGTGGGTGCCGCGTGGTTCGGCTTGTTTGTGGTCCTCACACCTTCATCCCCTTCCTGGCTCCAGGTCCCAGACATACCTGTTTCACATAAGTAGGCTGACGGCTCTTTATCTCTGTCCAAGTGATAACGCTCAGATTTTAATTGTGCAAGACAGAGTTCGGCTGTCTGGTCAACGCTCTGGCCTTCCCCGTGATTAGTTGACAAACTTTGCTAATTTTTCTATCAGTTTGTGTTGAAAAGGGGCAGGAACATAAGACCCATAGAACTCATGACACCTCAGTGATAACAGGTTGGTCTTAAAATTTGTCCTCAATCAAACCAAGCGCAATCCTGATGGATACGCTTAGACTGGGCATTTTTTGAAATCAATCATACAAGATCTAAAAGTTTTGATACCAAATTGAGAAAATGTTTGTTTTTCTAATTCTTTGGAGAAAGGGATATTTTTAGTGTGAAGGTGGGGGGAAAATATTGGACTTAAAACGTTTGTCTTGGGGGAAGTGCGAGTGAGTTTCTATTGAAACAATGATGTGTATGGAAATACAAATAAGAACATTATGAATGGACATACAAATAAGAACATCATTATGTTCAAATTTTAAGCCCTGGAGAAGAGCAATTTTACAACTGGAGAGATAAAACCGATTACATGACAAGCAATTTGTTCCATCTTTTCATCTCAACTAAATCAGGTAATTTGAGGCAATTTTTCCCCATGCATGTTGTTTTTTCTATGAAAAAAAAAACTTTAAAAGGACAAATGGCTCCATTAGTACAATTTGAAGAGGTCTCTAAAATTGTGTTGGATTTGCGCAAAGTCATATTAAGCTTTTATTATTTAATGACTTGGTAACCTAAGTCGCAGTCTAAATGCAGTCTAATGAAATGCGTAATTCTAATGACAAATGGTTGTCAAGTTTTGACAGAGCCATATCCTTTTACAACCAAGGGGGGTTATTGTATTGTTTATAAATAAGCATTAAGGCACCACTTTTATTCAAAGAAGGGTGGTGATGAGTAAAGTCAAAGTCTAGAACACAAATTAAATCGACCATTATTGAAATTTTAACTTGGGTTTATGATTTTCCCAAGCCTTTGATTTTTCTGCGTTTATAATCTGTTAATGTTCAAAACATTCTATTCAATGGAGACATTCCAATCTTTGTATGCCTAAAAAAACAATACGGCAATCTCACAGCCCGCTGATTAAAAGAAATATTTATACGATATATTCCACACAATACCGCTGGGAGCCATTGTGCACTTTAAAAAAAAAAAAAAATTACATGAATATATGTATAGACAGAAATATGCGTAGGGGAGGATAAAAAAAAAAAATAACAAAAACAAAACATTCTGCACTCTTCTATTGTATAATGCAGATAACGTGTCCATTTTTTTTCTTCTTTTACGAGTATAACGAGTGTAACAGTATTTGGCAAAAGCTGACCCTAATCAGACTGATTTTTTTAACGGTAAGCATTAAACTGGAGACATAATTCTGCGGGCATGCATGGCTGCCCCGATCCACAATAACCTCCTAGGGGTAAGCCGCGAGAGAAATTATGAAGAAATATGACAGGCCAACTCGTATTACTTTGATGAGATTGGGTTATTGACAGGCACCGTAAGGTTAGGAGGGGTGAAATAGTGAGAAACCATTTAATTCACTGGGTTTATCTTGTGTGTTGTTCAAAAAACAAGCCCTGGCTCCTGTTACGCAGGTACACTCGAGATATTTATTGTGTAAATGGACTTTTAACAAATAACAGCTTTTACAAGGTTAGTAGAACAGATTAATATTTCCTCTTGTGTGTCAGAGTCTCTGTTCAGATTTTTTTTTTTTCTATTTGATAAATTCATCATATTCAAATGATTACCCATTTATGATAGATGATCAACGTATAACTTAGTACAGGACTGTGACACATGCCATATTATTATTTTTTTGGGGGTCTTAAGAAAAAATTTGATCGAGGCATTTCCACTTGATGAATGAGGACTGAAATATTCTGTTCTTAATTGCCTGGGAAGAACAAAACCTCCATTTTCTCTGGATTTAACAGCCTCATTTCAAGGTTTTCATATCACTGTCAAAGTGATTATGCTAGTACAGAAAAAATTACAACAACCCCTTTAAGAAACATAAAAAAATCAACACTTGGTAGCTTCAAAAGAATCTGTGTAGTATTTTCTCAGCTAATTCATCTGTTTAATATATTTGTTCACCTGTTCAGCTAATATTTCACAATAAATTGACCATGTTTTTGTCTCTCATTCACCTCTCAAATAATTCGCAGGAAGCAAGGTGCCCCTTTTACACATGCACGAACAGAGCAATTTAGAATTAAGAAATCGCCTGAGTACACAACTTTATATTTCATAATTCACATGAGGACATGCTTGACATTTTCTGTGCCATTTTTTTTCCTGATATAATTTCTTGAGAATTCCAATCTGGATATCTCGAGATGGATCTCGAGACGTACTCATCTGAGTACAACTAGAGGTCTGATCCTTAGATTAGGAGCCGGAGCCAGCGTCCATTAGGATACTTATGGGTGGTATTCTGGTTTTTTGTTTCACAGAGCCAATTTTTATTGAATCTCCACTGGCAGATGTGGGTTGTTAATATTATCAGAGGGATTATTATATACAACCATTGCAGACTTCCGGACTCTGTGAAGTAGAGACATGAATGGCTCTTGAGGACTTCGCCTGTTTACACTCTTTCTCCTCTCTCCCCTCCCCACCCCCCCCCCTCTCTCTCTCTCTCTCTCTCTCTCTCTCTCTCTCTCTCTCTCTCTTTCTCTCTCTTATAACAGGAGTAAAACAACTGTCTGTTAAGCCACATGATTGTAAATTACACTTTATTAAATGCAACTGCTCAATTTTCTTTACCCCTTTATACACAGCCATTGTAAATCATTGTATTTTAACTGCAGATGCAACAGTTTAGGCCAATAAATCAAGACTATTTGGCCATAATTGCTACACCCTGCACCCCCAATGTCTGTGCTGAAGATTCCCTTAGCCATTCAAACTCTGTCTAGAGCCTATTAAAATGACATATTTATTGTCCCCTCTCATCCCAAAAGGAGAGGCTGCTATTACAAATGTTGATGAATCCAACTAATTAACATGTCTTACAAGTTAAAATGTGCATAGTTTCGTCTTGAAGACAATGCCAGTTCCTCTACTGCCTGGGGGCCCCTTGATAAGTTAGTACACCATTGACAAGTAGGAATGGGAATAAATAATATTGCGTTATGCCACACGTCTGATCTCACTAATTGATTCGAGACAATGTTTTACCACATATCCATTTCCCTTCAGGATAAATGTACTGTGTAGAAATCTAATTACATTAGTTATTACTTAGTGGAATTTATTTGGAAACACACACATAATTCATACCCTCACCGCCCCACTACAAAGGAGAGAGGTGTGGGGACTAGGAGATCGTAAGTTAACACAGGAGATATTTCTGTCGAGTTGACCCCTGGGTCGTTGGGTTCAGCCAATCACAGGTAATGGTGACTTAATCATACATCACTTCAATGTTCATCAGGCTTTATTTCATATTTTTGCTCTATGGTACAAACACACAGTGGGATATTTTATCCATAGGACTGGAAATTCAATTTACCGTACTTAGGTTTGACAAGATGGTTCAAGGTAATGATTTTTTTTTTTGGTTTAAATAATTAAATATCGGTAGATGTTTTTAAATCAAAATCTTACTTTTTTAAACCTTTTAAAAGCTAGAAGAGAAAAAAAATAAAATTTTTTTAAATTAAAAAGTGTTATTGAATATCGATAGTAACTCTTTTATCTTTCTCTGAATACAAATTTATTACAAACAGGTTGTTTCATTTCTCAAGCCCTCATCAAATTGCAATTTCTTTTTAATTTGTCATTATCGATGAAAGCCTCCATTTTCTCAATGTGTCTTCCCCCATAAGACATGAGTTGACAATCCCTCGCATATTTCATGCTTAATTGGAAACCGAGAAGAATTCAAGTCAACATTAAGACAATTGCATCATTGATTATGTTCACTCTGAAATTTACTGAACATCTGACAGTATTATATCTCTCTCAATCTCGACTTCTATGACAGGATTTTTGCTGAAGAAATTGCATTTTTCTCTGACTTAGTCAGATTTTCACAATTTTGTCGATGACAATTACTTTCTAAAGTGCTGCAGGGGTCACACAAGAATGATTGGAAATATTCTTTCTAAATTGAATTCTCCTGCAATTTTTACACACTTGATGTCTGTCAAGTGCAAACATTTTTTTTTTAAATTGGGGTCTTCAGAAGTTATCACAAAAAAAGTGGAAAATATTAGGTCTTGGGATTCATATTTCCAGAATTTTTCAAGCCCTAGTTATATTTCAGGTCTGTGTAAATATGCAAAGATCACATTCTATTCAAAAGCGCAGCACCCACTAACTAATAAGAGAACCTATTTTTTTTTTCCCCCTTGTCAGAGGTGCCGAAAATAAAGATATTATTTTTCTTGGACAGGTTCCTGCAATTCAGGTGTTTTATCTCCCTCTTTTTTCGTAAGGACAGAAATGTTGATGGGGGGCTTTTCCCTTCACTGTTATTGTGTACAGCCCTGTGATTGTTTTGTAGGCACCTAAGTGTTGATGCAATACTGATTAGGAGTGAGTTGAAACACTGATCAGTCATGACAGCTCTATAGAGAGAAAGAGAGAGAAAAAAAGCCTCCGAATCTGGGAGAAGGGGTTCCTTCAAAAGAATGTCACGACTGCATGTTAAAGGCTCTAGATAAATCTCCTCAAGTGGCTCTGTATAACAAGGGATTTCATCTGTCATCAGCTGATCCCCGATGATGATGATTATTGTTCGGAAAACACAAGGGCATGCAAAATGTCAAACACTACCCCAAGTTCCCTTTAAACTGCATTTCACAATTACATTAGAACATGGCTTCCACACCCACTGTTTCAATTTTTTTCCATTTGTGCCTGGCAGGAGTTAATTTTCATTAAATATTTAAATCAGATAGCCCCATTGGCAGCTGTGCTATTTATATTGCGAGGCTGGCTTTATAAGACACGGTCGTTTATAAACCTGTCCATACAAACCCAGGTAGATCTCTCTGCAAAATGCTGTCCGTCTGATTAAACGCATTTGTTCCATTCACCCCGACACATGCTCAATTAAGGTGGCACTACATCTTCATTATTCTCCATTGATTTCATCAGGGCCTGGTATTTCTAAAGACTCTTGAGCTCTGATGTGACTCAGGTTTTTCCTTCAAAGTATTAATGGTCTGTTAATCTCTCTTTACAGGTGACAGCTCTATCCACAAGCAGCAGCCCTGGCCCATCATCACACGAGACCAGCTCAGGATGAGCTAAGATGTCGCATCAAAAGGATGAAGCGATTCAGCCCCAGCGGTCAACACTATCCTGACCCCTCCATGCCTCCGGAAAATGCCCCTGAGGTCACAGAGGGTCAGCCCCTGACCACTGAAAGCAAGAAAGTCAAGACCAACCAATCCTTTGAGTCCCTGTTTGACAGTGAATCTCTCTGTGATGTGATTCTCAATGTGAACGATGGACAGTTTGTTTTCAGGGGACACAAGATGATTCTGGGATTAAAAAGCGAGATTCTGGCAACCATGTTGAATGAGCTACATTCAAGTGAATCCCAGTCTCGTCCTGTTTTGAACCTAAAGGAAGCGCCCGAGTGCAGCATGGTGTTCAGCCGATTTCTGTACTTCATTTACAGTGGGGCCGTCTGGCTTCACAGGGACTACGTCCTTCCCCTGCATAGCTTGGCCGAAAAGTACCAAGTCAAACCCCTGATTCAACACTGTCACAGCTATATCAGTCAAATTCTCTTTAATATGATCGATAGTGATGGATGTAGGGGATTTTCTTTAGACATCATTTGTGACATTTATGAAGGAAACCTGTATTCTGATGAAATTTGTGATCTCTGTTATAAAGTGCTTTGTGCCAAATTCCGAGACTTGAGTACTTCTGAAAGATGGCCTCTGTGTAGTTGGCACTTAGTGAGCGACTTGCTGAAATGTGATGACTGCAATGCTGAGGAGAATGTGATATTGACATCCGCAACGGAATGGATGAAAAAGAATCAGCTTGCGGATAAAAATCTCATTGAGGATATTCTAGTCAATATTCGTTACCCGTTATTACACCGGAAAGTCCTGTATCACTTGCAGAAAAATGGTGTCTTCAAAAATTTTCCCCAAGTGCAAGAACTTGTAGAGAATGCTGTGCGCTATCACTGTTTCAAGGACGTCCCAGAGGCGAGAGACGACTTTGTGGGGATTCAGTTCACCAAAAGAACTATCTATCGCACCCGGCCGAACAGTGCAGAAAACAACCGCATGAACTCACCAGAAACTCTGTCCAGTTCAAGTCAGAACTTGAGTCGCAGTGTTCAAAGTCAGACTCGCTGTTCGCCGGCTGTATTTATTCAAAATCCCCAACCTCCCCCTGTAGTGGAGAGTCAGATTTACAGCAACCTTATACAGGAGAGCCCCGAATATCTGCGACTGAGGGAGGTAGTTCCGGCCCCACCCATGCAACCAACTGTCTCACCCATACCCCATTTGTACAATGTGTCGTCTGTTGCAAACTATGTTCAAAATGCCAGTGTTCAAACAGGGGATCGGTCTTCTTGATAGATTAGAGAAAGAAGAGTGTTTCTAATCTGGACTAAACATTAGTTTTTTCCCAATCTTCTTGATGACAGTGCTATTTGCATTTCTTCTCCATTACAATATATCTCTGTCAAAAAAGTGCTTGTAACAATGAGTGAAGTTTTGTCAAATACCGTATATTTTGAGTTTTTCATTTCTGTAAAATTTTTCCATACCAGTACTTCAAATTACCCCAAACATTAAATCTGAATACAGTATTAAAAAACTAGGATTTCATTGCGTCTATAAAAAGAAAGTGATGGCTGCAAACTGTGTGAAAACTTGAGGACATCATAATCTTGCTAAAACTGTTTTTTCAATCTTGTTAAAGATCAAACATGAAATTCACTACTGATACAAGTTTTATTTAATAGCCATTCTGAAAAAACTAGGTGTTCATGGTTCACCTAATCATATTAGTGCACTTAATTTGGAATTAAATTGAGTGAAACTCGAGTTGGAAGAAAATCCCAGTGTTTGCATACCAACAAATCTGGAAAATCTAGCTATGTACCTTTGCTTTGATGATTCTTTAGAAGATAGGATCTGGGGACCTTATGTAAGGCGAGCTTTTTCTGCAGACTTGACTACCAGGGTAAATTAAAGGCAATTTGTCTCCTTCTTTCATCCTCACTGCGCCGTTTGCAGAACCCCTTTGCTAACTAGCAATTAAGCTTTTTTTTTTCATTCTGCCAGAGCAATTTTAAATAATTCAATTTAGCATATTTGAAGGAATATCAAATATGTCTGGAAAAAAAGCCAGTTGCGAGAAACTTTTGTTAAAGTTTACAAAAAGGTCAAAGAAGCATTGTACAGATTTTATTTCAAAAACTGAAAATTGACAAATTTAAAAATTACACTTTGTTCTGACTTTGGCGATACGTCATGCAATGAATTTTGTTGTAAATTATTATTACATCATGTATTGGTGCATGATTACAAACAATTTGAAACACAATATTCATATAATGTGCACTCAATTCTGCATCAAGTTATGTAAAAACACGAGTGTTTTGCTCAATATTGATAGATATCAAATGTCTTCTGCTTATGTTGTTTTCATCATTAAATGTATGAGAAGAAAAAACATTTTTTCTACAGCTTTTGTTTTCTTTTCTCTTTGCTATACGAGACAAAAACATTTACCCTGTGGACTGATAAAGTCATCGAGTATGTGGCATTTTCCACAAAAACTTTCGATAGAGCTGTACGTGTTCTTATACCTGATAGGAACGTAAATACTGATCTATTAAGTTGTTCCACAAAACTGTTCAAAGGACAAAAGCATAATCAAGCTATCGTTAGTTCAGCGCTGGCATGTGCTACCAGATAACTCTCTACGTTTTTCAAGTACGTGAAAATTATGTTGTTTTGATCATGCTGTGATCTACCTTTGAATAAAAAAGGAACAGGATTTTTTTTTTTTTTTTAAATGTGGTTTGTTCTTAACAAGCCAGAAAAAAAGAGTCAGGGTATGGATGTCAATTTGGTGGTTTCTCTTGGGAATTCTTTCTTTTTCTTCTTTTTAAATTTTTTTGTCGATTTTTGATCTGCCAAAATATATGTCAGATATAAACCACAATTTAGTTCTGCCCAACGCCTTGCCTTTACCTCAAAAAAAAAAAAAAAAAAAATTCACAACACTTGCAAAAAGTATGCAAAACCTATATGACCCATGTTATAAAATGCCCAAGGCACGAATTTCTTTTCCTTTTCAGCATCAACAATCTTCAGATGGTAATTTAATTTACAAAGATTTACACAGAGAAAGAGGTTGAGTATGTCACATACTGTATTAATAGTATATTAAATGAAAAGTTAATTTACAGTTCAAACTTCAGCATATTATGTACTTATCAAAAACAAAGTGAGGTCCAACTCTTCACCGTTAGAATATTTTGGATAAAAATGTTCCATTATGAAGCTGATATAACCAAAATAACTCAAAATGATTGACTTGTTTGTAAATAAGAGCATTTTTCTAAACAAAACATTATACCCTTGAAGACGGATGCAGATAAATCTGTCGGCACAACAAGTTATGTTAAAAGAGCTCCCCACTTTTTATAATTCACAGGGAAAATGTTTCAGCTTTGTTAAATATATTACCCAAGAAAATATGATAAATTAAGTTTTCCAAACAGCGCCTTGGTTTTGCCAAATATTGCTTTAATGTATTCCTTAAGACGCCTCATTTGTTTTTTCTTTCTTAAACAACCATAAATAAGATATGCACACCAACAAATGCTTCATTTTAAAGCATTTTCCAGAAGACAAGAGAATAATACAGATAATTTTTTATTAGTAATTTTTAAACTCCATGATTAGACAACGAGATGCCAATCTTACAGACAACCTTTATCCAGTGGTTCTTTTTCCACATGATTAGATCATCAGATCATGAACATCTTTAAGGTTAATCTCATATAAAAAAAAAAAATCCTTAATAATTCATTTTCCTTAGCCAAGAGAGAGAGAAAAAATGGTGCCAAACTTATAACCAGAGGCAGATTGTTTGATTTGTAATACTGATAAAAATTCCTCCGCCTTATATATGAAATATTAATTTTTCAATCAAATAAATGTGTCTTCACCAGGGACTAGACTTGTGATGACAGGTCAGATGGAGACTAAATAATACTATACAAGTACCGCCAAATTGCACACACAAACATATATATACAAAAATCTCTGTTGACAGTAAATTACTCCAAGCTATCAGATTATGATTTTCTTCTGTTTCGCCTGGATCTAGTGGCTTTAAATCGGTCTACGAGCCGTGAATAGACTGTGTTCATTTCAACAGACTGGGCATTTACTGAGGGCCCAACGCTGGCGTCAGACACTAACAATTAATCCCCACTTAAAGAACTAAAGCGTAGATAAAATGTCTTCTTTCCTATTATGTACCATTTCGAAGTGGAATTTTATCAAGATCATTAAATAATTTTCAATATTTTTTTATTCTTTCGTTCCTTTATTTGCATAATCACTGAAATCATTATCTTGGCACAATGATAAATTTCCATAATTGTCAAACGTTGAAAAGAAGTCAGACCTGTAGCATATTCTATCAATACTTAAGAAAATCTCTGTCTTTTTAATAAATTAAGTTAAAAGCCATATTTCCCATTAGGCGAAGAGGAATTATTGTTTTTTGCAGTATTTTAAAAAAAATTATTACAGTTATTGTCATATTTCTGAATTAATTATATCTGAGGGTGAAAAGGGAGGTTGTAAGACATATAAATAAGCTTAATATCTTCCATTAATAATTATCTGAGAATGACCAACAAAATCAATTCAAATGAACTCTCAAATGAACAATTCAAATCTCTCTCTCTCTCTCTCTCTCTCTCTCTCCTGGGAACTTCTTCACATGCCTAGTCCTTAGGCTCTCATAAGAGGTCAACCATCAAATGAATTATCAGAGATTGATCATAGTAATGATGAAAAAAAGATGATGCGAGTGACAATTTACATCCCCAAAATTATTTACTCTGCAGTGTTGCTAGCTGTGTAAATCAATAAGACGGCACTTGATTGAGGAGAGATTGCAGAGAGAGAGAAAAAGAAGACTCCGTAAAAGAGTCGAGACAAGAAGTGAACTCTCGTGTCTTTAAGTCTCCTTGTCTCCTACAGTTCATGACAAAAATACAGAGGAGAAGGTTTGTTTTATCGTGTTGTAAACTCTGTCTCTTGTGCTGGGTGGTGGGCCCAGGAAGATGGCATAATCGCTGCACACTCAGATATGTTAAACAAACTCTCCGACAACCCAGCTATTTCATAAACAAACATGTCCACAACTACTTTTCTATTCAGGAGAGGTTTGCAGGTAATTCCTCGAAGGCTGGCTTTTTAATAGTACATCATACTGCACTTAATCTCAATGATGGATGTGCCGGACCCCTTTGATTGACCCGTTTTCGTCATTAATTTGGGGTAATTGATAAAATTGCCCCGTGCAAACTGAGACAGGGTACAGACTGGCGGTCTAGCAAGGTTGAAATCTTTTTTTAATACAACATAATGACAAAACTTGGCGATTTTTTTTATATTTTTTTTTTTTTGTTTGAGAAATTTGCTTGCTGCACTACGGTACTATACCCTTTCACAAAAGCTCGATTGCTCCCAATCTACATGGTTAAGGGGGCGATTTAAGTCAATATATCGCCAATAATATCCAATACTATTATTGAACACTGAGACAGACTGTCTGCATGATACTCAGCTATAGGGCTATAATATCCACACTGAATACCTATTGTGATTGAATATATTACCATATTGTTGAGGATCAAACAATTTTACAATCAATTCATACTTAACTGAAATGGACAATCATTGTTCATCCCATAATATCAACTACACCCCTAAGCAAACATAAAATCCCCTCCTAATTTCTCAGCAAAGAACACTAGTTTCCAAATATCTGCAGATAACATTTTAAAATTTCAACAGCAATCAACTTTTTTGTTCTCCATCATTCAAACAAACAAAAATTTAAATAACATTAAACTATACAGATATCACCTTACAAATCAATCATACTTTTTATCTTTGAAAAAAAAAATCTGTAAAAAAAAAAAAAAAAAAAAAGACCTCAGAATATTTACAAAACTTCTGAGCAATTCTGGCATATTTTCAATACTTTCCATTGATGATTTACACATGAAATGTGTTAAGACATACACAGTGGGCCAATCTGGAGTCCAATTTGTTGTATCATATGTGTATACAATCTCAAAGATCCTCCATCTGGTCTGTTTAGAATGAGGAGGCATGAAAAATTTATGTGAAAACAAAACAAAATTCTCTCTCTCTCTTTCTCTCTCTCTCTCTCTCTCTCTCTCTCAATTTTAATTTTAAAAAATGACTTTTATATAACATACCGGTATCAACCAAAAAAAAAAAAAAAAAATCAACCATAAAAAAAATTCATAATCTCTGAAGGTTCAAGGCTCAGCAATTCTAGTTATTATGTATTTATGCCCCAAAAATCCTCTACTTGACTTTCTAATTGGCTAAATTTGTCCAGAATTTTCAAATAAAATTAATTGATTACTGCGTGACTATTTCTGTCTCTCTCAGAGCATGTGGCACGTAGCATCTGCAGAGCAGAGACTGATTTCTTGATCCGGATGGCTCCATGAGAAATTAGAAATTCAACCCTGTGCATCCTTCTTTTCAAATTTTCATATAATTTTCGTTGGCATCCGATAGTTATCTCAACCAGATTATATGCAGGTATATTAAGTGTACTTTGTTATTCCCCTTATCCTTCTGTCTCCAGTAATTACTACTTGCAGGCCTTCATGATCTTGCGCCTTTTACGTACTGGCTCTGAATTTCTATGAATGAAACGTACTTGTAAAATATTTTTCCTTTTAAAAAAAAAACATAAAATGACACAAGAATGTTTCATATCTTTTCAATACAACCTTGGGTAGCCATAAATACAGCTATTTCTTGCCATTCTGAAAACTCTTTTTTAAAATTACATTTTCAGATGACTAACATTGTAAACATCACACCCAAATAGCATTTCTCTGTTCAGCCAAAGTTATCAAGCAGACTCGGACAAAGAGCTCGTATTGACAGCGAACATTGGGGATGTTCATTTTGAGTCAATATTTGACAAATGAGAATATTTGGGTTATACCTTGCCCTACATCATAGATTTCCGTCTTGGGGATTGATAACCTTAAGAAATCGCATGTAAACTATAGCGATGAACTGAGCAAGCAGATTTGGGGAACCAGTAAGCGGAAACCAGCAATTCATATTTCAGCGTCAGCAATATCATCTTATTATGTTATCAGATAGACAGCCATAGAAAAACCTTTGCAAGACATAGTCCGCTTATTAAATACAAATGACACTGGGAAAATTTTGGTTATCTTTGACAGTTTCTGTTATTCGGTAAGAGCTAATATCAGACTACAGATTCAAAGAGAGAGTAATTTTTTCCTTTTCTGAATTCTAATGAGAAATGTCATCCATTTGCATGTACAAAATAGACAGAGATGACAGATAAATGTATGAAATTAATTTGATTTCATTTATTTTAAGATCCACTTCAGTTAACTGATAAGTCAATAGTCTGCTCATTTCATTAAATTCAAGGGATATAATAAAAAAAACCCACACAGCTAGCAAGATAACACAGGAACATAAAATGATCTTCAATAAAAAGTTCTTAAATATTTTTCTCAGCCATAGTCCATCATTTTACTACGTGTCTGCATGTCATGTGACAGGTTGAATTTGAGACAATTTTCAGTGTGCCTGGTTGTCTTCAATTTTTTAGGACCCTTGATAGAATCTAATGAGCTTTTTCCATGCTTACTGTCATTTCGAGCAATGGTTTTCATTTCCTGCAACAACTCTATCCGTAGCCCTAAGCTACTACTAGAAACCTTGCTGTCGCCATCTTACAAGATTTGTACATGAAACTCAGGTAAACACAATCAATAAATATGTAAATTCTAGGTGTAAGATTGGCAATTTTTTTTTCTGGTGGGGGTGAAAAGTTCATGAACTCCCATTTGCTCTTCCTATCGGCAATGGAATCAAGAGGGAGAGAAAAAAATAGTTGATGATTTACCATCTTTCTGTATTACTGCCTAAAGACAAGAGAAATACACCGAACACATTCAAATAATGAAAAATCTTTTCATATATGAAACTTTTAGTCTGATAAATGAAATGACCTTTATATTTTAAGGTCAAGCAGACCCTAAGTGGTCATTATTCAAAATTTATTAAATTTACATTTCCTCCCCTTTTTTGTATTAAAAAATCAACAAATCTATCATTGAGAAGTTTAACGTCAATATGAAATGCATTCAACATTTCGAAATCAAATTTGTATGATCACTTGAGACAAGCTCTCAAAATATTTGAGCTCAATGCATTCCTTAGTTGTCAATTTTTCTTTTCAGAAATTTTTCAAATTCTAAAACTAAAAATTGAGAAAGACAATTATTCTCAGCTCTACATTAACTTCCCAACTTCTTTCAATTGTTTGCTCTAGCTACTCTAATAGCCTTCTGTGTTTCGATTCTGAGAACTGGCCAAATACACCTTTATTTCATAAACAGTGAGTCGAAAAAGTCTGATTTATTTTGACGTCTAGTACTCAGAAAGCAGTGAGCTGTACTCTTTTATTTCCCGTAGTCTGCCAATACATGAAACGAGAAAAAAAGATGAATTTTCTTTCGCCTTCTTGTGAGTAATTACTATGTCCATCACTTATTTCTAGACTTCAGACCTACGGAGGAGTAATGTTACTGAAATAATGGCATATTATCTCTTGAATCACAGAAATATAGCACTCTGCAAAACACAAGGACGGACCCTCAGGAACACGATAACCTTAAAGTAACTCGTTTTCCTTCTTTCTTTCTTTTTTTTTGCCGCCGCCACACCCCCCCCCCCCCCGGTAACCTCAAATTTTGTTGATGTTACAAGTTATCTGCCAGTCAAAAATAAGCATTTCTAAATAAAATAAATGACTTTGAAAAACCAGTGTGAAAGCTTTAATATTTCAAATGAAAATGAGATATTGGGGTTATCATGTAAAAGTTGAGACATTTTTTTTCTCCTTGTAGCTCAACTAACTAAACAAGTGCTTGCTCTGTATCTTTTATCAAACAAATGAAATAATGAAAATATTTTTCTTTGTACATCATTAGAGTATTTCCTTTCTTTAAAAAAAGCAGAAATTTGGGCTGTATTATTATTTTTCTGTAAATCTAGCTTTCATAATAACAGAGCTATCTTTATCACTTGTTGTTTCTATTCAGTAGGCGATCAAAACTGACTCTATTTTCACCAACACGAAAATAATGAAATAACAAATCCCTCAGATGACAAATATTATGCAATAAGCTACCATTTAACAAGTCAATCTCTCTTCTATTTGTGCAAGAATAGCATATATCCGGTTTTTTTCGCGTGTCACAAAATTTGCGAAAATGGGAAAAATGAGTAGCATTTTTAATTAGCGTCAGTCATTTTTTGCGATTTAAATAGTTTCTTAAAGAAAATAATGCAGTAAAAAAGTGTCTGTCTATTATCTTCAGCTGAGGCAGATTTTTCTCTCATTCCAAAGGAAAAGATTTCTCTATGTTCCAGTTCATCTGAACTGATATCAGGCAGAAAGGTGTTCAAGGGAACATTTTGATGAAAACTTCCAGAACAAGAAGGCTATGAAAATAACACATCAGTATCATCAGCAGGAAAAATACTTCACCATCTAGACCTGGTTTATCTCTCAATTCTTATCCACTATATTATATTTTCTTTTTTTCTTTTTTTTTTTTTTTTTTGGCTTTCCAAAAAATGTACATTATATAATTACTTATTACCATTTTCTCTTTATCTGGTCCTTAATTTTGTCAAATAAATCAAAAATCTAAATTGATATGACAATTTATTCATAATTTCCTAGAATTTTTTTTACATTAAATTTAAGCAACATTAGTGCCTTTCATTTGAATCTATTTAAACCTTAAATCTTCTCTTTGTCTTCATTTATTTTTAAATCCTAGACAAAGCACAAAATTCAAAACCAGATACCAATCTTCATTAAAAAAAATAATTGAATTTGGTATATTTATGATCAGCATAGGGCAATAAATCGCTCTCCTCTTGTTAAGCTGAGCCAAAAACATTCCAAACGCTTCCAAGAAATACATTATCCGGAATTGCAAAAAAGATGACTATGTTAATGTTTTCTACATAATCTTATCGAATGTATATGGGCCAAAAATTACAATATATGAAGACACCTTCCTAATGATTTATTTATGTAGTGGGTCTCTGCACAGTTCATTAATTCTGCTTTCATCTTATGATCTACCTACTGAAGACCATGTTGAATAATGAAAAATTTGATAATCTTAAAAAAAAAAATGGCAATGGGGGCAGATATATATTTTCAATGGATTTCTGAAATAATTAAGTTGTCCTTGGAGAGAGAGAGAGAGAGAGAGAGAGAGAGAGTGCGAGCTCTCCTTAAAATATTATTGGGTCTGTTAAAAGTATCAATCAAGAGAATAAGAAACTGAAGCCTCAATGAATTTTGAGATGATATAAATAAACCCTGGTAGATTTAGATCTACAGAAATATTGACTCCAACAGCTAAATGAATGAGGGGAAACCAGGCTTAGGGAAGATTGAACACTCCATAAAAAGCGCTCCACAGCTAATGACCAAATCAAATTATAGGGTATTATTCCTGAGATAATTGAAATAATAGTGCATGATATAGATCTAATGCATGTAAAAGCTTTCCTCTTTACAACCTGAGCTGTGGTAAATGGCTGTTATGCCAAGACCATCATCTGGGAATTAAGGGTCAGCTATATCAATATCTCACACACCGTTTCAACTCTCACGGAAAGTCCAAACCAAGGTCGGAAAGTCTGGACCCAGGTGCCTGACCGTTCAATTTAGGAGAAAGTGTAGATGTTTCTAGGTTCAAAAGATCTAACTGGAATCAGACCATATGAACTCCCTGATGAACCTTTCATCAACAAAGATACTGTAATTCAATTCTCAAATGAACTTCTGGACTTCCTTAGTTCTGATTCAGACAACAAATTGAATTTTTCAAATATCCAAGTAAACCAATTCACGCATCGCCCTGCTCAGTTTCAGAATAGGATTTTTATGCTCAAATCAGTATGTGATTAGTGGCATGACATCGGCTTTATACTTAGTTCTGATTGTTGGGTTTCAAAACAAAAAAAAATTTGCTTTATCAAATAACTTTCCAAATATTGGTTTAATGAAATAAGCTCAGTCTTTGTAAAGCTATTGTGTTTATGAATAATTGTGGTCATTTACCCTTTTGTCGTTTGATGTTCATGTGAAAAAAATGACCAGGATCTTGTGATCTTTACAAAAAACCCTTATGTTCCTCTTTGATGCAGAGAGAACAGTGCAGTGGATTTTGTATCAATAATAAACACAGAGACAGCAACCAAGCAGGCAACAATGTTTATTTTGATGCAACTTGGTGTTTGATGCCAGATAAATTGTTAGAACACAGCAGCTGTTGAATTCAACATGGTAAAAAGTCTTATCCTAAATCTTAATCAGCATATTCTGAGGCTCTTTTTAACCTAATCAACATCATTTCCTTTCTTAAGTCTGCTTGTAAATCAGTGCATTTGCCCCCTTGATTCTAGAAAGAAAAAAATCTGTATAAAAACTTAAAAGAGTGGGTTTTTTTTTCAAAATTTCACAAGAGCTAGAAGTCTTGTGATGAAATAAAGAGATAGGTGAAATAGCTTGATTGAGAAATAAATGTGTGATACATAGATAGAATGACGAGAAAGTAGCCAGATAGAAAGATAATGGAAGAGATAGAAAGATAAATAGAGGGATAGAGAGATAACAGGGATTTCCTGGAGTGTGAGAGCCTGCCAGTTGCGGGCCAAGGGGAGATAATAGAGTCAAAGGGAGATAATCTGTTAAGACTTTATCTTGGAGTGTACATGAAAATCAATATGGTATTTAGAAAAAAATAGGCTGGTAATTGATTAAAACTCTACAAAAGTTGGATTGTTGCCTTGAATAAAAGTCTTTGGAATATGAAATAATAAAATTTGTCTTTGATTTTGTGTAAGAAGTCAATTTCTTCAGGAAAGGGCAATCACTAGCAACCTTGTATGAATACAATCATGAAAAAGTCCAGTAACCATCAACTTACTGTATTTCTTCCATGTTGAAAACAGAATTTTAACAACAGGTTCCAATTACTAGTATTTATTAGTTTTTTCTGGTCAGATCCAAAACCAGGGTAACCTAAGTCGCTATTTGAATGACTCTCACTCCTGCGAGGTCTTTCATATTCAGTAAATCGTAAATAAAACAGAAATCTGTTCTCCGTTAACATCACCTGACCAGAAAACAAATGCCAGAACCTTTCAGCCACATCAGAAAACCAGAGGCCCTGACCAGCGATACCTATCTTTACCTATACATCAACAAAAATGATAAACAATAATAAATAGTTCTTTACTGACACTGAGGCTGTAGGAAACATAAAAAACCAATCTGATGCAAAAATGATTAACACAAGTTTTAGCACCTTTTCTGACCTTAAAACTCTTCATCTAAATTCACATGAGTACAATTAGACTGTTTTTCGTGCAGGGAGGGGTGTAGAGTACTTTTAAATTAGACAGAAATTTCTCTAATCAAATTTACTATGCAACCTAAATCACTTCCCCAACCACACAGGTTGAAAACATCTTCTCATGTTAAAGATTTTTGTGATCTGTAACACTCTGATAAATTGGCTAATCTCAACTTTTCCCATTGGGAAAGATACAGGTTAAAAGCCGTCTTCATTCCTGTGATTTTTATCCGTCTGTTGTGCAGTTCAGTTTCAAAACTGCTTTATATTTTCATTTCCCTGCTACTTCTATTGACTGTGAATAACCTAATGATTCTCCTGTTATTTTTCCATACCCCTGTGACTGGTAAGAACCTCGTAAGTTGTTTAGAACTTGTGTTCGAACCATTTGTATATGTTTATGTAATAAAATATGTTCAAACCCTGTGACTTTCATCTCAAAAATCTATTCAAAGATGAAAATGCGCTACCATTCAATGATTAAATTCATAATTTATCATTGTAACTAAAGCCACTGTCATTTCTAAAAATCAAAAGGGTCAGCTAAATACGGAAGAAAGTGGTAACTCGATCACAGTCATGAATTAAAAATCACCGCCCGAATGGCCAGACTTAACGTTCATTTCCTGTTTTCATGTATTAATGATGTCACGTACTTATCAGATGTGTAGAACAATAGGAGAGTGAATCACCTATACAGGTTGATTGGATTGTTTCTTTATTCCCCCATTTTCAGTATAAACAAATGGTCTTAAATCTTGTTTAATGTCAAGCCTTTGACAGCTGGGGTTTTATATTTCTGTGATCAATTTTGTTCAAAGTTCATTTAAATTTTGTAGGTTTCATTTCCTACTTACAATGTAAATTCTTATATTTTTTTAAACCCTTTTTGGGGAGTAATTTTTCCTTTAAAACCATTTTAAGAAAAACTATGAATGACTTTTTGAAATTATAACCTAATTTTATGTCAATCATTTTGTCTTTATTAATACTAGGTACATCAATTATACCAATTATTCTTTTTAAGTGAATTTAAGAAAACCTAAAAAAAAATATATAAGAAATTAATATTAAATTTTTTTTTTTTTTTAAGAAATAATTTTAAAATTATATTAAAAACAATTAAAAAAAACATACACCTCTTAACTTACAGCTCCAATATCTTTTCATCTTTAAAATTAATTCATTAATTTAAAAATGCAAGGTACAACAATGATATAAAAATAAAGGTACAATTTAAGTCATAAAACCACCTAGAAAACAGCAGTAAAAGTCATCGGGGATGATTTTTGACAAACAGTTGATTGTCACATTTTCCCTGTGAACTTGACATCCCAAGATACTGTCTGCAACCTCCTGGGTCACACGCCCATTGAAGTCTTCCATGTTTGTGCAGACCACCAGAATGGCGCAATTGGTACGGATATAAATCTTACATGAATAGAGTTTTATTAACACATGAAACAAACAATTAACACAATTTCTAATTACCTGGGTAATAAATGTCAGCTGTATCTCCAGGTTTATGAGAAATGTCTGCTTAGCCAAGTAATTATCAAATTACATGTATATATTATCAGCCCATATATTTAATTTTTGTTTAAATTTCATCTTAAACTTAGATTTCATTTTTATGACCTCATATCAAAATTTCAAGTTTACATTATACTTGCAGCTCTCAACTCGACATGCACTGAAGCAAATAATAAATGTTCTGATCTGCGAGTAAATGTGTGATGTATTGCACTTCCTCTTAAACGCTCAATCAAAAAAAAATTTTCCGGTATACTTTGTGCGAAATTAAAATTTTTATTTAATATTTATTATTTTTAATAGGGTATCACCTGGAACCAAACTATAAAAAACATTTAATCAGAAACACAATTAGAGCAAAACTTAAATATTTGGAGGCATTCATTTTAAGAGTTAGTTACATCTGATACAAAGCACCATTCAGTTTATGTATATAATCAATTTCATTTGAAATATGTTGCTTATCTAGAGGATCATAAGCTATTAAGGTTACTTTTCTAAAAGTATCTGTTTATTCATATTTTACTTAACTTTGTCAAAACAAGACATCAAATTCCCTATCACAACATCAATTGACAGGTCATCCCAAGGGAGATAAATCATACTATTCTCTCCAAATTCAGCAATGGATAGAGTTATCAACCATAATACTAACAGTGAACTCCTAGAATAAAAGCCAACATATTACTTTAAATGTAGAAATAACTGTGCATGGCTTATTTAAACTTTACACATGATTAGAAGACATTTGAGTGAATATATTCACCTGTGAGCTGACTTTCATGATAAATAATTTTACTTATATGTGTTTTGTGTTATAGTATTAACTTTAGGAGCTATGTGTACTATGGTACTTTCAGCTTGCATTCACGATTTACAAAATGCAACAATATCAATGGCAACAGTGTTCCGTTATCCATTAGAGCCAACATACATCACTTTTAACATACATCACTTTTAACAATTAATATATACAAGTCGTTTGATTTGATATAAAAAATTGAGCAAATCATTCATCATCCTATCAATTCAATATATAGGCAAGAATATTGTATAGACTATATATAAAATAGATCACTATATAACTTTACAAATGCGAGATGGTGAATGAATTTATTAATTCACAATTTTTCAACAAATACAACTGGGCATGTTACAACTAGATTCTGCTTCGCCTTGGTCAACATTTATACCCTCTCTATATTGCTGCACATAATACACCATATTAATGGACAGAAAAGTCCATAATTGTATAATGTGCAATTTTTACATTTGTCTTGGTAGTCTAAGAAAATACTATGACTCAATTTTGTAATCCAATACCTGGTACATTTCATTAATTAATATTTAATCGTACAATTGCTGAAAACTTTATAAATATAATTAACAAGGAATCATTCTTTGAACATTATGAGGTGATCAAATTTGGTCGAGCGTAATCAAATCTGTCATAAAGACCAAAAGACTTATTGGATTTGATCACTCCAAACCATATTTGATCACCTCATAATACTCAAAGAATGATTTCTCATTCCTTAAATAAACCCTTTAAGCATTGGAGGATGCTAATGTTAAGGAAGTTCTGTGTTAGTATTGGGTTGGCGGGACCTACTTGTATTTCTCCGTTGGGATCTCTATTTTTTTCTCCAGGTTCTTTCTCCAGACTTCCAGTTCATCCAACTCCATCTTAGATTCAAGGGCTGCTAGGGCCTGCTCCGGTTTTATCTTCAAGTAATAAACACAAGGTAAACATCATAACCTCAAATTATATGCCTTATTTGAATTTGGAAGAAAAAAAGGTTTCTACCATCAATTACAATAAGAATGCTCCAATGTTTAAACCATGATGGGTCACACAATAGTAACCTCTTTATTTGGAACAGACACTTAGCGTGGGTCTATGCTTAGTGCAGACACAATAAATGATACATTAATTTATTTTTAGGTCTCTGAACATTTTAATATTTTTTGTTTATAATTCTACATGTTGTACCAGTATAGTAATATCACACCCAGTAAGCTGTATTTAATGTTTTGCAGAAAAATAACCCTGAACAATGAATTATTAATGAACATCATATAATTGCATAGACTATGGTTCTATTCTAATTTTCTATTTGGCAATGAAAATGTCCACTTTCTATTGAGATATATACTAGTAACTAAAATAAGGTCTTCTTAGTCTGGCACTATGGTTTCATCCTTTTTTGAAAAGATACAAATGATTTACTGGCAAAGTTTTTCTTACAGGTTTATGCTACAAAATACATGAAACTTTATGTACCGGTATGCATAACGGATATTTCTGAGGATCGCAAATACTGACTGGTTACCAATAAATTTCCTATGAATACACTTTGCTAATTCATGCGCCCTGAGCACAAATACATGTATAAACGTCACCAGGTTTTGTTTTTGTAAGATTTAATGAAACGTTCAACCTTACATAACCAATTTGATATGTACTTTTGAAAAATAATCATTAAATTATATTTACCGGGTACTCCTTAATTAAAAAGATTTTTTTCTACAAAGTTTATGGCACTATATTTTTAGCCGTGGAAGCGTACTAAAAACATGTTAATATGGCTGTTCCATGTATGTTTCATATCCCTTGAATGTTTATTTATGGATGTCATCGGTCCTATGACACACCAATGCGGTGCAGACAAATTGAATACTTTGTGATAGCGCGGTATGATAATTTGTCTGCACCGCATTGGTGTGTCATAGGACCGACAACATCCAAAAATAAGCATTCAATGCTTAAATGAATACATGTACCAATTTTTTTGTGGACTTTTTTGTTAAGTTGATCTAGAAATTGCATGTTCATTGAAGTACAAAATTTAATAAATAATGAACAATTGACAGCAGCATTGGCCATGAATTAATCTATCCTTGTATCACCTGGTTAACAGGTGTGTGACTGTCAGTCAAAATATCGGGTCTTAACAGCTCAGTGGTTAGATCACTGGCACGGTACGCCAAAGGCCTTGGGTTAGAGTCCCGGTTGAGACTTCACATTTCACATCTTTTCCACTTGAAACTGTCCTTTTCACTTAATCCACAAAAACTGATGCCAAGAATATTAATGAAAATACAGTACCAGTCAGGAATTAGTCAAAATAAAGTTATAGCTATGTTAGTTGGTTTACAGAATATGCATGATGATATATCACCTTCAGTTACCACTTTGGAATTTAGGAAACATAGTTATAGCTATGCTAGTTCGTTTACAGAATACACATGATGATTATATATCACCTTCAATTAACGAAGAACTGTCTCATTACCTGGAAGAAGTAGTTAGCAGCCAGGCCTGGACCTGCGATTCTCCGTGCTACGAAACCATCGCTGATCGGGACCCGCCCCCTACTCCGGATAACCAGGAAATACATCATAGTGTCCCACAGGCCACGCCCCAATCTCTTGGCCAGAGCAACTATAAAGATAACATTAACATAATTATATCGCTAAATGCTTTTTTTTGGTATGATTATTGTTCGATCAAAACCAATGACTACGGTTGTATAATAATTTTGTCTATTTCGCATGACAATCATGCTTTTAGAACAATTTCATTACCAGACATCTTTTTGTCTAAATAACAATACATATCTATAAACAATTAATAAATGATCCTTCACAGAATGAAATTACCGCAAATGATTAAATAAAATTCTTAAAACATTGTGATAAATGAAATTTGAAATTGGTAGGTAGCTATTTGAATCTGTTAGTATATCAAGGCGAGATTTAAATCTATTTTTATCTACAACCAGGAAGGTAAATGAGAGCTCTCGTTCAAATCTCGTTTTAAATCTCACTTGACATTCCATTTGTCCGCCCTAGTTATATCATCTTGTGGATTGTTTCAATCAAGTTACACAGTAAGTATTATCAATAAATTTGATTTTTCCGCAGTATAAGACAAAACCCTTAGAGAATTTGCAAATCTGCATCAAAATTGTCTTATTCAAAGATATTGCTACAGCCAAAGTCAGGGTTCTTCATCAGAAGTGTGGCAACTTGCCATTGATTAATTTTGTGTTCATGGGATTGTTACAAAATTCAAGTTTCATAGTCAAAGTAAGAAACAACTCAAAATTTAGTAAACCCTTTATTGCATTTTAGCAATAACATACACTTTAAAATGACTAGTATATGTGTTTGTTTGTGACTTGCACCTACATTGAGAGTGCTTGTAAACAAACACTGGGTACGCTAACCAAGGCCATTGATAGGCAGTGGAGTGTGATGACTGTTAGTTAATCAGTTTATTATAAGCGTTTATTTTATTTTTATTTTTTTTTTTTAATATCAAATCCATTAATGATGGTAAAGTTTGTGATTTTCATTATATCTGTAATGGTATACCAAAGATAATGCATGGTGTGAAGTAACCTTTTAAAATACCATGATGAAGAAAGCATGAAAATGTAGAAACACCATCCCCTCCTTTAATTCATCGAAAAATACCGTACTGCTTAAACAGGACGTTTTATTGGTTTAATCAAAAGTGGTTCCAATACAAGAACATGGAAGTTTTATTAAATATGTACAAGATATTTTACAAGACAATCTTATCTACATTATGATAAACTGAGCTGTGTAATAATATTCTCTTGACAAAAGAGTTAAATAATTCATCCAAACTTAACAAATAAATATTAATTACTTGTAGATGGCATTATCTGAATCCCAAATACCACCCGACGCCCAGCATTATTTGGCGTGTGGCATCGAAGACTGTGAGAGGAGCTGCCAGTTTTACTGCAATCCTTGTCACCAACAAATGTGTGAACAATGCAAGGACGAACATCACAAGAGTCCAAAAACCAAGAACCATGAAGTGGTCCCTTACAGACAACGCAAACGACAAATTCCAGTGGAGAAATGCAGCGATCACCCCACTAAGGATATAGACATTCTCTGTGATGAATGCAATGTGCCTTTATGCTCCAAGTGTTCTACAATGCCAGTCCACAAGGGGCATTCCTTTACCGACATGGAAACAATTTATACAGAAAAATCTGCAGCATGTAGAGAGGATATCCAAAAAATTCAAACATACTTCATGCATACAGCAAAAGATTTGCAAAAGGAAATAAAAATGGATGCCACAGAAATAAAAGCAATCATGGATAGCATAAGATCATCCATGAAGGATGAAGCCAAGTCTCTCAAAAAACTGGTGGATGAAGTGACATCAGATAACATAGAACAAGTGAATAAAATGGAAGAGTCACTAAAGGAGATGCTTCAGAGTCAAGAAAAAACATACCAAGATTACATCTCTTATCTTGAGGACCTTGTCAAACAGTTCCATGGCTACCTGTCCTCTACTCAACTTCAAAACAATCCCATCATTTTCTCACTTTCTGAACACTTAAAAATCCGACCCATACCAGAGACAACCAAACCAGTCCCTCCAGTATTTACTGCTGGTCGATGCAGCAAGGAGGATGTTGCCAAATTACTGGGTAAAGTAACTGTTCCTGACACTAAACCAGAGAACAGAAAAATAAAACCCATGGAGACTGCTGTCTCTACACAATTGAAACCTACAGCGAAACAGAGGAAACAAGACAGAGAGAAATCTGTCGTGAAACAAACACTGTCTCTGTCTTCCTCTGTCACCAAGGTCAGGGAGTACACAGTACCAGGTGTTGATAGGGTATTTCATGTATCACTGGGTAAATCAGGCAGACTCTGGGTCAGTGATAATAAAGGTAACCTTGTCCAAACAGATCTACAGGGGAATCAGCTACAGAAGATACAAACCAGAGGTAGATTTTGGGGCTACCACACAGTCACACAGGACGGGGATCTGATGTATACAGACATAGACAACAGTGTCATCAATAGGATAACACCGGATAATACAATCACTGAATTCATTAAAACAGGAGGTGAGATTCCACTCAGCATACACTCCTCCCACATCAACGGGGACATACTGGTGGGGATGATTGGTAAAGTCACCAGGTACAACAAGACAGGGAAAGAAATACAGAACATAGAGAGGGACAACAAAGGACAGGAACTGTATACTGTACCACACTACATCACAGAAAACATCAATGGTGATATCTGTACATCAGACTCACTGAAAGATGCTGTAGTGGTGGTGAATAAATCAGGACAACACAGGTTCTCCTACACAAGTCAGGGGTCAAAGTTAGATCCCCAGGGAGTATGCACTGATCTCCTGGGTCACATCCTGGTATGTGTTTCTTATAGTCACACAGTTGATCTTTTGGATCAGGACGGTCAGTTCTTGTGTCTACTACTCACAGAACAACAAGGGGTAGCATGTGCCGTTAGTCTGTGTGTTGATGATGAAAACAATCTTATTGTAGGACAAGCTAACACCAACACACTGACAGTGTACAAGTATCTACAATGACTGTACGATACACAAACAACAGGATGAATCTGTTTACACTGAAGCTATATTAATCTATAATAGGCGTCATATATACCTGGTAGCCAAAATGTCAGTTTCATTTAAAGATTCCATTCACTCGTACATGTAAATCTATCACTTACATTATTGGACACTAGCTAACACATGATATGATGTAATGGAATCTTAACACATATGAACATGTATATGTAGTTTGGTATTTTATATCTTTAAATGACTTACACACAGATACTCCGAGAGCAGCCAGTGGACAAAGCATTGAGCCGGTGATTAAGGCAGCGATTGGCTGGAGGAGGCCCATAATCAACATCCTGTAGATCGTTGCCTCAAACACGATGGAGAACTTGTTATTGTCAGCTGCAGAGAGAGCATCCAATTAAATTGTAGTAAATTAATCTATGCATTGTACAATATCTGGCAATGATACTGGAGACTTTCATGATGAAAGTCATAATATCATAATATGGGCAGATTTAAAAAATTAATCAATTATTTATTAAACAGCAATTTTGTTATTTTATTCAACATTTGAAATGCATATAGTTTCAATTTTACAGTATCCATTTATAATTTAAGTTACACTAGCCTAGTTCTTGTGTGCATGGGGATTGAGTTGGTGAACACTTTCCTTACTCTTTCATTGACCGTTATTCTTATTGGTTTATATTATCGAATCAAATCATTTCAATTGTTATAAAACCCAGAAAATTTCTTATATTGTTTCAATATGGGTCCGGCGATTTTGTACACCAACCACTCGCACAAGGTATTTATTGTATTAACTTTTAAAACTTATATTAGTGTCTGCAAAAAGTACTGTAAAGTATTACATTTGGCTGTGTATTCTATTTAGCGCTTTTGGCGGAATGCGGCTTCCGCTGAATCAAGTACATCGCTAAATGCCATGCATATATGTATAAGAATAGTCAAATTCAGAAATACGCTAATTCAAATCCATGCCAACTTGTTCAAAAACTATTTTCCGCCAAATATCGTACACGCCAAATATAATATGTTTACAGTAAACTAAGATTATGATAAAGTTTAACTGTATATCTTAATCATTATTACTGTGTATAAATTGTACATTTATTTACGTGTGTTAATATTTTTACAGAATCACCTTTTTGTACATATTAAATCCACCAAAAAAGAACCTTGCAGTTATTATTTTACTTGGTAACAATAAGAAATTGCTGAATAAAGAAATGTCATTTGAAATTTCCATTTTGTGTGTATACATATACTAACCTGGACTGTCAAAGTCAAAGATCAGTACTCCTACTAAATGAAACAGCAGAGTGGCTACTGGCACCCTACAAACAGAAAAAAATCACCTTACTCTTCTAAATTATGTCAAAAGCAATGTGGACCTATAGTCTGTCCCAAGATATTTATGCAGCACATTTAGACGATTTTTAATAAAAATACACATACTTGTGAAAGAAGTGAAATTTAAATCGATGAAAGGGAAAATATCAAAGATATCCTCATTGACACATTATCATTTTTCACTTGTTAAAATTCACAGGAACGAAAACAGAATTCTTATGGAGATTTAGAATGAGAAATATTGACATCTTATCTCCATTAGGAAGTCACTCGGAATACCTCGCACAATTTTCTAGCATTATCAACCAGGTACTTTCATTTCTTTTGCAATACAAAATCCCCCTAGATTTTTTAATTTCTAGCCATGTATTGAAATCTGACAACCTAAAGGGGGCATTTCAGAGGAGAAATCTTGGGATTTTTTCATACTATTGAACCCTTGGGTTTTTATAAATATCAAATATTTAAGAAAATGTGCTGCATAAATATCTTGGGACAGAGTGTACCGGTAGTTAAAGTCCTACATGCTTACTATCTTTAACTAATATATATATGTACCAAACTTCCCATTTTTGTTTAAAAAGACAGATATTTTTAAAATATGAAATTTAACATACATTTGTTAAAAAAATAAAAAATCAAATGGGTTTTTTTAACAATAACATTGTGAAATTTCAAATAAATCACAGTACTGTAGAATTATTAAAATTTTTGTCAGGATCAATTTTTGTGGAAATTTTCCAAAAATTTGTGGAGATGTAATTTAGTGGATTTGCTAGAATATATAATGATTAAAGGCTGTTAAAGGATTGTTAAAGTATTTAACAGTTAGTTAGGATGATAATAAGTGAGTAAAGGGCACCAACTACATCCACAAAAATGAGCCCCAATGAATTGTAATGATTTCACTTTAAGCTATTTGTTGAAAATATGGTCAACTAACCACACCGGGACCATCAGGGCTGCTATGATGGAGAGGGCCGACCCTCCGAGACACATCAGGGGATAGGTCAAGGTCAACAAAATGGAACCCAGCGTGCCCTTGAAGAAATAGTTCCAGATTCTGTTTAAGTGTCGAGTGAAGCTTTTACCAAGGAATCCTAAAAAGGAGACATACAAATAATTGCACAATATAGAAGGAATTTTTCAATCAGTGTAAAATTTGACTTTTTGCTATGTTAATATTACAGTGTGTATGTTTATTATTATTTTTTATTGATGGATAGAGTATTCCATGTCGTTGTAAACTAGTACTTGTACACTAGAGTGCAAATTATGTGAAAGTAACTTAAGCAATATACCTGTATTCATAAATAATGAAGCATAAAATAATGGGGTGTATACTAGTTTAGCCAAATATATATTATAAAAAAAAGTAAATCTATAAATACATGTACATCTTGAAATACAAGGGAATAAATTTACTTAAAATGATGTTTTAAAGCAATTAACAATTAGAGATATCAAGCAAGAAAAATGACAAAACAAATATGTCAATGAATTCACCCTGGACATGCATATTCCAACTTATCTGGCTGAATCTTAGTGAAAAGCTGTAGCTATGTTTACCTCTGTCGGGTGCTTCTTCAAATTTCCTGCGGGAGTTGTATACATGGAGCCACAGCGCCCGGAGCCTGGACACAAAGGTCTCCGTCTTTGAGCTGGTTTTCAGATACAGGTTTCCCTGTAAATTAAAGCAATACTTCACACAACCACAGAGTTACAGAAATGGAAGCATCAATCCATTCAGTAAAATAAATATAAGTATTGTAAGGATGTACTGCCAGTAAGAGACAGAGTGTCTGACAGATCTATAGAAGTTGAAAAGAAACTTCCACTATTAGAGCCATCTTAAAAAGACCTTGAACTTTCGGTAGTTGTGTCAAACACCAATACGACGTAAGCCTGCCTATTTCATTGTTGGCCATTTATAATCATGGCTCTTTGAAATCAACTAGCTTTGTCTGGCTTTTGAGCTAAGACTACGCAATCTGTTCATATTTTGTTTGAAACCAGTGCCATTTTCATCTAAATTTGACACAAGAAATAGATAGTTGCATCCCATCAAAAGTCCACGGTCCTGTTAAAATGGCTCTAACATCAGAATAGTGTAACCTGCTATAATCTAATCTGATCCATTAAAATCATGCTTATTACATCAAACAGAACATTTCACATGGTAAATTGAACAAGTGTACTATACTTACATCGATCTGACTGAGCTCTATGTCTGGAATGAATGGTTTGATCCAGAACAAGGCCTTAATACTGATGGGACTGTACCACGGAATCACAACCTGAGAGACAAAAATAAGTCTTACACATACATTGTATATTCAAGAATGGAAATATAGTTGAACTGCATTATTTCATTTTTTAAGCATTGATATCTTCATTATCATGGATACATCAAAGTTAGTAAGAGCTGCAACTATTATGTACTGGGGGTTGGTTTTTTTTTTTATATCTCAAATCTTTGAGTATCTCCAATATTTCACTTATAGCCTTATCAAGAATCAAAAAGTGAGGTGTGACTGAAATCATAAAAATAAAATTCTTTTACATGAAATTCAAATAATCAGCCAAATATTTAAACTCCACATCATGTATTGATTCAGTAAAGACCTTCCCAATTTTCTGGTTTTTGTTATTAGAACCAGACAGAAAAAACTCAAATGAATATCAAACAGAACTGTACACGTGTATTTATTTCAATTTAGTAAAATTACACATTCACAAAGACAATCCATGTTTGGGGGAGGGGATACTGAGGCCTACCCCGAGGAAGAAGAGTGAGTTCCAGGACCACGCCCACGTTCTCTGTAAGTAGTTCCACCACCTCCAGAATGGGTACCTGGATGAGGTCATCCTACCATGGTAACGCTCCAAGCTGTATGACACATTCTGTAAAAACCATTCTAATGAATCTCATAATCTGAGATTAACTCTGAGTGAAATGTAAAAAATGTTGAGGGTAATTTCAAACATCTATGTAATTTAATACTGTATTGCTGGATTTTTACTGCAGGGTGTTATTTTTTTGCTAAATTTTGTGTTATCATCCCAAAAACAAAAACAAAATTCAATTTTAAAAAATCTTAATTTAATTCATGATGTCTTGTCATAATAAATTGCAAAAAAAAGTAGCAAAATTAAATATCCCCATTTTGGAATCAAAATCAAAATTTGAACTGACAGAAAAGTAAACTAAAACAGTATTTTAAAAAGAGAATAGCTATGAAATGATAGAATTACATAATTATCTTACCACCGGTGTTCTCCCAGGTGGTGGCTCAGTTCGCAAGACTTTTGTCGGAATCACAGTTCGCCTCGTTCCTTCAATTTTCGTCACAATATAGTTCTTTGGCAGCCAGATTCTTGTGGAGAATGTGTATCGTTTGTTTGGAATTCTCACCTTACTGAGTTCTTTTACCAATACTGCTTCCCTCTATAAGCAATCGTTGAAAAATGATTGTAATATATATGCATGTGTAATTTTCTTCAACATTGTAAATTAAGGTGATAAAATTTGGAACATGCTGACTGATACATGTAAATCTTCAGCATTTAACCTTTATTTCACAAATCTGTCTCCGTTTTTCTAAAGGTTTGGCAAAAAACAATTTTTCATCATATTCATGATTGTGTCTGACTCTAATTAAATGAGTTTAGAACAAATTCAAGCTAGTTAAGCCCATATAACATCATGTGTGTTGCCCTTATATCAGGAAGGGGAGGGGTTGTCTTTACGGTATTTATATACACGTACCTGCATGTAAATATGCACATTTTGTACTGTAACAAAGCATACTAAGAAATAATTTAAACAATTAACAGCACTATGGTTTTACCTCCTTGATGAAGTTGAGGTCTCTCTTAAGGAAGTAGGCTGTTTGGCTCAGATTCTGCTGTTCACACAGAGTAATGGCCTCCTCATGAGCTGACCACAAGTTCTGGGCGATGAAATCCTCCTACACAGACAATACGTCAATATATCAATGAGATTCCAAGTTTTTTGAGAGAAACCAAAAGTAAAACAAGAGATGATTGTGAAACACTTATGCCACCCTCCCTTGGAAACATCCACAAAGAAAATAAACGGAAACTGCAAATAATTGGAATTTTTTCTAGGTCCAAGGGGCATAACTCTGTCGAAAATTGCATGATTATACCCAAAATTGAACTAGACCTAGATATCATTATGATAAATCTGTATACTAAATTTCATTTCAATGCGTGCAACCTCTGTGAAGAAAATGAATGGAAACTACTGGTGGACCAACTAACCGATCGACAGAGAGACAAACAGACGGACAGCAGCAAAGCAATATGCCTTTCGAAGGGGGGCATAATTACAGAACATACTATCTAAAATAAGCAATGAGTATATGGATGAAATATCACGTTAATGAGTTAATAAGGGACACCATCATCTAGAATTAAACCTAAATCATATATACACATAAATTAGGATGAATACATCTTATATAAATTTATTAATCAAAGTAATCTTAATTTACGGTACTTGGCATGCAAATTGAATGAATGCCTTATAAACAATAAGCATATTTTTGAGTTTTTAATTGTATAAGTGAATATAAAGGAAATGAAAATAATCTTAATGTTCAGCACTTAAATAAAATTGGTAAAATCTTTGCAATGAACAGTTTAAAGCTAGACATTTGTAATACTGTAATTTAAACCAGCTTTTTATCCAAATGTAATAAATATTTGCTTGCATGGTTAAGAAACACCTCTCATTCGCAAATAATTCTATTTAATGATCAGTCCTTATTATTACAGACATTCAATGTCTGTGTAGTTAAAATGATGCTCGTCATAAAAACATGGAATCCTCTGTCAAATGTGAAAATTATTTGCAAAAATTTATTTTTATGATCAGTCTGATTAAACCTTCCTCTAGCTCCTTTAGACCATCAAAATAAAGGAGCTAGTAGAAGGTTTGATTTTAATAGGACTGATCATAAAAATAAATTTTTGCAAATAATTTTCACATTTGACAGGGGATTCCACAATAAATTTATCACCCCCCCCCCAAAAAAAAAAAAAATTCATGAAACATCAGTCTGCAATCTTACTTCAAATCTAGCAATCTGTTCATTGACCCATGCCACAATCCTTGACTTCACAGGGTAAGTTTGCTTCAGATGATCTTTCAACTGAAATATTCAAATCAACGAATTATATGTTTGGGGTTTTCTTTTTAGTTTTTTTCACTGAAATTTTCATATATTTTTCCCTCGTCTGAAACTGAAACAGCTTTGATTGATGCAGTAGTCCATTAATTATTATACCCGCTGTTTATGCGTTGTCAGCTTGTCTTTTACATTGCTGACCGCCTTCTTCATAGCTATCACTGATTTGGCTTGGGACACTAGGAGAAGACCTGCAAAAAAATTCCAAAAAATCTCCTCTTTATAAACTCTTATTTAGCTCTTGTTCAAATTTATCGCTGGACAATTATAAAGTGGTGTAAGTGGACTAAAAAAATGTTTGTGGATGAGGATTACAACATGTATGGTGGTAAATAGTTTAGATGCAAGGTGCATTTTATTGGGAAAATTTGGTTTCATCTCAACTGCCAAAATATCTATTACAATATTGTTTTTATATTCATTAATTTAAAAGTTACCCCCCCCCCAAAAAAAAAAAAAAAAAAAAAAAAAAATTCCCTCAAATTAATTTCCCTATCTTGAAATCAAAATGCCAAAATTGGCACCCACAGAATTTTTTTTTATAAACCAGTTATATGTTGTGACATTTTGTGGTAACAATGATGGCTGTAGTAGGGATCATCCCAACATGATGACCATGAGATTCATACTCACCAATTCCAGGCTGCAAGTTCTCCAGCTCTGTATTGGTCGAGATTGCACTGAACACTCTGTCCAAGTATTCCTTCATTATTGCATCATTGATTTTCTGTACACAAACAAAATTACAAACACCTTCTGAACAACTTTTCATACAATAATGTGAATGGAAAAAATCAACGTTTGACTTTGATAAGTGTAATTTGAAAGAATATCACTAAAAAAGTTGAATTATCAATTAGTACACACCTCGGATATTTCTTCATTCGAAAGCCCTTGACCTGTGATGAAAAAAAAAAGATCATCAATTGCATGAAATTATAAACAACTTGTACTTAGATACTGTATGCATATAGAGTTATTTTTACAATGTTTTATCTTGTTCCAAAAATTGTTCCTCGTTGATAAATGAGCCAACTGAAAATGTGTCTCATTCAAAGACAAAATTATCCATGTTAAAACAGCTAGTGTCTATGTGGAACTTAAGTGAGGCTAAATATATTTAAAGAGGGTGTCTGATGTGAAAATAACCCGGTATAAGTATATGACTATTATACACAAATCAAATTCCCTCTTTTGATACTGTAAATTTAACAGACTTAGATCCAATATTCAGGATCACTACACTGTGGTTTTCGTAATTCCTAACACAGCTCTCCGAGATTGACGACATACAAGTAGCACACAATAAACAACATTGGTTTTCATGCATTTTAAACATGTTCCTATAAAATGGTTTTTGAGAACTGATTACCATGAGCTGGACCATGTCCTGTTGTGCCAGGCGCGCATCATCTGATCAAATTTTACGTTTCACATCTCCTTTGATCTGATGATTGGCGACTGGCAACAATACATGCTCCAGATCATAGGATCAAGTCCTTGTTGTGATGATGTATATACATGTATGTAACCAAAAGCTTCACTGACCCTGCAGGTCTCTCATCATCTTTTGTCTGTATTGCACGTGCCATCCCCTGGCTCCTCTCTCTAGAATACTGCCCAGTATGGGAAGACAGTTGTTGATCAGATCTGGAACAAAAACATCAACAGCAAAGATGATATTGTAAGGAGTCTGAATTAAACCATGTGTAATCCACCGGAATTCAAATTTTTCAAAGCCATTGTTTGCTAACATTTTCTTTCTCTTTTATTAATGTTATCAGAGCAATTAAACATGTGACTATAAAGTGTAGCAGCATTGTTATTGTGTTTTTTAAATATAATTTCATCTTTCAAATCGATAATAAAAGAACCTTCTAATCTGTTCCATAAAGTTAAACCTACCTTTATTAAATAATCTCAGATCAATTTCTTGTCCACCAGGGGTCTGATAAATATATGGTACAGGAGGGGGCCTCAAAGCAGCTGTCTGCAAAACAAAGTGAGAAAATGTACTGTATCAACAGCAATTTTTTAAAATTGTGAAACCATGACAAAGTTGTATTTAAAAATACTTGTAGCTATTGACTTGAAACACCTTTCTGGATTATTTCATTATTTTTTGCTGTACAAAGCATGCGAATTGAAAACTTATTTTCAAAGGATAAAATAAACTCACCTGATAATTCTTTGACTGGAGCTTTTCACACATGGTTTTTACATAGGTACAGAATTTGTCCAAGGTGCTTTTGTACCTGGGCTGCAAATAAACAAGTTGTTTTTTTTTTAAAGGGAAAAATGTGTAGTTACATCTATCTTGTGAAACATTCAACTTATTCAAAATACTAAGAAGCATCTGAATAACATTTACGCTTCAATCTATTAAAGCTGACAGTCTTTCCATTAACACAAAAAATTCCTCTCCTAAAACCTAATTAATCACATTTTTGTAAACATATTACATTTAGCATGTCTGATATTGGGCCTAAATTGCTTTTTCGACAAGTTAGCAGGGATTTGAACAAGCATATTTCTGAATGAACATATTTACATACATATTTGCACAGCATTAAGCAAAGTACTTGTTTTAGCGGAAGTCGCTTTCAGCAAACAACTGCTGAATACAATACACAGCCAAATGTAAAACGTTTACAGTACCTTGATATACACAGCCAAATGTAAAACGTTTACAGTACCTTGATATACACAGCCAAATGCAAAACGTTTACAGTACCTTGATATACACAGCCAAATGTAAAACGTTTACAGTTCCTTGATATACACAGCCAAATGCAAAATGTTTACAGTACCTTGATATCCACAGCCAAATGTAATACGTTTACAGTACCTTGATATCCACAGCCAAATGTAAAACGTTTACAGTACCTTGATATCCACAGCCAAATGTAAAACGTTTACAGTACCTTGATATACACAGCCAAATGTAAAACGTTTACAGTACCTTGATATCCAGTTCTGCTACAAGGTGCTTCATGTGTTCATCTTGTATTTTTGACTGTAAATCTCCTGGGCTTGTAGAAGGCATTCCAATCAGTATATCTGCAAAAAATAGTGATATTGTAATATTTAAAACTCATGTATTTTCTGCTTTATTTCCAAAATCAGAATTGTAATATTGAAAACTACTTGCTTATTTATTTCTAAAATGAATATTTCAAATGCCTACTGAACAAGAAAAAAATCTACAGCATTTGCGTAAATGTGAATAACACTTGTCTTTGGTAATGTATACGAAGGACTTTTTTATTCACAACCCAAGTTATTCTGACAAAGCCTACCAAAAATCAGCCACAGGCCTCGACCCATCTCCCTGGCCGACTTCGTCAAACTGAAGAAATGGGAGCTGAATCTGTTCCGAGCAGTGATGATCATCAGTCGTAGAGATATGGCTGCATCCTGGTATACAAATAAATACGGTACTTCTCAAGAAATTCTGTGAGTGCTATCAGCAATCACCACTCACAAGAAATTTTACAAAATCAAGTACTAATAATATTCTAATTCAATAAAAATAATTCCATAGTTGCCCTTACATCCAGCATGGTGCTATGAGCTCTGAGCGAACCTTTCTGTAGCAGTTGAGTAAGCCTCCATTTGTGAACTTGTCCTGGAAAGTTCAAGCTATCCACAACAAACTCTCTGCAATGGGAAAGAAATGTGTATGTTACATCACTAAATAAACAACATAAGACAGAGGAAAAGTATTTAAAGAAAAACTAATCTGTGATATTCTCTGATTGATTTTTCAGTAATGATGTTGGGTATTAAATAATTGGTCTATACCTTACTAATTTCTCTCTCTCTCTCTTTCTCTCTCTCTCTCTCCTCTCTCTCTCTCTCTCTCTCTCTCTCTCTCTCTCTCTCTCTCTCTCTCTCTCAGGGAAGGAATTTGTCTATAAAATTTACTTACCATAATTATTCAAACAGTTGTAACCATACATCCATACTTTAAAATGGCCCATGTCTTTATATTACAATGTAATAGGAAAGAATCACAAGATACTGTAAAAAAAATCTCCCCCTCTCTCTCTCTCTCTCTCTCTCTCTCTCTCTGTGAGATATTGACTTTTTATTCCATTTGTTATAGTTTTGGCTGTAATTACCCCCTATCCCAGATATCATCCAGTTGTTTCTTGGACAGCTTTTTCAGGCCACCCTCAGGAGTCATCCCCACTTCCTCTAGCTCATCAAAAACCGGGGCCTTAAACAGGTCCTTAAATATTTGGGACTTTATTTCCTGCAAATTGATAAACGGAAAAGAAATACTTCATCATCAACATTTCATAATTATGTATGTGTATTTACAATTCAGGTCCAAATAGTCCATTAACTGAGATTAGACTAAGTGAAAATATAATTTTTTTTTTTTAAGGCAGACTTTAGTTTTCATTGCGCATGTTTTTGCGCATTCTAGTAAAATACAGTTGATTTATACTTCTTATGAAATTTTTTCGATGTCATTTATAAAATTGAACACAATAAACAAATACAGATAAAAATATTTAGATTTTTTAAGGAAATTTTTATTTTTTAAACAATTTTTCCGTTGTGTGGTAGGGGAGCGTTGCCATTGCGCTTTTAAGACGGTATGATAAAATGAAGCTTTGTAGGAGTATGTTATAAGAAATAACATAAAAGAAAAAAAAAATTGTACGCCGTTGAAATTTTATATACAGAATGATGCTATCCTTGAGGACATTTTCCTTATTTTTTGAATGAATCCATTATCCATTATACCAATCTTCATTTGTAATGATCCAAATATATAACAAAATTTGGTGCATTTTAATATTTTGAGATGGCTCCCACTAAAAATCAGACAGTAGAATTTAGTATTTTTATACATATAAGGTAGGAAATGATATTACTAAACATATATAACAATTTGAGAAAAAAGGCTATTGTAGTATTTTTTTAATCTGCTTTGATGTGCGGAAAATGACAGTTTCCTATATATTCCTATAGTAAATGTACCTCTTTTTTGAGATGGTCCCTAAAAAGAACCAGATGGTTGATTTTCTTGAAACTTCACAAATAAACTAGAGTTGGTTTAAATGGTTAAAAATAAAGAGTTTTACTATTGTAGTTTTTCCGCAAAAAAACCCCAAATCGGCTTCCTTAAATAAAATACAATTCCATCAACTTTGATTTTTGAAATTATTTAAAAGTTTAAGTCTTTTCTCAGTTTATGGTAATGTAAAGCAGAAATCAAGTTCGGACAGTAAGCGTGACAATGAGCAGAAATTTTTCAAGTGCTGAAATTTGTTTGTTTGTAATTATTAATGATTATGTCTGGTTAAATTTCAGAAGTTTCATAAAATTTAAATGTGAAGTGAATTTCCATGAAATATCACGTGAATGTTCTTTTCACATGTAATTCACATGAGGCACAAGCAAGTGGCTGAATAAAACATACTTCTTCGTTCATGATGTCTGTAACTGATGGAGGCAGTACTATTGGAAACTCACTCCAATGAAACAGCATCGATTCAGCCAGCTGTTAAAGTAAGGTGCATATCTAATACTATTTAGAACATGTTTTTTACACTCAAATTACGGTAAATTTATAATTTAACTCAAGGCATTAATTTCCAGGTAATATCAAAAGAAGTATTCATCACAATTTTATTTTTCTGACTGTATGCTATCAAAACAATAGTTTGGTACTTGCTAACTTAAACTCTTGCAATACAAAACAGCGAAATCATGAAATCCATTAAACACTTGCTTTAAAAAAAGCAATCTTTAGTATTTCTTATATTACATATCCATTTTGTAAAGCAAACAATTCTCTAAAAGTGAGGTGACATTGATGATTCACAAACTGAAACTACATTTCACCTGTTTGATTTCTTTCATGACATCTGCCATGTCTGCTGGCACACTACTCAGATCCAATGGGAAATTCAGGGGCTTCATCTAAGAAGGAAACAATCAGAAGAAAACAATTCAGCTGCGAAATCTTCCATTGAACAAAGCAATCTTTGAGAGAGAAAAAAGGAGTTACAGCATTGAAATGTAAAAAGAACTTGATGTCACCTTAGCCTTTTTTTCAGTAACTGCTCCGTCACCTGGCGAGGCCATGATTTTAGTCTTCTGTGGTTGTTTCTGAATTAAAATATCAATGTAATTATAAAAAAAAACTTACCGTATTAAAAATAAATTAAAACTAAAAAAACATCAGAAGTTTTATGCTTCACATTTATTGCTCCAATATTTTTTTTTAATGAATTATCATGTTAAAAAGATCATGCATATATACAAAGCTAGCAAGATCCCATCCTAATCTTCTTCAATGAAAGATGAACACACAAGGGAAGATTAGTGATTGATGCCCTATCACAATGGCAATTTTTAAACAAAAATCTTGATGACTTTAAACAAAGTTTACTAAATGTCCTTACATTATATTATTGTATCTCTATATTTTATGACTTATTCATTGAACGGTCTGTCAATGAAATGTTCCGACATGATGTCTTTTGATGAATCCTGATCAAGAAAACCATTGCTTGTCAATCATTAGCTGCAAGACTGTAGCTCTATAAGAACGTTTGGGTCAACAAACCATAGAGCTAAAGTTTGTACATACAAAAATCTGACAACAAAAACTTTGGCTAATTTTGGACTTAATAACCTTATTTCCTTACATGATGCATCTTCTGTAGAAACAATTGATACCAATATACTCTTCAGATGATGTCACTTTTCCTGTCTATGAAATTCTTTTAACCCTCGCCTACCTTGTAAAGTTATTTAGTGTAGTAGTTTGTTTACAGGTAAAACAGATTCTCAATCCTTAATCTGCATTTACAGTGAATTCAACACTTTTCAGTTGTTGAGGGTATTTAAGAGATAAAAAACAAGGCAAATAAAAAACAAGAATTTTAAAAAATTGGTAAAAAAAAAAGTGTTTTCCACAGAATGTGTTATAAAATGAGGTTAAAAAGTCCAAAACCAAAATTTTTTGCATACCAGTAAGTGGAACTGTAGCCCTGTACAGTAGATATGGCCATCAATGCCTCTCCCCATAGATAACATGTGTATGTGTTTATAAAGAAAATTTTAGATATAACAAACTTATACCTAATTATGCCTGATAAATATGTAGACATACGGTAACAAATTATACCTTATTATACCTAATAAATTTGAAAATTGTGGATGAAGATGTAAAATGTTGTAAAATATTGTTCACAGGATAAAAAAAAAACATAATTTCTGCAACTTGTCATTTCTGTCTTCTTCATATGATTAGAAATATTCTGAATTTGGCGGATATTGTCAGCATCGAAAATGATGTCATAATGTGGCGGATATTGTCAGCATCGAAAATGATGTCATAATGTAGACTGCAAAAATCCTTTTGCATTATGAATGAATGAATAGATGGTAGATCCATGCAACTTTGCACATATCGAATGAATTAATAGACACAAATTGACAGTGAAAATGCAATTGAACAGTCACACTGTGACATATATTAAGTCCAAAACCAATGCATTGATTATTGCAAATTTTTTGGTTTATGTGTCAGCTCCACAGACTTCATGTCAATCCCTATTTCCTGTTTGAGCTTCAGTCCTGCAGATAAGCTGAGCTGTTTTGTTCTGAATTGAACAGTTTTATGAATACCAGCTGTAACTCTATAAATTATTTTTTCAATATTAACATGATTTTTAAAAAAAATAAAATCTGACATTCCAGGGACTTATATAGTATTATATAGGCCTATGTTACATACGTCCCTGGACATTCCGTTTAAATAGCTAAAACGAGTTTTAACATCTGCATGTTACATGTCTCTTTCGCATAAGCCATTTTTAAAGTTAACTCTTGTTTGCTGAGATACCATAGCGTCTACATAGGCTATTCAATCCTGTCCACACCTGTACACTTCCATGCAGTAACATTTAGGCCTGCATTCAGTTTGGAAACACTTTCTACGGCTAAGCTACAAGGAAAAGTTTAAAATCGAAACTAAAACTCACTGGGCAAAAATACTTTTGAAGTTCACTGCATATTTAATCCTTGAATGGAAGTTCTATTGCAAACATCTTTAAAACCTGCTATCATAACTATCCTGCTTCCGAAGTGAAAGAAGATGCAATTCTCGCAAGATGCACGAGATTTGCGAAACTTCAGCGAGAATAAACCAACTTCCGGTCTTTCCAAAAAAATCACGTTAGTAAACAGTTGTGTGTTTCTAAAATCCGACCGATATCACAATAATCATAGACATAACAATATTTACATTTTCTTTGAATGAAAAATGACGATTAATGATATCGTTTTAAACATGATTAAATTTATATTTCGCATGATAAAGTCAGATTTCGGTGAATTTTAGTATGAAATTCATTGCTGAAAATTCTTTACAGCAATGGCGGACGCAGCACCAGCCGGTGGTAGAGGAGGTTTCCGGGGTGGATTCGGCTCTGGTGGTAGAGGCCGAGGCAGGGGACGCGGTCGTGGACGAGGCCGTGGAAGGGGGCGTGGTGCCAAGGAGGGAGAGAAGGAATGGATGCCAGTGACTAAACTTGGCAGGCTTGTGAAAGACCAGAAAATCAAATCTTTGCAAGAAATCTACCTTTTCTCCTTGCCAATTAAGGTTTTAATTATTTTTCAGAGCGTTGCAACTAAAAGTATAAAATTTAAAGAAATGTCATAAATTTTAACGTGCAGAGAATTGCCGTATGTCCAGTAGATCTTTGTTAAATAAAATAGTTAAATGATTTGGGTACTTGGTAGACAAATATCTATATTAGTATATATACTTGAACATTTTGCAATTTCAGTTTATTTTCCTAATCTGAAGTAATTTTAGTAAATAAACTTGAATTCTTGTCCATAGGAATTTTTAATATTTTTTATTATTTATGTAATTCATAGGAGTTTGAGATCATTGACTATTTCCTTGGACCATCTCTGAAGGATGAAGTTCTTAAAATCATGCCTGTGCAGAAACAGACACGGGCTGGTCAAAGAACCAGATTCAAGGTAAATAAAGCCTCTATTGTGCAAGTTTTTATGATAAATTGCATAAGATATACATATATAACATTTAAAAAGCTTTCAAATGTGTTATTATTCAGGTTGTAATTTACTTTCCCTTTTTTCAGGCTTTTGTTGCCATTGGAGACCACGATGGACACGTAGGTTTGGGAGTTAAATGCTCCAAGGAAGTAGCCACGGCTATCCGTGGTGCCATCATTCTGGCCAAGCTAACAGTCATCCCTGTACGCAGAGGGTATTGGGGTAACAAGATCGGAAAACCCCACACTGTGCCTTGCAAGGTAAAATACTTGTTAAAGTTGTTGTCTGCCGAATACTTATTTTAGAAGGTATAATAAATGTGCAAAGGCTAGCTTTCATTTTGCAAAGAAATGCAGCATTTTTTATCTGTAGTCCTGTTATCTGATGTTTTGGTTTAGGTGACAGGAAAATGTGGCAGTGTTGTGGTGAGGTTGATCCCTGCACCCAGAGGTACTGGTATTGTCAGTGCTCCTGTACCCAAGAAACTGCTTCAGATGGCTGGAATTGATGATTGCTACACCTGTGCTAGAGGATGTACTGCTACGCTTGGCAACTTTGGTATGAAAGAATATCTGCATTTTACTTTTTATGAAGACATTTTGTATTGAATTAATGTAAAATGAAAATGCTATTGAATGACCTTTGGTTTTTTGTAGCAAAAGCAACCTACGTTGCCATTGCCAACACTTACTCTTACTTGACCCCTGACCTGTGGAAGGAGACTGCCTTCACCAAGTCTCCATACCAGGAGTTCACTGATTACCTGGCCAAGAACCACACCCGCCAGCCTGGACAGAGACAGGAACAGAAGGTGTACTAAGCTCAACCAATTACAGAAAGGCTTAGAAATACTGTGTAATAAGCTTAACCATTGAAATAAAGGCTTATAAACACTGTTACCATTGTTTCTGAAAATTTTAAATTGACTCACTGTCAGACATCTTTGAAACATGAAAGACATCATACTTGTCATATCATTAATGGTGGTGAAAATTGAAAGAGAAGAATAAAATCCGAGTATATGAGATTGAAGAGAATGATGTTAGAAATCGTAATATCCTTGTAATGAGGACTAAGTACAGATCTGGACCTTTCATTCAGTCAATAGAGATGTAGAGCAAATTGTATTATTATACTTTCATGTTAAATACTGCAATCTGATTGGTTTATACGCAGTTGACAATCCGTTCTCTCTCCCTCGCACGCTTAGCAACGGGCCGATAGAACGAATTGTTACATGCGCGTAAATTATGCGCCTACGGTTCGCCGTAGAATTCACGTCTTTTCTATATAAAAGCAGTAAAATTTGCTATAAAAATTAAGACATTCAGTATAATAAAATAAATAGTGCCTGTTTGGGAGGGTACCAGTTGAAATTGACACCGCTCGAAAACCATTGTCAACCTCCGCTTCGCGTCGGTTGACAATGGTTTTCGAGGGGTGTCAATTTCAACTGGTACCCTCCCAAACAGGCACTATTTATATAATGTCACAGAAGCAGAACTGATACATATAGATGTACATATATCCTAGTAGGTTTTAATTCATACATGTACAGATTAATATTTTGCGTTTTATAAAGCTAGTCCTAAGACAGCATTTTTATATTTAAACAAAATGCTTTCTTTGGTGATTTATGCGGGACATGAAGGTGGCGATATTAAAGCTGAACACTGCGCGTAAATAGGCACTGTCCGCCATATTTCTCTCTCACCACCGTTATCCTTACAACCCCTATATAAGCTGCAGACCTCTTGGCAGTTTAAAGTATTTTGCTGTAGAGGTCTCACCTGTGTGTACATCCTGTCTCGCCGTGTTACTCGGTCGCGATGAAATTATCAAGTTTTATAAACTGGTCAAAATATAATTTACAAACAGAATATGCACATAAAATAAGAATTAAATGCATTAAATCCAAAGACCACGAAAGGAATACTACACGTCGGCCACGAGTTTCAGGTGTGCAATCGGGTGTAACGAAATCAAAGGTTTATATACCAGGTACTTATTTACGAGCGGTGGTTAAGCTTTAACGCGGGTTATGTATTTTTTTCTGCAATGATTGCTACCTTCATAACCCGCATGAATCATCAAAGAAAGCATTTTATTGTTTATATTTACATCTTTCTTTTAACTAATTAATAAATTGATTATAAAAAATAAGTAAAATTCATTTAATTACTGTTAATGAACATAAGGACGTTAGCTATAAGAAACAGCCAACTCGTCTCCTGTGAGACTTGAGTCTGACATCATCATGATTATTTCGTGCAGTCCGTGATTTTTCTAAGGTCGCTGTAGGGTTCGACTAATCGATAAACAGGGTGTGTCGATTTCAGTCCTGTCAGTTTCAGCCGCTGTAGATTTCGACCAATCGATAAACAGGGCGTGTGGATTTCAGTTTGGCTGTGTCTACAGAGCTATGATTTTGAACTTTTTGAAAATTGCTGATACAACCATCTTAGTTGAAACCATTTTTAAATTTGCGTTTGTGAACAAAAAAATATCACAGGTTGAACCTGTGATAATGCCTCTGCCATTCAGTCACCTTTCCAGACCTTTCAGTTGGCAGAGGTTCATCCTGTGAGTATCAAACGCAATGAGAGGGAGATATTAATATCATTGGCCATTTTTCGTTGACTCTTCAATCCAGCTGATCAGTCCCAGTATATTCACAATTTTCCTTTACATCTTTATCTTTGCCACATGTGCGGATCTAGGGTGGGGTTCGAGGGGGGGGGGGAGGTCCGGACCCAATTCAAACTTATTAAATTTATATAGTAAAATTACCGAAATTACCCCCTTCCCCCTCCTGGAAAAATGCTCTGTATCATCGTATGTTGCCGTATAAACGTTCACGATGGAGAGAATACCGGTAGTCCCAACGCGTAATTCGTAAAAGTCTTCGTTTTTTGCTCCAATTTTAAAGGAAATATGTCGCACAAATGTTAGGATTGTATGGTATTAACACATGAAATAAAAATGTTGAATTCTTTATTTGATTAAAAAAGAACACATTAATTAATTGTAAAACATTCACGTTACGACAGATTTTAATTGATTTTTAAGTGCTGTGTTGACAATCGCATTGGTTTACATAAAAAAATACACATATTTGCATTTTATGCATTGCACGATTTTTGCGATAATTTTAATGAAAAATATTTCTCTAGAAACATTTTCTGTGCACTATTCCTGGACCGCTTTCGTCGTATTCCTGTTTGCTGATCCACATCTGTTGAAAGGTTGACAGCGAGGCTAGGATTGATCCACCTATCCACACAGAGTACTTTCGTTCCGGTGGAGCTACAACCTTGACCTTAATATTTTGAGGGGCAAGACTTGCTATCTCGTGGCTCATTCGATCTCCTATCCCAGCAAACATGGTGGTTCCCCCTGACAGAACAATGTTGGAGTACAAATCTTTCCTGATATCAACATCGCACTTCATGATCGAATCGTATGTGGCCTCGTGGATACCCGTCGTTTCCATGCCGACGAAGGATGGTTGAAACAGCGCCTCAGGACACCGGAAGCGTTCGTTGCCAATAGTGATGACCTGACCATCTGGGAGTTCATAGTTCTTCTCAAGGACAGAGCTGGTGGCGGCCTTTGTCATGTCGTCATCGAAGTCCAGCGCAACATAGCATAGCTTCTCCTTGATATCCCGGACAATTTCCCGTTCGGCGGTAGTCGTGAACGAGTAACCCCTCTCAGTCATAATCTTCATCAAGTAGTCGGTCAAATCTCGGCCAGCGAGATCGATTCTGATAATCGCGTGTGGCAGGGCGTAGCCTTCATAGATAGGCACCGTATGGGTTACGCCATCTCCCGAATCTAAGACAATTCCGGTCGTCCTTCCTGATGCATACAACGAAAGAACAGCCTGAATTGCTACATAAAATGCAGGGGTATTGAAGGTTTCGAACATGATCTGTAACATCTTCTCTCGGTTCGCTTTCGGGTTCATTGGGGCCTCGGTCAGAAGGACGGGGTGTTCCTCGGGCGCCACCCTCAGCTCATTGTAGAAGGTGTGGTGCCAGACTTTCTCCATGTCGTCCCAGTTGGTGACGATGCCGTGTTCTATGGGGTACTTGAGGGTGAGGATGCCTCGTTTAGATTGCGCCTCCTCCCCGACATAGCTGTCTTTTTGTCCCATTCCGATCATTACACCCTGAATTAATTGTATAAATATTTGAATAACAGGTATACATGTACATATCATATATCAGTGTACATATATTAGCGACAACATCGTACATGCTAGTTGATGTTTTATTTCTCAAAATTCATGGTGTTATGCATGAACGTTTTTTCATATATATGCAACAAGTAGTGCAATCACTTTAACTTGATAACTGTTTTAAGGTGTTTTAGTAATACAGTATTTTATTAAAATTCCTCTTCAAAATCCATGAAATTATAACAGGTACATGTATTTTACATAAAGAAATATAAATCAAATATGTCGAGGAAAGTTTTAAATATTGAAGTTCGGGGTCTTTACCTGGTGTCGGGGCCTCCCAATGATGGAGGGAAACACGCTCCGTGGGGCATCGTCCCCTCCAAACCCAGCTTTACACATCCCAGATCCATTGTCAATGACCAGAGCCGCTATTTCGTCGGAATCAGCCATTTTAACCACACCCTTCTGATGAAGACGGCAGCAGACGTGGAAATGACGAGTCCACGCCTTGGAGAGTTTTCCAGCGACGGCATTGATTTTTTTTTCTTTTTTGTACATGTACCCGCTTATATGTGTTGTTAGTGGAAAATTATTTTTACCTTATATAGTATTTCGATAAATCTTCATGTTGTAGACTCTCTCTCTCTCTCTCTCTCTCTCTCTCTCTCTCTTTACGTCGTTTTCTATAAAATGCTCTATATATAATGTGCATGACATGAGGTTAAATCACACATTTGTAAATTGATTAAGGCGATGGTAATTTCATTCTCGTGTACATCTTTTTCACATAAAATCCAGATGTACGTCTCCACTAAAATTGTATCCACTAAAAATAATGGTAAATACGTTGTACGAGGGTCAATCAAAAAATACGAAGACAATGTGGCTGTCTACCATATATTTTTCATTAAAGTCAAAACGCAAGATTAATTTATGCAACAATACTTATTTTATTGATATACGAAGTTTCATTCCATTTGATGTAAAGGTATTTTTGTTACCCGATTTTAAAATCAACATGTTTTGTCATATCACGGCGCAGGGTAACGTTGAAAACATAACGTCAAGATAACGCAAGCACAGTTAATAGAAATATCCAATCTTTATCTCACCCTGAGTCTTTTGCGCTTTTCACCATACAATTTAAATCGGTACTATATCACTTGACATCTAATTTGGTCACAATTGTTCGAAAATCATAAGTTTGTTCCTCGAAGTTTTCTTATTTTTTACAGCATGTCTCTTCGTTTACAGTAAGACAATCCCTGAATGTCAGATGACGTTGTTTATTTTTTGGTCAAATATTTACAGATATTCTATTCTCTTTCGTACTGATTGATGTTCAAAATACATTTACTACAACCCCCGCAAAATGTGTTCGAGTTAAACACAAATGTGAAAATATTTTTTGACTTATTTTTTCCACCACTGAGCATTTTCACAGTTTTTATCGGCTTTTTTCCGAGTTAGATCCATACTGTTTATACTTTTCGTTGCGCCGTGACGTCAATGTTTTTAGTCAATTTTAATTAAAGAGGACTATATGTCTTTAGTTACTGATATCTGTTTAATAAATCTATATATCCCGTCATTATTTGGTACATAGAATACCATATCAAGTTTTAATTTTAGGTTTCAATTTTAGTTGGTTTTAAGCCCAGTTTATGAAGATATTACTTTCAACATAATATGGTTTATTGTTTACGGAATACAAAGTTTGACCTTGCGCCGTGACCTCATTTTTGCAGGATAAGATTCTAAATAATTCTTAGAAATGAAGGAATATATGAACTTTTTTAAATTTCAAATTGTTTGAAACAGTTGCTAAATTATGTCTACTAAATTTAGTTATAATATGACGTTTAATAACATAGCTATGGCAAAAGTCTTCGTATTTTTTGATTGACCCTCGTAGATATTGCGCAGATATTGCAGTGAAAACGAAAATTAAGGTGAGACAGGCCGCTGATCGCGTGACTTTTGTTGATCATATTCAAATTATTATAGAATATAGTTAAAGTAATAGTTAATAAACATTGTGGACGCCATGTAGTTTGAATTGCTAATATAATTTATAGATATGTTAAAGAAGACATTTTTATTTTTTATTTTTAACCTAATGAGGTACGAAAGTGGCGGCGAAAATAATATTATATGTTGTAGAGGACATCTTAATGTTGCTGCTTAAAAAAAAAAAATCACTGACAAGTCATTTTACCCTGTGCACCGTCCTGATCTAATTGAGAAAAAATAACCCTCTTCAATTTTTGACGAGTTTATAAAATCCATACATTAATTTATTTAAGGAATAAGGAATCATTCTTTGAGTATTATGAGGTGATAATTTCGTTCGGGGCGTGATCAAATCCAATAAAGCCCGAATATGATAGATTTGATCACGCCCCGACCGAAATTATCACCTCATAATATTCAAAGAATGATTCCTTATTACTTATATTTATATAATTTTAAGGCATCGTACGATTAAATATTTAAATATAAATAAGCAAACCCCGCTGGCGCCTCAATTTGGCGTCATTTGAAGTTATGGGCAATATAGTACAAAATCGATACGTAGTGTTATCACAGGCAAAGACACTGGAAAATGTAAATATATATTCTTTGATGTTTAATTCACCAAAATATTAGAACTACTTTTCCGCTCAATTTAGGTAGAATTTTTTGTCAAAAGTAAAATCTATATAGTTTAATATATATATCGTATAATAGTTATATATAATGGTTTAACCAAAATTATCAAATAGGCCTACAAGTTGTCTTGAAAGTTGAGAAAATATCTAAGAAAAAAATACAAAAGGTTTTTTTGTTGTTGTTGTTTTTTTTTTAACCTAGCTCTTATATTGTATCTTATTGAACAAAACAGAGTTATTCACCTTTGACTTTTTAAAGTTCAAGCGCGGTGCTATTTAAAATGACCATATTTGGGAGTGCATCCCTGCCTTCAATAATTCCTTATAAGGAGGTCTTGGAATTTAAAAGTCCCCGGATGAACACGTGGTCTCTTCCATTTTGCTCCAGCATTCGAACGCACAAGACTGAATTTAGGCTGACGTTCCATTTTCATCAGAAACATGAGTGACGAAGTTGCTGCGATTGTTATTGATAATGGATCAGGAATGTGCAAAGCTGGATTTGCCGGTGATGATGCTCCTCGAGCCGTTTTTCCATCCATCGTTGGGCGTCCAAGACATCAGGTATTAGGCCCTATGAGCGGTTGAAAAAAAAATTGAGTTCTTGAGTTCAAAGTTATCACTAGCATTTCATTGTATTATAGCTTTTAGCTTTACTATGTCATTGATTATTTGTAGGGGGGGGAGGGGTCATAGCACTTTTTAAAATTTTGCCGACCTTGACTTTGACCATGAGAAAAATATAGATCTATACATGCACATAAGCCACAAATACACATGCCTATGGAGTGTCATGCTTCAAAGTTCAGTAATTACATTGGGCTAGGCCTAATGTACAGTTTTCTCTATCAGATCTCTGAAATTTCTAAAAGCCCCTTTCACCAGTGCTATAAATCCGTGTGTGTTTATTTCTTTCATTGTTGCACGTGTCCCCGCTGTTGCTGTCACATGTCTGAAATGTATATTTAAAAAAAAAATGAAAATTACAAAACATTATGTACACATGATTATAGTAATGTCGGGTACGTAACATCTCGGGGTGGGGGGGGGTGTCATTTTTCATAAGGAATTGAATTTTGAAGGAGTGTTCCCTCCTACGTGCCTGAATTCACTATCACGAATCATGTGATGACTGAACCAAGGCTCGAAATAATATGATGGACCGATCAGGCGATGGTATAGGACCAGTGTCTTTGCCGGTGATAACACTATACAAATCGACTTTGTAATGTATAGTCCAATACATTTCATCAATGACTTTCAATATTTTAAATCTTACAATTTGCTGAAAAAAAAAGAAAAAATATATATATATATATTTCTTATATATATATATATAGTAATACGAACCATTCTTTGAATATTATTGGGTGATCAAATACGGTCGGGGATGATCAAATCCAATAAAGCCCGAAATCCCGAAAGGTCATAATACTCAAGGAATGAATCCTTATTCCTTAATTATAGGCAAGTTTTCGATAAATGCACAGGTGCCTGACGTTAAAAACATTTATCTTTTTTTCAAATAATATGATACATGTACATGTAATCCCCTGTACTATAATAAAAGAGATTTTTAACGCCAGGTGCATGTGGATAAATACTATATTCCAGCGAGGCAGCAAAATTGACAGGTAAACATTCTATATTATAGAAGAATGTCCAAGTCACTATTAAGGAAAAACCCATATTCTAATTCTAAACACATTTAAATGATAATCTTTTTATATCGCTGATAAACATAATTAATCTAAAGATTTTTTATTTTTTCTATTACTATGAATATGACAAACTGATTTTATTGAAATAGAAAATATTTAAGGCAGCACATAAAAGAGCATTGCTCTCGGTCTGCAACATCGATGTTCACATAAATGCAACTGCTTGTGGATAACTGTTTTAAAAATACATGAACATTTTTTATTAAATTTTTAATTTTTGATAACTGTAACCTGACACCGCTTCAGCGGCTTGTATCAAAATTAATGAAATATTCCATCTGATTTCAGGGTGTGATGGTCGGTATGGGCCAGAAGGACAGCTACGTGGGGGACGAAGCCCAGAGCAAGAGAGGTATCCTCACCCTGCGTTACCCCATTGAACACGGAATCGTCACAAACTGGGACGACATGGAAAAAATCTGGCACCACACCTTCTATAACGAGTTGCGGGTGGCACCAGAAGAGCACCCAGCGCTACTGACCGAAGCACCGCTGAACCCCAAAGCCAATCGGGAGAAGATGACGCAGATCATGTTCGAGACCTTCAATTCCCCGGCAATGTACGTGGGCATCCAGGCCGTCCTGTCTCTTTACGCCTCGGGAAGGACCACGGGGATCGTCATGGACTCTGGGGACGGGGTCTCTCACACCGTGCCCATCTACGAAGGGTACGCCCTGCCCCACGCCATCCTACGTTTGGACTTGGCTGGACGAGATTTGACTGGATACCTGGTGAAAATTCTGACGGAGCGCGGGTACTCCTTCACAACGACAGCCGAGAGGGAAATCGTCCGCGACATCAAGGAAAAATTATGCTACGTTGCTCTGGACTTTGAGCAAGAAATGGTAACCGCTGCCTCGACTTCGTCCTTAGAAAAAAGCTACGAGCTGCCCGACGGACAAGTCATCACCATTGGCAACGAAAGATTCCGCTGTCCGGAAGCTTTCTACCAGCCAGCATTCTTGGGAATGGAAGCATCAGGGATCCACGAGACGGCTTATAACTCCATCATGAAGTGTGACGTCGACATCAGACGAGACCTGTACGCCAACACGGTTCTTTCTGGCGGGTCCACCATGTTCCCGGGAATGGCCGACCGCATGCAGAAGGAGATGACCGCGCTAGCCCCAAGCACCATGAAGATCAAAATTATCGCTCCACCAGAGAGGAAGTACTCTGTCTGGATCGGCGGATCCATTCTCTCTTCCCTCTCCACCTTCCAGCAGATGTGGATCAGCAAACAGGAGTATGACGAGAGTGGGCCCAGCGTAGTTCACAGGAAGTGTTTCTAAGTGACTGTGTCTGAGCCAGATTGTAATTCATTGATAGCGTGTTTCATTGTGGTTATGTATTCTTTAAAACCATTGTATTATATCATTGTGATTGTGTTGTAAATTTATCAATGCATGCATCAAACGAAGGATAATAAAAGAAATTAAACTGGTTCCTTGTTTTCTCTCTTTGAATTCTTGGATGATTGTTTTTTCATCAAAATGGTTTAGGCAATGATAATAATTTGCAGAAGTATTCCGTCAAATGTTAACTAGATGACAAAAAAAAATTCTCTACACTCTCGTATCTAGAAATAGAATGATGGATTCACCCAAGTTAATGAAAAAATATTTTTTCTTTTGCCTAAGGAGCCTGGGTGGTCAATAAATTAACCATCATCTACCTTAATTTTATTTTATAGGTATAATTACTATAATTTAGTAAAGAAAATTCAAATGTTTTCCGATATCTATTAATAAAGAGCTCTTTATCTTAAGGAGATTTATTTAGTCTAAAATTGGGCATGACCATCCAACCCTATTAAGATATATTTTATTATTAATAGTCGGAAAGGGGGGATCCCCAATCCACGCTTGACACGACACAAGATTTGGCCATCGATCTGGCTGCGTTCAAGATCGTAGCAGATAGCTAGTTCTATAAAAAGACTGCAAGGTACTTATCGAACAAGAGGCCCATGGGCCACATCGCTCACCTGAACAACTGTTCCTCTTTCGAACATTTTAAATACGAAACTCATCTAAAATATTGTAGTACTCACATAAATTCCAAAATTAGACTTACATGTATGTAAACAATATATTAAAATGAGCCTTATTTTTTGACATCATATCCTTAGAACTAAGATGTATTAACTGACCAATCTTATTACACAAACAAGAGGCCCATGGGCCACATCGCTCACCAGAACAACAACAGACATAATAAAATCAGCTTTATGGTGTCATATACAAAATATCTGAACAATGTCGTATAATAGGCCCTGATTAAAAAAAATCGCCTGTATACTTTTTATGTTTATCATTGAGCCCCTTTTGTAACAGGATGAGTGTGATATTGAGCATTGCAGTTCTCGAGAAGATGGTCAGACTCAAACAACTGTTTATATATGGATTATAAACCTACATCAAACTTTGAATCACTTGTGAAGTCCAAGAATTGTCCAAGGGCCAGAGCCTAAACAATTATAAAAATCAACAATATGTCAAAATGCTTGCATGTAAGTAAAACCATAAAACATTTGAGTTTTTGTGAATAATTTAAATGTTTGTAAAATTGGACCCCCCCCATCCCCAAAGTGGCCCACCCCTTCTCCTGAAGAATATAATTTTGACAAACTTTAATATTTACTATCTGAACTGACTAAAGTTTGAGCTTTTCTAGACAATTTGTGTTTTAGGCCACACCAATATAATTTCTTGTTCGTCGGACATCCAATGAAAAAAGGTAGGAGTGGGCGAGCGATTAAATAATAAAACTATTATTTTTTGTAGCCAAAATTTTTAGGCGGTACATTTTCCGTATATGATTCCATGTTCAACTTCACCCCTTTATGGGCCTTGAAATTGGCCCGGGGTTCACAATTTTACATTTAGAACCTTCACAATAAATACAAACAACAAAACTCGAATATAACGAATACGGATATAGCGAATTTATGGCTATAACAAATTTTTGTTCATATCCTGGCAAAGTTCTTACATAAACCTAAAGAAAATTGCTGTAGATAACAAACTCGGCTATAACGAATTTACGAAGTTTTTAAAAAGTAATTTTAAGACCCCGCTAGCAAAATTTTAACGTATTTTATCATTTATATAACGAATATTTTCCATGAAAAATTTCACTGAAGATACGCGAAATTTATTAAAATTCAAAGTTTATACAGATTTGAATAGGTTTATATTGACATTTTTTGTAAATGACGGAAATATTGATTTTATAACTTACAATATTTACATTTTCAACTGTCTTTGTCTGTGATAACATTACGAATCAATTTTGAAGCCTATAACCCAATAATTTCATAAAAAGTTAAGCGACACAAATGGGCGTGTCTTATAGCATAACCGAAACACGGTATTGGCTGCGCCGCGTAGTAATACATAGCATGTGCTGCATGTAAAAAATAGGGATTTTAAAATGTTGTTTTAAACTGTAGAAATTGGTAATAATTTAAACAATAAAATGCTTTCTTTAGTAATTCATGTGGGATATGAAGATGGCGACATTGCAGAAAAAATACATAACCGCGTTAGCGGGTTATGTAAAATTTTTTCTGCAATGATATCGCCATCTTCATAACCCGCATGAATCATTAAAGAAAGCATTTTAATGTCTATATTTACATCTTTCGTTTAACAAATTGAAAAATTAATTGTAAAAAGTAAGTTAAATTAACTAAATTACTGTTAATTACATCAGTACGTTAGATAAAAGAAACAGCCAAATCGTCTCCTGTGGGAATTTGAGTCCAACATCATGATAATTTCGTGCAGTCCGTGATTTTTCTAAGTCGCTGTAAGGTTTCGACCAATCGATAAACGGGGCGTGTAGATTTCAGCACTGTCAATTTCCTGTCAGTTTCAGTCGCTGTTGGTTTTGACCAATCGATAAACGGGGTGTGTCGATATCTCTATAGAGCTATGAATTGACTAGCTGCAGGTCTGTAGCTCCCGGTCTGAAAAAATTTGGATGGACGACCTGGGAGCTACAGTGCCTCCCATAGTAAAAATCTGCAATTTATGGCGCACAAAAATTTGCGCTAGTTTTGGACTGATTAACCTTATTTTCACATAAATTCTGTGGAAAAAAATTAGTACCATTAAATTCTTCTGTCAATTTACTACTGATATCGGTGCTTTACTTGCCTCAAACTTTCTATTTAACACGCTAACGGACCTCGGAAATTGAAGTATGTTAAATTCACGTCGAGATCGAGGGTCGCTATTTTTACATGTAAACAAACTGCACCACTTTACGGGGCTAGTGATGGTGTTTAAAAAAATATCAGAGGCTAGTAAAGTGTTCATATCTGTAGTAAAATGTCCGAGGAATTTTTTGGAATTAAATATTTGTATAGAATGTGTTCGGAAATAAGGTTAATCAGTCCAAAACTAGCGCAAATTTTTGTGCGCCGTAAATTGCAGATTTTTACTATGGGAGGCACTGTAGCTCCCAGGTCGTCCATCCGAATTTTTTTCAGACCGGGAGTTACAGACCTGCAGCTATGAATTGACTAAAGTTTCCGTAAGAAATAGAGGGAATCCTACTCGGTAGATGTAAATATATAAATATAAGTAATAAGAAATCATTTTTTTTTTATATTATGAGGTGTGATTTCGGTCGGTCTATCATCAAGCCCTTCGGGCTTTATTGGATTTGACCACGCCCCGACCGAACGTATCACCTCATAATACTAAAAGAATGATTCCTTAAATAGTTTGAATTATTGTCAGCTGATTAATTTATAACGAATTCGCTATAAGATTTCTTACGAATTCACTATAAACGTAATAGGAATTATGGCTTTATGGAAGTTTTTTTCTATATCCGTTTGATATTCGCTTTAATTGAGTTTGACTGCATTACCATTTCTTGTCTAGTGGTCCTTGGCAAGATTTTAAATAGACCCACACCCTATTTTCAGTTTTGTGATTATCATTTATAGCAAACGATATTGTTAAATTGCAGTAAGAAAGAATTTTACATTAATTAATGCCAAAGTTTAAGAAAAGCATAACTTTTTTTCTTAATTCACATTTAATACTCCCATTCTCTAACAGATTTTGAACCCAGGAATGCACAATCAATTAGTGGTACAAGTTATATTGTTTAAGTCTGCACCTTTTAAACTCACTCCCATGCTTTCAATTATAAAAAAAAAAAAAATTCTCAAGCGTATTTCAATGCAAATAATATCAAATTACATGAACATTGTACTAGTATATCTTTTTAAACTTTTCACGTAATAAATATTACTGAACAAACATGTATATGTAAACCATGCTTTATTATGATAAATACTTGACAGATCGTAGTGTGACACACAAAACTGGCAAAATTTGAAATAAATACTATAGTTTTCCAAATGTAACCGAAAAGGGAAAGGAAAATACCCAGAAAAATGTCCAAATAAAATAGAAAGTGGGACAAAAAATTGCATACAGACCACTAAATACAATGTATACAGCACATAAACAGGCAGCACTTGGCAACAATAAAAATATCTACAAGTAAAACCTGCCATCTTTACGACAGCAGGCCGTTATCCGTAATGTCAATTTTATTATTTCTGTACAATAATTATAATACAAATCAGTTAGTTGATATTACGGCACTTTTCCCAACTTTCAAGATGGCTGTTAATCGGCTGACAGCGGTAAAAATAACGACAATCTTTCTGGAGTTTACTCTTCTACCACGACTTCTTCGACTTTAAGCAAAAACTCTACAATCTCCTCATCATTTTCCTCGTATTCCAATGTGTCGGTATCCACCCCTGTAATAGAGCAAGAGACAGTTCAGCACACAATAACTCTCTTTGTCAAGAACTTGCATTTATTTTGAAAACTGATTTTCATCTAATACTAACAGTTTTGCTCTGTTCACTCTTTAAAACATTTCACATGAATTAGGACAACTGGAGAAGTATTTTTTTATTACATTTTATAATTATCCAATACTGAATACTAATGGTCAAATAAGCCATTTTTTTCAATAACTAGTATTAATCCTGAGACCATACAGATAGTCTTTTTTAAGTTCTTCCAGTTTTTATCTACATATTTTCACAATATTTTCTATGAGTTTTCCCTACTTACCGTCTCTGAGTTCTAATCTCCTGTATTTCATACTCTCCCACTCTTCTGTGGCTCGTTCTTTGAAGCTCTTGTACTCGTTCATCATTTCACTTCTCTTTTCAAGAATCTCCTGCAAAAACCAAAACGCACTGAAAACATTGCCACCGTGGGTTATGAGCATTGCTATCGTCATGATAATCCTGTGTTATTTTCTGTAGTTTTCTATATTATGAGTAGAACCTACTAATTTGTTGACTTACAGTAGAAACGTTGGATTGTCTAAGTCTGTCCATGACCTCAAACTGCTCAGTGTATTTCTTCATGTTCTTCTTAATGGCCTGTAACAGGAATTAAATATATGAAAAAGGAAATAATTTCTTTGAATTGCATTTGTATGTCTTAAATTAAGTTTTAAATTGAAAAAAAAAAATTGACCGATCCCAATAATAAATTTCAATATAAACACTTACGCGCATCTGTTCTAGAGACAACAAGGAGGGAGGACGAGGTCGCCATAACAACTGACAGAATCGCTCCAGTTGAATTTTCTGCAGCAGTCGTCCTTGGAAAGACCAGATCCAGTAGGCATTGTCAACCTAAAACAAGCCCCCCGAAAAAATTCAAAAGATTCTCCAAAACATGAGAAAATGAAATATCATTTTGTGTTTGGTTTAGATCTACCTCCACACACATTTACATGGAGCAGTAGGCATTGTCAACCTAAAACAAGCCCCCCGAAAAAATTCAAAAGATTCTCCAAAACATGAGAAAATGAAATATCATTTTGTGTTTGGTTTAGATCTACCTCCACACACATTTACATGGAGCAGTAGGCATTGTCAACCTAAAACAAGCCCCCCGAAAAAATTCAAAAGATTCTCCAAAACATGAGAAAATGAAATATCATTTTGTGTTTGGTTTAGATCTTCCTCCACACACATTTACATGGAGTGTGCAGGCTTACCTTGTGGCCCCACCAGCTGACGGCCGACACCACATATCTGCCTGTGGAGTCCCACTCAACGTCTGTAGCCATAAAGTGCTCAGTCTGAGCCATTACAGTCACATCAGAGGCGTCAACAAATTCCAGCACTCCATTCATGCTATAAACAAAACCACACACAAATGTATACAGCAATATTAATAATCAAAACACCACACACTAATGTTTACAGCAATATTAATAATCAAAACACCACACACTAATGTTTACAGCAATATCAACAATCAAAACACCACACACTAATGTTTACAGCAATATTGATAATCAAAACACCACACACAAATGTATACTGCAATATTAATAATCAAAACACCACACACAAATGTATACTGCAATATTTTAAAATAATCAAAACACCACACACAAATGTATACTGCAATATCAATAAACAAAACACCACACACAAATGTATACAGCAATATTGATAATCAAAACACCACACACAAATGTATACTGCAATGTCAATAATCAAAACACCACACAAAAATGTTTACAGCAATAATCAATTTACCAGGTAATCAAAATTAGACTTGAAAGGACCTTGTATGGGATGTTGATAGATCATGTATTGTGGGTTTTAGAGAAGTGGTGTTTCAAGTCCAATTTTCTATAAGATTGATCAATGGATCATTATATATTAGGAAATGCTTGTTTATTTGCTTTGTTCTTATGTCAACTATTTATTATTCTTACTTGCGCAATCCTGCTAAAACAATAAACTGTCCAGCAGGACTCCAGAACAGGTGGTTTGCTTGTCTTCTTTCCAGAGTTTCTGCAAACAGAAAATAATATAGAATCAAAATTCAAAACTTGCAAATGATAGAAAACAAATTTTAATAATGTTTACAATGCTGTCTTCTTACTGATAGTTTCCACTTTCCCTGGTCTGATCTGGTAAAACGAAACCGAAATCCTGGGAGATTCTCCATGTATAAAAGCAAAACGACTGCCAACGGGCTCCCAGGCAAATGCAATCACATTTTCTGCAGAGAGATAATTGAAATGATTCAAATAAAAACAATTTTAGCAATTAAATTAATAAAATGAAACTTTTTGAATAAAAAAATAAATTTACCTTTGACTTCTACCTTATCCACTGGGATCTGCTTTTCTCTAATTCTAAACAGCTCGAAATTGTAATAAAGGCCCTGCAAAAAATATAACATATAAGAAAACACTCTACATGTATATTTCAACATTTTGACTTTTTTTTTTAACATTGTTATAAAATTGCAGAGTTCCTGCAGTAAAATTTGTCATTATGTTCACTGCAATTGAATTTTACATTGCACTTGTCAATGAATTGGTCATTACTTAGACTGTACTTGTCAATGACTTGGTCTTTACTTAGACTGTACTTGAACTGGTCATTACATAAACTGCATTGAACTGGTCTTTACTTACACTGTACTTAAACTGGTCTTTCTCCTCAATCTTCTTGGCCTTGGAGTAGCGATCGACCTTGACACACAAGTAGTCCCCATTCTTTTGCCAGTGCATCTTGCAGTCAGCGACATTGAAGAGATTTTTGATACACAGTTCCTGGCGACTGGGCATCTGGATGAGAGTGACTCTAGCTGGTACGTTCTGCTGCTCAGGCACCCAGTATGCTATGATGTTGTCAGAGGGAGACCAGGAAAAGTCCCTGTCAATAGAAATTAGCAATTTTTACAAAACATTATTATTTACTTCATAAATTTAAAATATTATATTTATTAAGTGCGGATTAAGTTTTTCTTTAAGGATTTTTAGCTTACCTTAGTCCAGTAATTTTCAAACTTTTCTTCTCAAGCAACCCCATTGACTAAAATATCAAAAACATGAAATTAATGCGATATTTGATTTTCACAATTTTATATTTGACATTCACATGATCGTCCTCATTTGTGCTTACTGGTGTTTCATAAACACTGAGAGTATCTGGGGTAATCCTTCCAAAGTAGCTTCCATCATTGCTCCACCTGCAAGCAAAAATTATTCATTTTCAATTCTATTTAATATCCAGTATGCCAAGCAAAATTGATCAAATTCAATATCAGAGAACAAAATACATTATTAATACTGACTTGAGTATGGGCCAGGTGGATTGTGTCTCGCAGTGGAAGCCTCGCTTCTTCATGCCGGTCCTGATGTCCCAGATAATAATCTGCTGCTGGTCTTCCTGGGTGGACAGAATGGGGCTGAAGGTCACCATGTATCGCTCACAGGGAGAGAAGTCGATCAGCTGAACCCCGGGGTGACTGAACCTCATGATCTGTTCAAACTTTTCCCCTCCCCACAAAGCTATGCCCTTGGCGTGGAAGGTTGCTAAGTAGGTTCCCTGGGGTGACCAGCGAATGTACGTCTCAGTCCACCTCTACAAAGAGATCAAAGAATCCAAAAACACTGCAACCGTCTTGGCAAAAATTCCTATCAATATCGTAATTCGTTAAGTGTTTTGATACACAAAATAAATGAATCCTAATATCTCTCTCTGACCTCACAAAAAATATGTAATTATCATTGAATTACAAAAAACTTTTTATATGTTTTTCCAAGTTCAAATTCAACTCGTTTCATTAAAACGAAGAAAATAATTGAAAATTGCCTGATAACAGCAACAACTTACTGCTCGTTCTTCAATAAGCGCAGGTTCCCTGGCAGTGTTCTTGTAGATGGCTGTTCTCTCTCCTCCATCATAAATAACACTGAACTGATCATAACAGTCTGGTTCTTGCAAGAAGTAACGCAGATTTCCCTAAATTTAAAAAAAAAAAAACCCACAGTCAATGGAACATTGGTTTATACTGAAAACTTATCTTGAAATAAAAAGAATTCAGTAAAATGTTTACTGCATCTAAATTCGAATAATTAAATATTTGGAAGCTGCTGCAATGCTCCAAGACTGAATACTCCAAGATTCATTGACACTTATAGTTAGATAATTTCAATATACTTACGACATCATGGTAAGGTTTGGGTTTAGGTGGTTCCCACTCCTCAGGGATTTTCTCATACCTTAAATAAAATGATCACATATTAACATGGAGTGACAAGAGGGTAAACATTACATATTGATATTAAGATTGTCACTTGTGTCTGCAAAGACAAAATTTGTCTTATTTATAGTACAAGACTCTGGATGATAAAGGGGCACTTACTTGTCAAAGTCAGAAAAGATGTTCACTTGAAGAGTATGCTGCTTGTCAAGCTTGTATCCATTCGCCATCTTGACAGCCTCACTGGCATGGAGGGGCGAGGTGTATTCAATGAAAACGTACCTGACAGAAAGAGAAATCACATATCTTAAAATATTTATACAGCAATGCTCTCTTTTCAAACAGTTTTCAGAAGATTGTATGGCTGAAAAGTAAGAACATACATTTCAACATTACGTTGCAAAGATTTCCATGTACATTGAGTGCATCTAAATCCATATTATTGATTCTTTTTTAAAGAAGACTAACCCTTTTGTCTTTTCAGTAGCAACTGGAAAAAATTCCCTGTTGATTTTGCCAAACTTCTCAAAGATTTTTCTGATGACATTTTTCAGTTTTTCCTGCCTGTCGGGTCCTACTTGGGGTACATTATCTACCACAACAATGTTATCAATGCCATCCGATTCTTTAGGCTTGCTCCTCAGTAAATCTCCTAGCAATTCTGAAAACAGAAACCAAGTAGTTAGTTAAATCTTGTTTCTAAAGTGTAGAGCACATAGTGATTCAAAAGATTTTCTACACAAGATAATTGACTTTGACAATTGTTTTGTAATATTCTGCAACATATTTCTGGGTCATATTAACTCTTTAATGGTAACTGCAGCAATTTTTGGTTTGCAGGGAAAATTGATGTTTTAGTTGATAGATAAGGTATTATAATAATTAAACATGTTGTTGTTACATCATATTTCACCAAACTGTGTCAAGTTACTCTGCAAAGGGCTGTGCTACAGTTACTGTTGATGGGTTTGTTATTTGTGAAAGTGAAGTATAATAGAGATGTAACGGGAGGGGAGAAATAATCACGGTCTGATTCGAACCCGGGCACCCTGAATAACTAGTCAGGTGCTCTACCAAATGAGCTATCTGGCGCTGGTATTCGAACCGGTCTGACCATCACAGAGATAAGGTTTTTTTTAAGTAAACAAAGTTTGTGAAAATTTTAATTTACGTGTGGATCAACATGTTACAGAAGAACGTGTTTGAGGCAAAGATTGTTTATTCTATGTATGGAACAGAACAGATCATTTATTTCTAATTCAGAGTCCAGAATTGACAAGTAAATAACATATTATTATAATATAAAGAGAAAAACATGCCAATGAATAGTATAAAATTATTATTAAAAGTATAACAATCATAGCAAATGACAATGTTGATTTCAACAATATTTCACTTAAAAAGGGAGTACTATAGCATGTTATCATTTATATTAAAATGTGGATATAATCTATGTGTTATGTGGATTTACAGCATTTTAATTTTTTTTAAATTATTCTTTGCACTATAAAGTTTTTATGTATATCCCATTTTGGACATCATATCACAAATGGATCGTTATATCAAGTTTGGGCGATTGGTCTCGCTTTGAAAACTTGTTAATGACTTTACTCTGTCAAACTATCGATTTGATTAACGTCAATGTATGGAATATGAGCAACAACTTTGTTTTTCATTTTGATCGTGCCTATCCTGGCATTATGTGGCCAAAAATTGCTCATTTTATTGTTACACGTGTTTGCAAGTTCAGACTTCCTACCCATATTGCACAAAATAAACATTGTAAACTTTTTCAACCTTCGTCAGAAATGTCATCGACGTAACCCTCTGGATCGCTGAAATCTGGTTCCTCTATCTCGTCGCCATTTACACTCCCTTGTGACTGTGATTCAGACTTTCTATGCCTTCTTGACTCGCTTTCCGAGCCCCTGTCAGCCGCCATCTTGAAATCCTCGTGCACTTTGCCGGTTTTTCTCTGCGCATGCGCAAAATTATATTAGCTTGTACTAAGGCTGCGTTCAAGGTAGGGCTTCGTAGTGGAACGGTAAGCTAGCCTAGCCGCTACGTAGATATTCGCTAATGCTTATGCTAAGCATCAATTTAAGATGGCCACCTTAGTTACCACTTTGTAACAAGTTAATCCTTTAAGTTATAATGAATTTTAACATGTATACTTTCCGCTTGAAATTAACAAATTATGTCGATGTAATTAGTTTTTAGTTGAATATTTCCAACTTCAAATCTGAGACCTAGCGGCTAACGTAGCGGTCCGTTCAATAGTCAATAGTCCTAGATATCTACGACCTAGCGGCTAGGCTAGCTGCTACGATCTTGAACGCAGTCCAAGACAATACCGAAAAAAAAGCAAATTTAAAAAATCTTATTATACTGCAGTAACATTATTTAAGGAATAAGGAATCATTCTTTGAGTATTATGAGGTGATAATTTTGGTCGGGGCGTGATCAAATCCAATAAAGCCCGAAGGGCTTTATGATAGATTTGATCACGCTCCGACCGCGAAATTATCACCTCATAATATTCAAAGAATGATTCCTTATCACTTATATTTATATATTTTTAAGCCATCGTACGATTAAATATTTAAATATAAATAAGCAAACCCCTCTGGCGCCTCAATTTGGTGTCATTTGAAGTTATGGGCTATATAGTACAAAATCGATACGTAGTGCTATCACAGGCAAGACACTGGAAAATGTATAATATATAATTATATTTTCCTTTTCCAGTGTTTGTCTGTGATAATTCTACAACTCAAACTGTAATGTATAGTCCATATTTCATCGATGATTATATTAAAATACTTAATCGTTCAATTGCTAAATATTATAGATAGGCCTATAAGTAATTAAGGAATAATTATCATTATTTGAATATGACGTCAGGCAATGAGTTGATCAAATAAGGTCGGTTAGATTTGATCACCCCACTGCCGATCAATGCCGTATTTGATCACTAGTCATTGGCGGATGAATTTTTTTAAGGTGGTCAACTTTAGTTTTCACAGTGCATGCTTTTGCGCTATCTAGTAAAATTCAATGTATTTATACCTTTGAGAATTTTTTTTCGATACCATTTATGAAATAGAACACAATAAACAAAATACAGATAAAAATAATAAGATTTATGAAGGATTTTTTTTTTTATTTTTCAACAATTTTTCCATTGTTCGAAAGCTAACCGTTGCCATTGTGCTTTTATGACGTTATGATAAAATGAAGCTTTGTAATATTGTAGGAGTACGTTTTTTAAGAAATAACATAAAAAAACAGTAAAAAGTGTACATTTTGGAAATTTTACACGCTTTTCACAAAGTTATCTTTCTTAATTTTTTTAAGAATCCATTGCACTAATCTGCATTTGTAATACTGTCAAATTAACAATCTAGCCTTATCAATGTAGCCTTACAAGCATAGTTGTCTTTTGCGAATCCATCTATTGTTCTCATGAACAAATGTATATTAAGAGATTCTAACGAGGTAGAACATATCTGACATTACGTCATTATGATATCATTGATCCGCTGAAGTCATTGCCTTCGGTAATAGTTTAGAAAATGATTGAAATCACATGCAGACCTTCATTAATATCCAACATCACTTTTCCAGTTAAGAACGTTACACATAGTCTCAAATCACACACTGTAAGAATCAAATTTTCCCATAGTTGTTTTAATGTTTGATTCTGATGCTTTTTTAAATTGTATTGTACAATTAAATGGTTTTTTTCAAGGCATGGTGTCATATATATAAACTGCTTTTCTCTGGCTCAAGCATGCGCGGATCCAGAAAATTTTTCCAGGGGGGGGGGGGTCCGAAGGATAATTGTGTTTGCCAGGGGGGGGGGGGGTCCGAGGCATATTTTCGACAATTTTACTATGTAAATTTAATAAATTTTCATTTTCCAGGGGGGGGGGATCGGGACCCCCCCCCCCCCGACCCCCCCTCTAGATCCGCACATGTCAAGTTAAAACAATAGAATATTGTTGTCAGTTATATATTCTATACTTTAAGGAGATAACTACAATGTACCTACACATGTCTTTTAATTAATTTGAAGATTTCATATTTGTTTCTTTCAAATAAGCTCAGTATGGTTCATTTTATGAATATTGCATCACTTAATTTACTTAAGAAATGAATTCACTATTTATTAGATATGTACGATATAAAATGGTTTGGGCAAGTTTACGCTTTATAGACCGCTTTATATCGTATATACCTGATTGGTCAATGAGAGCAATTCCGAATTAAGCCGGATTGTGGGTGAATTTACTTAATTCACTCTCCATCCGACGTTTACAGAATAAAGAACTTGTTTTAATTTTACGTAACTAATAAATATTAAATTCATTGCTTATAATTTAATTTTTTGCTATTAATTGTAGATAAAAACAATATTATTTTAGCCAAAGAGAAAACGCGATACAACCAGAATCAAATAATATAAAAAATATAGCAGGTACTATCAATAGTACATTACAAAAAGATGACAGTCTTAAATTTCAGTTTTTCTCCTTTTTTCTTGAAAAAAAAGTATTTGACCCAAATTCGGATGGCTACATAAACATATAGATTATCATAAGATTGCATTGTAGTGTAGTGTACTGTCTAAAAACGTTTTAAAAAATCGACTTGTTTTAACATTGACTATACTGAATATAATGACTAGTTTCCAGTTTTTATCCCAAAAATTTCCAATTTTGAAAATGATTTTTAAGGTATTGTGTCTTAAATAATAAATCCGCTTAAATGTCATCATATATTTTAGCTCATTTCTTATAGTTTTGTCATAAGAAGTAAATTTTAGAAATTTTCCAGTTTTCAGGGATTTTTGTTTAAAAAAAAAATAGATTTTAGAAAAGTAGACGATGATTTTCTGTCGATTTTTTATATGATCAATAGCACATGTCAATAGATCGAATTATACCAAGAAACCTTTTGTTGCAATTTCTTTGAGGTTGGACGATTTTTTAAGCTAGATTGACTTGACTATATAGCAAAATTTGATGCATTTTGATATTTTGAGATGACCCCCATTTAAAGGGGCATGGTAACGGTTTTAATCAAATTTTATTTTTCTATTAATTGTTTACAGTGCCTAAGTAATGCATTTCTAATGATCATCCAAAATTTGAGTGTCAGTCGTAGAGTTATAAGCAAGATAAAGCTTACAATTCTTTGTTTTGTAAACAAGGCTCGTGCCATGTTTTTGTTTATACATGTACTTGTACAATATGCCGATAAAAGTTCTTTTTTAAGCTGATATGTCTATCTGCTTATTCGTTTTGAACATGAATAAACAGTTCCTAGCTAGCGTTTGTCGCATTCATTTTTGTCTAAACCTAGAATTTTCTATTCTACATTCAAAATGTTACTAACAAAAACCTGACCTGAGTTTTGTTTACATAACAAAGAATTGTGAGCTCTGTATCTCGCTTATAATTCGACGACTGGGACTCAAATTTTAAATTTTGGCTGACTATTAGAATTGTCTCACTGAAGCATTGTAAACATTAAAAACGGAAAAATATCAATTTTGACCAAAATCGTGACTTAAAACAAGATAAACAAGGTAAAATTTAGTGGGTTTTTTTTTTTACATATAAGGTAGAAAATGATATTACTTATCACACATAACAATTTGAGGAAAATGACAAATTCCTATAGTATTTTGAGATGGCCCTTAAAAAACCAGATTATGCATTTTCTTGAAACTTCGCGAATACACGTACATGTATACTAGAGTTGGTGTATATCACATATGTTTAAAACAATAAAAAGTTTTGCTATATTGTAGTTTTTACGCAAAAAAAACTAAAAAACTCATATCGGCTTCTAAAATTATAATGCTTTATATGCGATTATTTTCTATCTATACATATAACAAATAACTTAAATAAATACTAAATAGCTTATTGTAAAAATTTCGAACAAAGTATAATTCATTTTGGAATAAAACAACAATAATATTTTGGGCCGAAAACCCTTGGCTAGCGAAGCGAAGACGGTATTTTATTAGAATAAAGTACTGTCATGTTGTAAATTTTGAATTCACTGGGTGGGTGTAAATACAAAATTTACAACATTAAATTTTGTATTTACACCCACCCAGTAAATTAAAAATTTACAACATGACAGCATCTGTTGTTATTTGACTATATTTACATTGTCTATTTAATGTCTATTTTTTGTTCAATGTAAATTGTTCTTCCAGAGGTCACGTGTATAAGATTATGAAACTCGATTTTTGCCTGTTAAACTAAGAAAAAAAAAATAAATAAAATTTCGTACATCAAACCATCGTTTCCCTGTGGTGACTGGCAGATGGTATAACATTCATTAAATGAGAGACTTTGTAAATTGTGTAATAGAGGTCTCATTGGCGATGAATTTTTGTTTTAGATTGTTCGGCCCAAGAAGGAACAAGAAAAGAATATCTTAACACAAACTATTGGAAAGGATCATTTGTTTTTTACAGTTCTCTGAACTCATGACCGATTATAATTCTAAATCTCTGAGAATATAGCGTGTTTTTATTTCAAACATCTTCGATGGTGTCTGTTCCCCTAAGTTGTTTTCCTATATATTGATCCTTTATACCATAGTCTTACTCAAGCATTGATTCTATTATATGTCCTTTTTAACTCATATTTTTCCTGTATGAAATTGTACATGTATGTATACATCTGACGATTTGTATTTTTGAGTATTCTATTTATACGTTCGTCTTGTACCAAATTATTTGGTTAGAGCGAATAAACTGAACTTAACTAAAAGACATTGCCAGTTTGGGGGAAAAGCTTTAAATTCACTTTCGACTTCCCATCACTTACTTATAAATACAAAATTATTTTTACACGTGTCCTACAATTATTAAAAGGTTGTAATTTTCACTCGATCGGGTTCGAGTCCTGTCTCGAAAAAAAAGTAGGTAAAAGCAATTTTTCTTTCAATGAAAGCTTATAGAGGTTGCAGGTATCCACAGAAGCTGTTAGTATTTTTGTTCAGACGTCCATGTGCGTCAACTTTACTTGCATTAAGGTGAAATGCTACACAAGTCGTATTTGTTGTATCGACACGTGTAAAAATAATTTTGTATTTATAAGTAAGTGATGGAAAGTCGAAAATGAATTTAAAGCTTTTCCCCCAAACTGGCAATGTCTTTTAGTTAAGTTCAGTTTATTCGAAGATGTGATTTTAATGTTGAAAAATCTGATGTATATACATTGTAATATTTCAGATATTTTTTTTTTGCCCCTACCTTTTATTTTAGGGGGAAATGGTAAAGGTGATTTGGTCACAAATAAGGCACTTAATTAATTAGGGGGTTATGACCGGTAGCGCATTTCATAGGCTTTTCGCCGACATCAGTGGACAATTCTTAAATACATTTTTTTACCACAGTTATTCTGTACTACAATGTTCGTTTATGCATGTGTTAACTCAAATTATGCAATAACTAGTTGCCTTATTTCCTAAATACGAAAGGCATTGAGATTGTATGGAGATTATAAAATTGTATGTGCAATGTTCACTATGAAGGTTATCTTAAAACTAAATGCATAAAATGCCATTTCAATATTTCCCCCATGGTTATGGGTGATCTTTTGCAACAGTTTGTCATTGTTTGGGCTTGTAATAATACATGTATATACCATATGTTCCTTAAAAACACGGCGATTTTGATTGTTATCAAATAACGAAACTCTCCACTAATGTTTTAAATAAATTATTATAGGGTAACCTGAGGTTCACGTGTATAAAGTAATTGTACTACTTCAATTAAATTGTATGAATTTCCGGAAATCGCTTTGTTAATCAAATGAGTTATGGTTCTTTGATCGACGAAATGGCGGGAGTGAAACCAACACCATTTTTTTTTGACATTTTCATCGCATTTGCGTTGATATCGTCTTGTAAATTTTTCATTGTCAAAAGTTGTTTGGTTTTCATAATTTTCATTAAAATATACATGTTCATATCGTTTAGAAATCGAAAAGCATGGCTGTATTATTTTTTCTTAAAAAAAAAAAGCAGTATTCTTGCATTACAAAAATATTTTTTTTTGTTAGAAATATGACCGTTTGATCAATAGGGTCACTAACTTGTGGTTAATTCTGATGACTGTATGGTGTGTAACAACTACATCAAATAGAACTATTACACCAAATAATTTATGTTCAAATACACTGTGTATATGTTTCGTCTGTATCTTGGCCAAAAAAAAAAAAAAAAGGATTTTATTTTATTATAAAAATTCAATCATTTTGAGCACTGATTTTATTGGGTTTCATTAATGGTTTGCACCAAGACCTGCTGCTTGTTTCTTGGATATTTCTATAAATCTTGATAAACGATACCAGCAACAGGTTCCGATTTATATTTGCAAGTTATCTGTATGGCACACAACGCCAATAAATAAGAAAAATGCTCTTTTCTTAACATTTTCTTGCAATAGCATGCCTTTTTATATTTTGCAAAAAGTCCTATAATGATCGATTTTCCGTAAATAAGTTAACATCTAGAAATAGAATCCAATTTCCCGCCATCCTTACAGTCACCCATTATTTTGCAGATTTATTCATGCAGTAGCCTCGCCATCTGATACCGGTCAATAATGGCTGACGAGGCCTCTCCTCGTCGTTATGGTAACGTATTCCAGGGTTTCTATTTTTCCCTAATTTTTACAATATCAGACACGACAAGATAAAGCATCATAAAATTGATTCGTAATTTCTAATATAGAGAAACTTGTGAAAGCAACAATCTTTAAAAAAAAAAAGGTGGGCGTAAAAGGCTAAGCCAAATGAAAATAAACATTTAAATATTGATCATATTTCCCCCCACTGAATCAGTTTTTAATTTACAAACTACGTACGTTATGATGCTATATCCTGCAGTGACTGGGTATTGTTGTTATACAGCCTAGAACAAACGTTTTATGTGTGATATCTGTTAGCTATTTTAACACATCCATCACCAGAAATTCTCAAAATGCATCATGATACCATGCAACATCTTGTCCTTGTCCAAATCCTTCACACTTCCCCCGCGCTCAGGACAGGGAAAATGCCAGTCAGCCCTCTTTAACCTCTTCATTTACCCCCCCCCCCCTTTCCCCCATAAGTTGGCCTGGACTATAATCTTTAAATTTTCTTTTTAAAAGTTTGCCTTCATATTATTAATTCAAAAAATTGTTTTAGTTAACATTGTTGATAAACTATATAATATGCCTTATTATTTTCATGCTTTTAGCCATGCAGCCCCATATTCCTTTGCAGAGGATATTCATCTTGGATTAGCCAATCAAAAGTGGTTTAAGCAATACGAGAGAAAGAGAGCTGACACTGGAGAGCAGGTATAATATTTGGACAGCAATGACAAAGGATGATGGTTCAGGAAAACTCTATGATAATGCATGCTTCAATATTTATAGGAAATACACTGGACTATAAATAGTATTGTTACTACTGAATGAATATGCCAGAATTCCATGCAATAGCATTAAAGACTGCCGTGAAATGACTAGGAACACTTACAAACAGTTTATTGCATCAAAGAAAGAGAAAAAAAATCAAACTCATTCTCACACCTAGGTTAATCTTGACACATAAACTGTTCAAAGTGCAAAGAGGTTATTTTTACATATAAGACAAAATTGGACTGTGCACAAAAGAAGCAATTATTCTAAATCATTAATACAAATACAACACAGTGTAGGTACAGAATATGTTAAGCAAGTGTTGGAAAATCGTAGTCCAAGGGGAAATCCGCCGAGGCTTCGGGTCGGGTCACGACCCTGAAGGTCGAGACGTGACCCTCAAGGTCATCTGCCTCCTCCTGTCCATTGCTGTGGACATTATAAGCCACACATGATATATAAGAATATCAAATGTAAAGTCTTCTACAACTCATTAGCAATAAATCACCTAATTCCCAATATACATGAAACATAATGAACAATGTCTATGCTACAGAAAAAAATCTTTGATAAATACAAGAAAAAGGGGGAAATCACTATGAAGTGTTTATGTATGTATAGATTACAGGTGCAAATATCCAGGTGCAAATAATATATATATATTATAATAAATATGTTATGAACAGTCCTGTCTGCGTCCGTTTTAATGATTCACCGTCTGTATCGGTTCACAGGAAGTCAACACACTGCTGTCTATAGGCAAGAGATGTTAAAAATACAATGCATGCCAGAAATGGGAATCAAACAAGGGAAGTAAGCACACATAGAACATTCTGTCAATAAATACATGCTTAGATTATTTCATAATAATCAATCATGCTCAAAAGTTGAAAGAGTTTGTTGATTTTTTTTTCCCATCATGCCCCAGACATGCCATGGGGAAGCACTAGCATTTAGGTCATTAAATATCAAGATGACCACCAAACAGCATAAGATACATATCAAGCTATCATTCTACACATATTAGAAGATTAATAATCAATACAACATAACAATACAAGAGTACACCAGTCACAATGATTAAATAGAAGGAAATAAATACAATCAAGTCAACTTCTCTACTAGCCTAAGGAAATGATCAAACCAAGCACCTCAAGATGCATACAATTTAAGACAAAAAAACAGCTGTTTTATTTCTTATATTTATAAAGATTTATTGCACCTTGGGTTGCTGTTATTAAAAAAAAATTATCAACAGTCCACATCATAACAATGTTTTGTTTTTGTTTTTTCCCTCATCACTTTTTGACAAATGTTGATTTTAACTTCTTTTGATTATCAGTTTTGTACCACAGAGCATATATATTCCTGCAAGTACAAACGAATGCGTAGAATCAAGAAATTACTACATGTGTAAACAAATTAATAACAAAATTCATTTTACTACTGAACAAAAAACAAAATATTGAAGTTTTTTTCATTATGCCCAAACTGAGATACAAGAGATTACTTCTCAGGAAAGAAATAAAACAAGATGAATGACATTCATGTGATTTAGAATGGAATAATTGAGATTCATTTTCTAAAAGAGGTATTTACCGGATCTGCTGATAAACATAAAAAATCGCCCTTATCTGGGGTTTTCAGATCAAATTTTTAAAACTCAAATACCATATTTCACAACTTGTGTTTTTGCAGAAAATAACAATAAATATCATGTGGCAAATTCAAATCCATTAAAAACCAATTTGAAAAAGGAATCAGATCTGGTTTTATGTGCAAAACATTAGAAATGAAAGTAGACAGGAGCCAAAAATACTAAAAAAAAAACATCTAAAATTCATGGTAGATACGTGGGGGAATTTCAGCCTCAAAAAGAGATTCCTACTACATTAAAATATGTTTTTTTTTAAAAATTCTACGATTCCACCTGCAACAGACATTGTGGGCAAGATAATTTTGGCAAGTTTTTCTTTAAATGTAACATTGCAATAAAACATTCTGAACAGTATATCATGAATGTAACATATGAATAAATGTTAAGAGACTAGCTTGCTGTGGTAAATCACTCCCATTCGTTTATATCACACTTGCCCCACATCCAAGTCAATGTGCACACTCACATCCAAC